>LPNX011086259.1:0-31721 GCA_001517045.1 Pseudotsuga menziesii | reverse complement strand
ATCCATCCACATTCACCCATCCCTCCACCCCATCCCAGACCTCATCCCCCTCCTCCATATTCCCCCACCACCCTTGTTTCCTCTTCTAGGGTGGCTCGTTCCATTCTACAGCCAGTTGGCATTTATCGCCATACATCACCACTTCGCCAAGTCCAGTCCACGCCCTCTCCCACCGTGCCCCCTAGTGTTGTGTCCAACATCAATGTGGCTACATCCTCCACTATTCCATCCACCCTAGAATCAGAGCAGGTTGTATATCCCACTGCTCCACCTGGCACCCCTGAGGAGTAGTCGATTGCTCCACCTGCCAACCCCTAGGACCAGCCTATTGTGTTCATAGTGAGATTGATTAGTTTATGAAAATCTCATTCAATATTAACTAAAATTAACATAGCAGTAAATTTTATGAGTTATCTTACTGTTTAAATTCTGCAGGGTGGAATTGCTGAGAGACTTGGATCATAGAGGAGGGTATCCCGCTCACCACTTACGGTCTCGTATCAGGTGAGCTATTTAAAATTTGAAAATGTAATTTTGATATTTAAATTGTGTTTTATACTTGTATAATTTCTTGTAGGAGTTGACATTTGATTTTTTTCATTTCAGAGCCCAAGGAGAGGTGGTCAAAGCAGTCAGAAGAACCAAGCTTCCTCTAGCGCAAAGAAGAGGAAGATCAATTTTGGATTTGTACCTGGGAACTCCGAGGGTGGGCAGGAGGATTAAGAGAGCCTCCTATGTACACTAGCCCTGATGTGAAATTTTGGCACAAGTTTCCATATTTTGTATAGGGCACCAGTTGCCATATTTTGTATAGGGCACGGGTTGCGATATTTTGTATACAGCACGAGTTGTCATATTTTGTATATGATTGGATATTTTTGTATATTAATACATCATTTTGTACTTCTTTACAGTATTAGTTTACAATTGATGCGCTTGCAATACTTATTGTTGACGAAACAATAAAGTCCGTAATTTCATAATAAAATGCATAAAAAATTTAACACTGTAGGTTAGTTAACAAAGAAATACAAAAATGCATAAAATCTAGTCTTATTCATTGTCCAAATTGCAATAGAAAGCACTTGTCTGCCTTTGGTATTTACATAGTAATTCTAACCTTTGGCCTTCTACTCCATTTTCTATCCTTGACTAACCCTAGGACTGTCTATCAAACTAGACTGTAATAGTACCTATTAGGCAGCCATAAGACACATCTAAACCATTCTATTCTAGCATAAACCTTACTAAAACCATTGCCCTATACTCCTACCTTTCCCTCTCTCTAAAGCAAGGCTTATTCCTTTAAATTCCACACTACTTAGACCCCCATGACTCTCCCTATATCTCTGATTGTAATATCCATTTTGGACATCCCTAGAACACCACTAACTCATCCTAAGCTTCCCTAACATATTCACTGTAATATCCTATTTAGGGCAGCCCTAATAGCCTTCTTACCCACCTATCATATCCTAAGGTCACTTCCTTTCCTTCCTATCTTACCCACTCACTAACGCCTCACCTCAAATTTGTCCATAACCCAATTTAAAGTGGCACAAAGACACCCTAAAGGGTCTGTATATAAAAAATCATTCCCAACCATACTTAAACAAATTTGACAGTGGTATATTTAAACATCCATAACTTGGCAAAATACTAGAAAAGTCCTTTTATTGCTTGCAAGTCATTGTGTCATCAAAAGCCAAGTGAATATACTTCTTATCATTCCTACTTGACTGGAAATTACATCTTGGACTGTCATAAGACATTTTACTTGATTGGAAATTACATCTTGGACTGTCATAAGACATTTTACTTGACTGGAAATTTGATTTGGTTTAGCAGTCCCATTGGCTTGGAAACTTGTCACTTATAAAATTGTTTATCACTGATGTTTACTTAAAAATATTGTACCTTTGTCCTGGTTAGCTAAAAAGTGAAATATAGGACTGTCATAATGCTAAATTCTTGGCTGGAAATACTTTTATGTCGGTTGCAAGAGAGGTTGACTTTGTACGATATGATGATAACATCCCATCAAAACTACTAACATGCTTCAACCACATGCATAATTGAAATGAAAACATCCCATAATGATAACACCCCATAAAAAAATTTCTTCCTTGACAAATAAGAAATGAAAGAAGTTCATGAATATGTGTCTTCTATAACGATCTATTGAGCACTTGAAATTTTAACGAGCTATTGTACTTGTTGCAATTTTAACGATTTAAGGGTTAGGATGCATAACCTAGGGTTTAGAATAAATGAGGAAACCCTAGCCCTAACTAAAGTTTAAAGGTTAGCATGCATAACCTAGGATTTATAATCAACGAGGAAACCCTGACAGGTAATATCCTATTTAGGGCAGCCCTAATATCATTCTTACCCACCTATCATAGCCTAAGGTCACTTGCTTGGCTTCCTATCTTACCCACTCACTTCCTATCTTGTCATCCCTATTGATCCTTCCTTTGGTAGTGACATGTTCTCTTTATTGGAGACATTTACCCACCATGCACACTTAATTTGGTCAATTTTTCCTAGTTAAAACACTATCCTAAGTTTTATTGACTTAATTGACATCAGAGGAGCACTGTATGACATCAGCATGAGCACACCCATGCCTACCTTCAGTCAAGGAGGCCAACTAAGCCTTCTCCTTCATTCGGGGAGGCTAACTGGAGCACTTCGAGGGTGATCTGAGTGTCATAAATGCACTTAATTGATAACCGATGGTTACAATCAGTTAAAGCTGAGTGGTGAAGGCACCTCCATTCGTTATATTGATTATTTTATCAATATTTAATGAACTGGAGTCAACAGGGGCGCCTCCAACCACCTCTGATGGCAAGCTTGAATTTAGTTAACCTCATTGGGGTTCAATGGAGTAAATGATGGGCTGCCACTTGTTAGTTGGCATGCAGTGACATGTGTCTAAGCTACTTTCAGTTAGAGTCAGTCATTCATTGCACTTTGACTTCAGTTAGGACTCAGTTTAGTCAACAGGGCTTGATCAGTTGGTTAACTAGTGTGTTTATTGTGGCTTACAGTCAATTAAGCTACACCCATTCATTCAATTCAAATGACCTCCTTGGGAATTCAAATTTTCTTGGCATTCATGCATCTTGCATGATCATTGTATTGGATTATTCATTATTCATTGATTATACAGAGTTGATACTTCCATTGCAGCACCATTTTGCCAGTTTTATGCATATTTGTTTGTATTCTTTGTGAGACTGTGTTTTCAGTTCCTATATCACTGTGACAAATTAATATGGTATTAGAGCTCACAGTAGGACGAAGCTCAAATCTCTCAAAAACAAGGTTTTTGACAGATCTTGCATGAAAAATTGAGCAAAATCTAAAAAATCCAGCACTGCACCAGAAGCCAAGGCTTACCACTTAATACCCCAAGTTAAGGAATTGTTGGTCTAGCTTGCTTGATCAACTATACTGATGAAAGCCTAAAATATGTAGGCTGTTCAACCTTACGGTGCCCCTTTTGTTGTGATTTGTAGGTTTTAACAGGTGAAAGAATTCACTCCATCAGTTTCATGTGGATTCTTCCATAGAACTCTTGACTCCGTTCAATTTCCATTCATGGAAAGGAGACATGGAGATCCATCTACATGCCAGAGGACTCTATAGGGTCACTATGGACACTAAAGAAGATCCTACTTCTATGATAAACAAATCTAGATTCTTGAACAAGAAAGATGAAGCATTTGGATTTCTGTGCCTCTTTGTTTCCTGGGATCTTCTCTTCCATCTCTTGGGATTGAAGATGCCAAACGAAATCTGAGACAAATTGGAAATCCTATAAGGAAAATAGGATGATTTGAGAGTATACCAGCTTGAGAATGAGTTGATGTATCTCCAGCCTTCCAATTTCGAGACCTTAAATGTTTTTTTCACAAAGTTCAAGCACATTGTCTTACTGTTGAAGCAATGTAAGGTGGAGAAGGAGGATGATCAACTCATCCTCGCCATACTCTCCAAAGTTGGATATTATTATTTGGTGTTTGTCTCTAAATTCCATGTAGGGAAGCTCACAACCCCTGGATGGAAGATTCCTTCACTCAATTCCTTCATTGAGTCCCTAACAAGTCAACATGATAAGCTTGTCCAGATGGGGATCATCAGATCCTCCCATGATCAAGCCCTCCATGTCTCAGGGCCCAAAGATCTGAAGGGTAAAGGAAAGCAGCAAAAGAACCCAAAAACCAAATTTGAAGCTCCTAAGCCTAAAGTTGAAAACCAACAGCATGAAGAGCGTTCTGGCTCGAAGAAGAAAAGAGGAAAAGGGAATCATGGAAAGGAAAAATTCAAGTGTTCATACTGTGGGAAGGGATTCCATCTTGAACATGCCTGCATGAAAAATAAACATGATGAAGTTGCTTCTATTCTTGAGATAAATCACATCAATCTTCCGGAAAGCTTTCGGAGGAGAGATCAGCAAGATCGGGAACCATAGCATGAAAGAGGTCATGCCCTCATGGCAAGCACTTTGAAGTCTAAAGCACTCTTTATATATTCTCGAGCTTCAAACCACATGATGGCTGAAAGAGACTCCTTCTCATCTTTGGAGACCAGAAAATCCATTCCCATCCACATGGGAGGTGACTCCACAATCATATCCGAAGGACAAGGTACTGTAGATCTTGAGCATGGTTATTTTTCCAATGTTCTATATGTACCATCTCTTGCATCAAACCTCCTAAGTGTTTATAAAATGATATGGGAGTGCCCAAGAGAGTCTCCTTTATCTCAGATGATGTAGAGATCATAGAACTTGCATCCATAAAACTTGTAGCAAAAGGCCTTGCAAACCATCATGCAAAAGCCTAAGAGTTCTCCCATTTTGGGGCGGATGCAAATCCCACGGCATTGCTGAATCATGGAAATGAACTTAGTAGAATATGGAATGAGAGGTTCGGCCATATTAACTTCAAATAGTTGCAGCAATTACATAATAATTCTATGGTTGAAGGCCTCCTGGTCATCAAAGCTACCACTAGAATTCGCAAGGGCTGTGTTATTGGAAAGTACCCTTAGCATAAGTTCGATCACGGGAAGGCAAGCTGAGCATCATGCATCTTGGGACTGATACATTTTGGTTTCAGTGGTACCATTCCTATCACATCCATGAATGGATCAAGGTATGTTCTGACTTTCATTGATGACTTTTCTAGATACACATGGGTCTTTTTTATCAAAAAGAAGTCGGAAGTCTTGGAAAAATTCACTGAATTGAAGGCCTTGATTGAGAACGCATCTACCCAAAATATCAAGATATTGAGATATTATAATGGTAGGGAGTATGTAAGTAATGATTTAATGCATATATGTTACCAAAGTGGTATTCAGATCTAGCATTCATTCCCCTACACTCCCCAACAGAACGGTGTAGCGGAGAGGAAGAATCGGTCTCTCAAGGAGATGACCACCTGTATGTTGGAATCAAAGAAGTTGGCTGCAAATTTGTGGGATGAAGCCATGAATGCTGCAAAATACATTCAAAATAGAGTTCCACACTCATCCATGAAATGGAATACCCCTTTCAAATCATACTTTGGACACAAGCCGAATGTGTCGAATCTGCGGGTGTTTGGGTCCACTGCAAGGGTCCGAATTCCACTTGATAAAAGGAGGGATTTGCAACTGCAAAGAATAGAATGTTTGTTTATTGGATATCCTGATGAATAAAAAGGTTTAAAGTTTCTAGATATCAAAACAAAACATATCATCATTGAAAGGAGTGTCAAGTTCGATGAGCCTCTTCAGGAGGTAGAACTAGTGAAGGAGAAAACTGCTAAATTTCCTTCGTATTCTACTGAATATTTGGGTGATGTAATTAGGGGTGATGACCCTGATTTGGATCCTATGATTTCTGATATTAGTGTACAGAAAACATCAGATGATGAATCAGAAACTTAAATACAAAATCATCTCCCAACTTGGTCCCGACAGACACTCTCCTCTGTAGGTGATAACATTGGTAATCTGGATGATCCAAGGAGAACCCGGTATGATTTCCAAAGAGCAGGTATTGCGCTCTCTTGTCCTGATTATTTGCTGTCTGAATATTGTTATTTGATGATAATTTTAGACCTTAAGTCTTACTACCATGCTCGAAAGGATCCGAGATGGCAAGTTTCCATGGATGAAGAGATGAATTTTCTTCAGAAAAACACCACTTGGGAGCTAGTTTCTCTTCCTCCGGGGAGGAAATTGGTTCAATGCAAGTGGGTGTTTCAGACTAAGGTTACTGGTGATTGAAGCACCTGCAAATATAAGGCAAGTCTCATATCAAAAGTTTTCTCTCGGGTCCAAGGTGTGGACTACCATGAAACTTTTGCACCGATTGCAAAAATGGACTCCATCCACCTAGTTTTGGAAATTTTTGCATCTAAGCATTGGGAAGTGCATCATATGGATGTTAAGTCAGCATTTATGCATGGAGATATTCATGAGGAGATATACATGAAGCAGCCTAAGGGATACATTTCTTATCCATCTTTGGTTTTCAAGCTAAAGAAGTCATTATACAGGTTAAAACAGGCCCAAAGAGAGTGGTATTCCAAGATGGATGCCTTCCTTCTCTCACAAAAATTCCAAAGGTGTAAATCAGATTCAAATGTGTATATACAGAATTTGGATGGTCATTTGATTATTATTGTTGTATATTTTGATGGCTTACTGATTACAAGTAGCACGGTTACTTCTATTTCAGTCATCAAAACTGCTCTCCACAATGCATTTGAAATGAGTGATTTGGGGCTCTTAAAGCAATTTCTTGGGCTCGCAATTGAGAAAATTTTTGATGGGATAATGGTCAATTAGTAAAAATACATATAATACCTTTTATTCAAGTTTAACATGGCTGAATGTAGGCTTGCACCATTCCCTTTCCTTTCAGGGATCAACCTTGAAGAAGGAAAAGCCACACCTCCCATGGACTGCACTATTTATCTACAGCTGATAGGTAGCTTTCTCTACTTGACAAATTATCATCCTGATATATGTTATGCCATGAATTCTATGTCAATATATATGCAACAGCCTCATTATCTTCATTGGAAGGCACCTAAGAGGATCCTCCAGTATATTCAAGGAACCTGGACCTACGACATTCACTATGCTGTAGACTCCAAGCTAGAGCTGGTTGGGTACATAGATTCCAATTGGGTGGGTGATTCTATTGATCAGAATTCTAATTCTAGATATGTCTTCATGTTTGGTGGTGGCCCCATTTTCCTTTCTAGCAAAAATCAAGCCGCCATAGCATTGTCTTCAGCAGAGGCCAAGTATCGAGGAGCGGTGAATGCTTGCATCCAAGCTGTTTGGTTGCAAGGCATTCTTTCCGAGTTTGATCTTGGTAGTACCTTGTCCACTGTCCTATTTTGTGACAATCAAAGTGCTAATAAGATATACACAGATCTAGTTACCAGGCAGAGGATCAAGCATGTAGAAATACACATGCACTATATCAGGGAGCTAGTGCATGACAGGACCATCATTCTACAATACTGCTAGATTGATGAGTAGATTGCAAACATCTTCACCAAGATATTTTCAGAAAATAAGTTCACTTACCTCCATTCACTGTTGGGGGTGAGTTCATCAGGGTGATCCAACTACTTTCAGTGTTCAGCTTGAGGGGGGGGTTTTCCCACTGGCTTTTCCCTTTTTTCCTCACTTAGATGTATTCTTGAGCATTGTTTTAGTTACTTTATTGTACAAGGTGACCTATGGCCTTAGTTACCAAGGCCCTAGCATTTTATGCACTTTATGTTTCTACTCCTCTGAGTATAGCTTAAGGGGGGGTGTTGGAGACATTTACCGACCATGCACACTTAATTTGGTCAACTTGGCCTAGTTAAACCACTATCCTAAGTTTTATTGACTTAATTGACATCAGAGGAGAATTGTATGAGATCATCATGAGCACACCCACGCCTACCTTCAGTCATGGAGACCAAATAAGCCTTCTCCTTCATTCAAGGAGGCTAACTGGAGCACTCCGAGGGTGATATGAGTGTCATAAATGCACTTAATTGATCACTGATGGTTACAATTGTTGAATTTTAATGGTTATATTAGATCTTAAAATATTTAGCATCATAACAGCATAACCATAAGCCAAAAGATCACTAAAAGATAGACAATCACAACCATACAAAAAAAAAACACAAAGATTTATCCTGGGAAAACCTTAAAGGAAAAAACCCAGCAAAAGCTTCCTCGATATAGATGCCCCAAAAAGATAAAAGGTAAAAACCAAAAGACTTGATCAATGACTGATCCTCCTCCTTCTCCAACTACTTCTCTCTCCTTCACTAATGCGCTACACAAGTGAGTGTGTGTTCCAAATGAGGAGTGTCACACCTCTATTTATATTCATCCATTCACTTTAATAATTAAATCCAACATGTAGGCTCAATTTAATCATGTAGGATCAAGTAACCACACTGGGGTGCTAATGACCCACCTTTACAATTAGAGGGGACTACCTCATGACTCTTATTAGTTATTTCGATTAGAAGCATCGGGATACAAATTAATACAAGTGGTTCTCCCAGTAGGACCATCGGGGACCACAAAAAGATACATATAGAATATTCTTCGAAGTTACAATATTTCAACACTCCCCCTTAACGAGAAGGGTATTCTACAACAACATCATCAACAACAATAGTAGGAGAGAGATATAGGACATCATCAACATCATTAGGGTAACACATCTATAAATCATTGGAAGCTTTTCAACATCATATAGTCTTCATATTCAATATTCAATGACAACAACTTTTTGATCTTTTGATCAGCATCAACATCTTCAGCACTTTGACCTTTCAATCAGCAACAACATCTTTAGTACTTTGACCTTTCAATCAGCAACAAAATCTTTAGCACTTTGACCTTTCGAGCAGAAACAACTTCAACACTTTGACCTTTCGATCAGCAACAACATCTTCAGCACTTTGAACTTTTGATCAGCAGCAACATCATCATCATCATACTCTGATCTTTTGATCAGAAACATCATCATCATCACACTCTGATCTTTTGATCAGAAACAAAAACATCATCATCATCACACCCTGATCTTTCGATCAGAAACATCATCATCATCACACTCTGATCTTTCAATCAGCAACATCATCATCAACAGCTCAAGGCTGGACTAACATCATCTATAGTAGGTGTAACAACAACCAACATGATCCTTCCTTTCGGAATTACAGGATCATGGACAACACATCTGTGGTACTCAGACGATCTTTCCTTTTGGAATTACAAGATCAAGTCCACTTACATCAACAATTAAAACGATCCTTCCTTTTGGAATTATGGGATCAAGTCCACTTACATCAATATTTAAGATGATCCTTCCTTTCAGAATTATGGGATCAAGTCTAAGGATGATTAATCCTACCACGTTCTCAAGTACCGAAGTCACTGGATCCGTTCTAAATCGAAGTTCAAGCATGATACAATCCTACCACCTTCTCGATGATCGAAGTTCACCGGATCCGTTCTGAACTGAAGTTCAAGGATGATACAATCCTGCCACCTTCTCGATGACCGAAGTTCACTGGATTACTTCTGGACATATGTCCCAGTATGATACAATCCCTCTTCATTCTCGAGGACCGAGGTCCCTGGATCACTTTAGGGAAAGTGCCCAGGGATGATACAATCCCACTGCAACATCACTACTCCCCCTTTCAGGGAAGGTCTTTATAAACAACACCAATATTGTCTTGAAAGTGTTCGAACTTTACCCGAGATAGAGGCTTCATCAACACATCATCATCTAAACCATCATCATCTACATATTCAGTATGTGAATACTGAAATATCACCATCTGTATCTCCAGTATGTGAATACTAAAAGCACCATCATCTATATATTTAGTATAGAAATACTGAAAGCATCATCACCTCTATATTTAGTATAGAAATACAGAATCACCATCATCTACATCTACAGTATGTAAAAACATCATCATCTACATTTTATCTCGTATGTAGAAATACCAGATTTCTATGTGTTACGATGGAACACAAGGTTCTTTGTCATCAAAACTCTGGCTATCACATAGAATCATTGTAGTATCCATCTTCAGGTCAAAGAGACCTGATATCAGCTTTCGAAGCCATATGGATTCACAACTTAGTAGAGAAAGCTGTTATGTATTCTGCTTCAGCCGTGCTAAGAGAAACAATGGACTGTTTCTTGCTCAACCATGAACTCATAGCAGACCCCAAACAAAAGCATCTACCTGATGTGCTTTTCCTATCTGAGATACTTCCAGTCCAATCTGCATCTGTATAGTCATACAATCTGTAGTTATGGTTTCCATCATAGTATAGACCAAAGTCTATAGTCCCTTTCAGATATCTCATCACATGTTTTGCAGCTATCAGGTGAACCCATCTAGGTTGAAGTAGATATTGACTCAAGGTGTTCATAGTAAAACAAATGTCTGGTCTGGTATTTGTTAAGTACATCAATGACCCAATAATCTGTCTGTATTGAGTCACATCCACTAACTCTGATGAGTCATCGGCTAATAACTTCAGGTTGGAATCCATGGGTGTGGCCATGGATTTTCATTCAAACATATCAAATCTTTTCAAAACTTGCACTGCATACTTTCCTTGATTGAGAAATATTCCTTCATGCTTCCAAACCTAGGAAATAAAGTATTAGACCAAGGTCTAAATTCTTCAGTGAACTTCTTCTTGCATTCTACAATATGTTTCTCATGACCTGTCAAAAATAGATCATCCACATATAGTAATAGTATGACATGTTCATCTTCTACAACCTTGTAGTAAAGGTTAGGATCGACTTTACACTTGGCAAAGCCCATTCTCATAAGGAAACTATCTATTCTTCCATACCAAGCTCTGGCAGCTTGCTTCAGGCCATATAGGGCCTTCTTCAACTTGCATACCTGAGTCCATCTGTCTTCAACTTCAAATCCTTGTGAATATTCGATGTAAAACTCTTCCTCAATCATACCATTAGGGAAGGATTGTCTTTACTTAATCATGGAAGAAACTACCATGAAAGTTCTGAAGGAAGTGTACCTTTCTTCTTGGAGTAAGTGTCTCTTCAAAATTAATTCCCTGTTTCTTATAGAAACCTCTAGCCACAAGTCTTTCCTTACTTCTATCAGAAACATATTTTATCTTGCAAATCCATTTGGAAGATACCACATTCTTTCTTTATGGTTTGATTACTATATCCCAAACATCATTCTAGTATTCTTTCATCATAACATCTTCCATGAGTTCATCTTGTCATGTCATCAAAATATCCTAGTCTTCTGCATTCAACCTTGAAAGTTGGAACCCACTTTACTCTTGGTAAAGTCTCGATCCATCAAGAAGATGTCCATCATGTCGTACCATGTCGAACTCAGATATATTCTGTAGTCACTCCCCCTGAAGTGGAGTATCATCTTCCCTCTTCATTATGTATAGGTGGTTCTATGCTTGATATATACTGGTCAATAGAGTATGTCATGTCATAGTCTATTCTTTCTGAGGCAAATCATGAACCTTGCTTTGTACACTTGTTCTTGTAGATCCATATGGAAGATACTACGTACTTCCCTTTATGTCTCGAAACCATATCGTATACATCATTTCCCCCGATCAACTGTTACTCTTTGATCATAGCTTCTTTCATAGCTAGAAAGGTTAGCATCAATGACATCACCTAACTATGTTACACAACTAGAGTGTGTCCGAGGCCTCTTAGTTTGGTTTGGAAGTCTCGCCATTCTTTTCTTCATCTTGAGTTATATCTCATACCCATGGTGGTCTTCATCCTTTGAGGTGGATCTACCGCTCTTTGAAGATCTCTCTTTCGTCATGGTGTCTCTGACCCTGGGAGCTTAAGATTCATGTTTATTGGAGTGAATCTTGAATTGTCATCACTTGTTCTTCAGAACAAGTCTCATCCTTATTTTTCTTGTAGGAGGTTGTACATGACCTTTCCTACAATTCAAATGCACCAGTAGCATGGTTAGAAGCATTTTATAAAACATATACATAATGATAATTTCTTATGCATCATGCAACTGTTTAACCAATACAACATTCATCCATATCTCATGGAAAATTTCTAGATGCCTTCCATCTCTACCATGACAACATTGAGATTGTGCACTAATCCAATATGTCAACAAAGAGGTTTCATTCTAGATAAGTAGCAATGGAGAGTTGTATAGCACCATGAGCTACTTAATCATCACATGCCTATTGTTATTAATGCATACATTCTATCATGCATAACACATCAAATGAATACAAAACAATATCATGAAATGACAATTGAATACTTATCTTTTATTTGTTTCATGGGTAGACTCGTTCTTGATCATTTTGCTTCATCATCTTCATTCATGAAATCATCATTTCTTATCCAAATGTTAATATGGATAAGAGGTTCTTCAAAAATTGAGTTCTTCATATTCCTCATTGCTTGAGGGATCTTCTTTGAATGGTGAGAGCTTGATCTTCAATTGCTCCCATCTTCTTCTTCTCTTCTTATGAGTTGAGTTTCTTCTTCTTCCCAAAGTCAGCTGAAAGTAATCACTTCCTTCTGGCACACATTCCTCGCATGAATGAATCCCATGATCCTGTGAGGCCATTCAAGGTGGCTATCACCACTTCTGCATTCTTCACTTCTTTTATCTCTTCAATTTGTTTCTTAATGTCATCTTCCGATGTATGTTATTTCCTTCAAATAGCTTGGTCAAGGAATCAAACATCTCTTTCGGTGTCTTTAGGGAAGACACTTGTGGTACAAGTTGATTTGTGACTGAATCAGCAATGATCTTCTTGGCCTTGACCAAGTTCTTCTAGTGTAAGGCTTTGAGCCTCATCTCCTTCTGGAAATGGAACCTCTCTACTCATGTAGGTGTCCAGTTCATTTTCTTCAGAGAGATCAAATACTTCCATGCTTGGAAGTTGTCAACTTCACCAAGCTTATCATCAAGCTGATGAGAACCTCAAATGGAAATAGCAAAAGATTAGATCTTACTGATTTGAGGTGTCCGTCCTGGTTCCGGAGCTGGCTGATCTAGGGTTTGTCAGAGAAACCCTATTTTTGAAAACTTGGAATATTTCAAATCTTATTAGATAGAAACATAGATCTCTTCAAGTTGAGCTGTCTAATGTACTCCTTTTCTGAAAACAGTGGAGGGAAGCTCCCGGAATAGGAAGCCCTAGTTTTCCAATTTCTCCTGTAGAAATGCCTAATACTGTTTCTATGCTATCTCCAAAATTACTGATCCTATGTGTCTAAAAATTCACACTGAGGTATCCTCACGTGTCCCTATTCCAACACCATAGGTTTAATTAGAAATGGTTTCACCAATTGGGACATATGATCATTTTCCCAAGGTGACCTGTTACAGGACTGTTCAAAATAGCAAAGTTGTATGGACCTCCATGTGTCACTGTTTTATCTTCTGGGTCTAAACCTTGGACCACAGAAAGCACAGTTCGTGCCCTTTCTAGAAAATATTCAAAACTTTCATTTGGACCTTTGTAGCCCAAGATATAACAATTATCCCTAGGTATCTTGTTTAGGGATGAATCCTAGAAGAGGCTGGAACCCTGACATGGAGGGTTCATATCTCCCAGAATATAGCGAATTTTAGGCCAAACTTTGGAAACAGTGTACAACAGCATGTTACCTTCAACCTATGCATTTTTCAGCTCCTGATCCTTCTCCAATCCCGCGATATAGCGAATGTACCAAACCTATCAGTTTTAGTATTAAGGGTTTTTTCAGCTGGGGGTCAAACCAGGGTTTGACTTTCTTAGAGTTTCACCCAACCAAAAATATTGAACCAGGTCTCTTAAACTTCAATTTTGATGAGGAGAGAAATCCTATGCCGGGCTCACTCAAAAATTCATCTTCTGTAGAAAGCCCTAATTTCCCGCACCAAAAATTGGAAATGCTCGGAATCGAATTCCGCTTCGACAGAAAGATGTGCCCTTCAATGGAGAGTCATCCTAGGCTTCTGTTGCTGATCGAATGTGGAGAGAGACCCAAAAGGTAAGAATCCCTAGCTTCTATAGCTGCAAAATGTCTTATTTTAGGGTGGCTCTGATACCATGTTGAATTTTAATGGTTATATCATATCTTAAAATATTTAGCATCATAAAAGCATAACCATAAGCCAAAATATCACTGAAAGATAGACAAGCACAACCATACAGAAATAACACAAATATTTACCCTGGGAAAACCCTAACAGGAAAAACCTAGAAAAATATTCCTCAATATAGATGCCCCAAAAAGATAAAAGGTAAAACCCAAAAGACTTGATCAATGACTGATCCTCCTCCTTCTCCAGCTACTTCTCTCTCCTTCACTAATGCACTACACAAGTGAGTGTGTGTTCCAAATGAGGAGCGCCACACCTCTATTTATATTCATCCCATCACTTTAATAATTAAATCCAACATGTAGGCTAGAGTTAATCATGTAGGCTCGAGTTACACATGTAGGCTCAAGTAACCATAGTGGGGTGCTAATGACCCACCTTTAAAATTAGAGGGGACCACCTCATGGCTCTTATTAGTTCTTCCAATTAGAAGCATTGGGGTACAAAGTAATACAAGTGGTTCTCCTGGTAGGATCATCGGGGACCACAAAAAGATACATATAGAATATTCTTCGAAGTTATAATATTTCAACAACAATCAGTTAAAGCTGAGTGGTGAAGGTGCCTCCATTCATTATATTGATTATTTTATTAATATTTAATGAACTGGAGTCAACAGGGGTGCCTCCAGCCACCTCTAATGGCTATTTTGACTTCAGTTAACCTCATCAGGGTTCATTGGAGTTAATGATGCACTCACGGGGACTTCACTTAGTGAACCTCTCACATAGCACATGTGATCGTGGGATATTAAAGAATACCCTTAATTTTGAGAGATATTGATCCAAACTATTTTTGTTGAAACCCCCTCCCAATACTTAAAAACTCCTCCCCACCCCTTTTTATACCTCAATCCTTATAAACCACCCTACCCACCCCCACCTTAAACCCCTCATCACCCCAATACCTGCAATATATTGGTTCAATTTTTGATAATTTTAAAACCCACAATATGAACTAACGTGATAGGATATTGGTCAACAAGTGAAGCCACTGTGGATGCACTACCACTTATTGGTTGGCATGTAGTGACATGTGTTTGAGCTAATTTCGGTTAGACTAAGTCATTCATTGCACTCCGACTTCATTTAGGATTCAATTGAGTCAACAGGACTTGATCAGTTGGTTAACTAGTGTGTTTATTGTGGCTTACAGTCATTTAAGCTACACCCATTCATTCAATTTGAATGACCTCCTTGGGAATTCGAATTTTCTTGGCATTCATGCATATTTCATGATCATTGTATTGGATTATTCATTATTCATTGATTATGCAGAGCTGCTACTTCCATTGCAGCACCATTTTGCCAATTTTATGCATATTTGTCTGTATTCTTTGTGAGACTGTGTTTTCAGTTCCTAGACCACTGTGACAAATTAATAATCTTTGGGTGTACAATCATGGTTTGAAGGGTTATTTTGGCTAGAAATTTCCTTTTATTTAAGAGGATTTAGGCTTAGTCATCATCTTGATGGCCTACACCAGTGCATGATGACCTATCCAAAGGTCTGCACTTAGGATATCTAACAAAATAAACACCATTAAAGTTTCCTTAACAAATTCAACCCAAAATTATCTCAAATTAGCATGCATAACCAATGCTAGAATCTACCCAATCATAAAGATAATATAAGCTAAAATTCAAATCTCCACACTATAATTGTTTTCCTCGTTAGGGTTTATAAACCCTAATCATCTTTCATCATAGAAGCACATGGCATTTCAGGCAAGTCTAGCATGTAACTATTCATCAATTACAATAGTGTTAGCTAGGGTTTAGGATAACAAAAAATTCAATTCATAACCTAGGGTTTAATTCAATTGTAACAATTTGATAATTTGAGTATTGTTCCTAGCATTTGCACACATTGGTATTTGCATTTGTGAACATATGAAATAGTAAGTAGTTCATATTAATCCCAATAAAATTATTTCATGTATGTGCATAGCCTAGGTATAGAGCCTTTTGGTTTTTACTTAAATGATACTAACCAGTCTAATTTGATCTTCAAACCTAAAGAGTTCATAAAACCCTAGTTCCATCTCATAACTTGTGAACCCTAGTTATAATATGCAATTTGCAGTTCATGAAACCCTAGTTGGCTTTCAATTTGTAAGTGTATCCTAGGGCTATATGGCCTTTTGGTTTATACTTAAATGATACTAACCAGTCTAATTTGATCTTCAAACCTAAAGAGTTCATAAAACCCTAGTTTGTGGTTCCATGTCTCAATATGTGAACCCTAGTTTTATTATACACGTTGTTGGCTTATATTCTAGTACATGAATAATATAATGCCGCAACATGTTCTTTCTTAGTGATATCTAGACACATTGGGCCATGAAAACATGAGGGGGAGGGCCATTTTCAACCCAAGTTATAGCATGCAATTGTAGTTCATGAAACCCTAGTTGGTTTAGGATGTGTACATGTACATGTGTTTCTACTTCCATCTCATAACCTGTAAAGAGTTCATGAAACCCTACCAACTAATATAACGTTCCATTCCATAACATACCATAACATAATAACATCATACCATACCATACCCTACAATACTAACATCATAGTACATACCCTACAATACCTTATAATACTAACATCATAGCATGCACTAACATACCATACCATACCATACTAACATATAACATACCATACCATTTTAGTTCCATCACATAACTTGTCAAGAGGTCATAAAACCCTACTTCCATCTCATAACTTCTCAACCCTAGTTATAGTGTGCAATTGCAGATCATGAAACTATAGCATGCAATTGTAGTTCATGAAAGCCTAGTATGCAATTGTAGTTCATGAAACCCTAGTATGAAAGTCTCAACGAGATTGTAGTTCATGAAACCCTATCATGCAATGGTAGTTCATGAAACCGTAGGTGTGTTTCTCTTTTCCATCTCATAACTTGGAAAGAGCTCATAAATCCATATTTCCATCTCATAACTTCTCAAACCTAGTTATGGCATGCAATTTGTAGTTCATGAAACTATAGCATGCAATTGTAGTTCATGAAACTATAGCATGCAATTGTAGTTCATGAAACCCTACTATGCAATTTTAGTTCATGAAACCCTAGTATGAAATTCTCAACGAGATTGTAGTTCATGAAACCCTAGCATGCAATGGTAGTTCATGAAACTATAGGTGTGTTTCTCTTTTCCATTACATAACTTGTAAAGAGGTCATAAAACCCTACTTCCATCTCATAACTTCTTAACCCTAGTTATAGCACGCAATTTGTAGTTCATGAAACTATAACATGCAATTGTAGTTCATGAAACCCTAGTATGCAATTGTAGTTAATGAAACCCTAGTATAAATGTCTCAATGAGATTATAGTTCATGAAACCCTAGCATGCAATGGTAGTTCATGAAACCGTAGGTGTGTTTCTTTTTTCCATATCATAACTTGTACAGAGCTCATAAATCCATATTTCCATCTCATAAGTTCTCAACCCTAGTTATAGCATGCAATTTGTAGTTCATGAAATCCTAGTTGGTTTTGGATGTGTACATGTACATGTGTTTCTACTTCCATCTCATATCTTTTAAATAGGTCACAAAACCCTAGTTCCATCTCATAACTTCTCAACAATAGTTATAGCATGCAATTGTAGTTCACAAAACCATAGTTGGTTTTCAATTTGTACATGTACATGTGTTTCATCTCATAACTTCTCAACCCTAGTTATAACATGAAATTGTAGTTCATGAAACCCTAGTATGCAAGTCTCAACGAGATTGTAGTTCATGAAACCCTAGCATGCATTAAGGTATCCACACTATAATTGTTTTCCTCGTTAGGGTTTATAAACCCTAATCATCTTTTTCATAGAAGCACATGGCATTTCAGACAAGTCTAGCACCAGTTTCAATGTCAACATGTCTATCCTAGGATGATTCCTCAAACCCTATGTCTTTGTCTATTGCATCAACACAAGCACCAATACCTCCATGGAAAATCAACTAAACTTAAAAAAATCTTCTTCTAAGCAAGGAATCAAAATAATCTCAAAACTTATCAAGTTAAGTTTTCCATGGTATTTCCCTAACCTCCATGTATCAAACAAGAAATAGACTGCAATATCACCAAAGACATTATCTCTTTTCTTTGTATCTTCTACAGGGTTGGAACCCTAATTTTACCTCCTTTTCCTTGACAACAAGACCTATAGATTCTGCAAGACAACCATTAATTACTCTAGCATTATATCTCCTTCTCCAAGGTTTACTTACATATATAAACGCTAGTGTCCTTATGCATATCCAAGTTTCATCATGTAATGCATTCCTCCTCTAGTTGTGTACCACATCTTCTTGTTCCCAATGCTCCTCGACATATGTGTTAGAGGTGGTTACAATGCTCCAATGTTTATCCTCAATATGTGTGCCAAGGTGGTTACTATGCTCATTTGTTCTCATCAACATGTGTGTGAAGGTGGTCACTATGGTCCAATATTTCACTTATCTTCATACTAATATCACAAGGCAACCCAACAAAATAAATCCTAGTCCAAGTGTACATTAACACCATGAATATACATCCCTTTAGGGCACTATTTCCAAGCATCTAACATATCTATAACCTCTTATTACAACAAATTACAACATCAATAAATATACTGAGAAAAACCCTAGTTTACGAAACCGATGCACAATGGAGTCACTGGGCCATGGAAAAGCGGTGGAGAGGGCCCACTAGAGGTAATGGCATGCTAGGATACCAACGGAGTCGACGAATCGTCGATCCGATCTCTGGTTTCTGAGTTATGTAGATTTGCAAGTTGCATGAAAATGTCGTTCAGGGACACTCGGTCACTCTCAGTCCGGGAGCAAAAAAACAAACGGACCATCAAGATTGCATGTCATTGGCTCTGACAGGTGTGTATGGACAATGCTGACATGGGAACACCATCAAGACTGGCATGGAGGAGGGTTTTTCGGAGTTGACCCACCAATGCGAGAGTTGCATTGAAGGAAACTGAACAAAACCCTAATTTACAAAATTGATGCACAGTGGAGTCACTGGGCCATGAAAATGTAGTGTAGAGGGCCCAATAGAGGTAATGGAATGCCCGGAGACCAACAGAGTCGATGGCTCATCATTGACCTCCATTTGCTGAGTTATGTTGAGTTGCAAGTCGCATGAAAATGTCGTTCAGGGACACTTGGTCACTCTCTGTCCGGGAGCGAAAAACCAAACGGAGCAGCAAAATTGCATGATGTTGGCTCCGATATGTGTGTATGGCCAATGCCGACATGGGAACACCACCAATACTGGCATGGAGGAGGTTTTTTCAGAGTTGACACACCAATGCGAGAGTTGCATTGAAGGAAGCTGAGAAAAACCCTAGTTTACAAAATCAATGCACATTGGAGTCACTGGGCCATGAAAACATGGTGGAGAGGTCCCACTAGAGGTAATGGCATGCCATGAGACCAACAGAGTTGATAGCTCATCATTCTGACCTCTAGTTGCTGAGTTATGTTGAGTTGCAAGTTGCATGAAAATGTCATTCAAGGACACTTGGTCACTCTCGGTCCGGGAAAGAAACCCCAAACAGAGCAGCAAGATTGCATGTCATTGGCTCCAACAGATGTGTATGGCCAATGCCAACATGGGAACACCACCAATATTGGCACGGAGGATTTTTTTTGACCCACCAATGCGAGAGTTGCATTAAAGGAAACTAAGAAAAACCCTAGTTTATGAAACCTATGCACAGTGGAATCATTGGGCCATGCAAACGCAGTGGAGAGGTCCAACTAGAGGTAATGGAATCCCAGGACACCAATGGAGTCAACGTCTAATCGATCTGACCTCCGGTTGCTGAGTTATGTTGAGTTGCAAGTCGCATGAAAATGTCATTCAGGGACACTTGGTCACTCTCGCCCCGGAAGCAAAAAACCAAACGGAGCAGTAAGATTGCATGCCGTTGGCTCCGACAAGTGTATATGTCCAATGTCGACATGGGAACACCACCAAGTCTTGCATGAAGGAGGTTTTTTCAGAGTTGACCCACCAATGCGAGAGTTGCATTGAAGGAAACTAAGAAAATCCCTAGTTTACAAAACCGATGCACAGTGGAGTCATTGGGCCATGCAAATGCAGTGGAGAGGGAGAAATAGAGGTAATGGCATGCTAAGAGACCAACAAAGTTGACAGCTTGTCGATTCGACCTTCGTTTGCTGAGTTATGTTGAGTTTCAAGTCGCATGAAAATGTTGTTCAAGGACACTTGGTCACTCTCAGTCCAGGAGTGAAAAACCAAACACAGCAGGAAGATTGCATGTTGTTGGATCCGACAGGTGTGTATGGTCAATGCTGACATGGAAACACCACCAATATTTGCACGAAGGAGGGTTTTTCAGAGTTGACCCACCAATGCGAGAGTTGCATTGAATGAAACTCAGAAAAACCCTAGTTTACGAGACCGATGCATAGTGGAGTCACTGGGCCATGAAAACACAGTGGAGAGGGCCCACTAAAGGTAATGGCATGCTAGGAGACCAACAGAGTCGACGACTTGTCTATCCGACCTTCGCTTGCTGAGTTATGTTGAGTTGCAATTCACATGAAAATGCCATTCAGGGACACTTGCTCACTCTCGGTCCGGGAGCGAAAAACCAAACGGAGCAGTAAGATTGCATGTCGTTGGCTCCGACAGGTGTGTATGGCCAATGCTGACATGGGAACACCACCAAGACTGGCATGGAGGAGGGTTTTTCAGAGTTTACCCACCAATGCAAGAATTTAATTGAAGGAAACTCAGCAAAACCCTAGTTTACAAAACCGATGCACAGTGGAGTCATTGGGCCATGCAAACATAGTGGAGAGGGAGTACTAGAGGTAATGGCATGCTAAGAGACCAACAAAGTTGACAGCTTGTTGATTCGACCTCCGGTTGCTGAGTTATGTTGATTTTCAAGTCGCATGAAAATGTCGTTCAGGGACACTTCGTCACTCTCGGTTCGGGAGTGAAAAACCAAACACAGCAGGAAGATTGCATGTCGTTGGGATCCAACAGGTGTGTATGGTCAATGTTGACATGGAAACACCACCAATGGTGACACGAAGGAGGGTTTTTCAGAGTTGACCCACCAATGCGAGAGTTACATTGAATGAAACTGAGCAAAACCCTAGTTTACGAGAATGATGCACAGTGGAGTCACTGGGCCATGAAAACACAGTGGAGAGGGCCCACTAAAGGTAATGGCATGACAGGAGACCAATGGATTCGATGGCTCATCAATCTGACTTCCGCTTATTGAGTTATGTTGAGTTGCAATTCGCATGAAAATGCCATTTAGGGACACTTGGTCACTCTTGGTTCGGGAGCAAAAAACCAAACGGAGCAGAAAGATTGCATGTCGTTGGCTTCGACAGGTGTGTATGGCCAATGCCAACATGGGAACACCACCAATACTAGCATGGAGGAGGTTTTTTCAGATTTTACCCACCAATGGAAGAATTTCATTGAAGGAAACTCAGCAAAACCCTAGTTTACAAAACTGATGCACGGTGGAGTCATTGGGCCATGCAAACGTAGTGGAGAGGGAGCACTAGAGGTAATGGCATGCTAAGAGACCAACAAAGTCGACATCTTGTCGATTCGACCTCCGGTTGCTAAGTTATGTTGAGTTTCAAGTCGCATGAAAATGTCGTCCAGGGACACTTGGTCACTCTCGGTCCGGGAGCAAAAAACCAAATATAGTAAGAATATTGCATGTCGTTGGATCCAACAGGTGTGTATGGTCAATGCCGACATGGAAACAACACCAATACTGGCATGAAGGAGGGTTTTTCAGAGTTGACCCACCAATGCGAGAGTTGCATTGAACGAAACTGAGAAAAACCCTAGTTTACGAGACCGATGCACAGTGGAGAGGGCCCACTAAAGGTAATGGCATGCTAGGAGACCAACGGATTTGACGACTCATCAATCCAACCTTTGATTTCCGAGTTATGTTGAGCTGCAAGTCGCATGAAAATGTCATTCAGGGACACTTGGTCACTCTCCGTCCAGGAGCGAAAAACCAAATAGAGCAGAAATATTGCATGCCCTTGGCTCCAATAGGTGTGTATGGCTAATGTTGACATGGGAACACAACCAAGACTAGCACGAAGGAAGGTTTTTTAGAGTTGACCCACCAATGTGAGAGTTGCATTGAAGGAAATTGAGCAAAACCCTAGTTTACGAAACTGATGCACAATGGAGTCACTGGGCCATGCAAACATGGTGGAGAGGGTCCTCTAGAGGTAATGGCATTCCAGGAGACCAACTAATTATATGTCTTGTCGATCCTACCTCTAGTTGTCAAGTTATGTCAAGCTGCAAGTCGCATGAAAATGTCATTTAGGGACACTTGGTCAGTCTCGGTCGGGGATGACATGCTAATTGTTGGGCATGGTAAGAGAATTATTAAAAGGTTGAAGAAGGGCTTGGGAAGTCAATTTTCAATGAAGGATTTGGGTCCAATAGAACAAATATTGGGCATGAACTATATTTATCCAAAAAAGGATAGAAGAAATGTTATAGAAGCTGTATCTCTTAAACATGAACAACTCTTTGACCTTGCTCTATGTTATACCTTCTTCGTTCTCATTCAATTCTATTTATTGACTCAATTATAAGAAGGATAAAAACTTACCAGAATAGCAATTAAAATTTAGAGATGAAATCAGAATCTACAAGTCAAATATCATTTCACAATATTAGAGCAATTATTTTTTGAATAGTATCTCGATGAAACACGAATTGGAGAGAAAGTTGCAAAGATAGTGGTTTACCAGGCAGGACATGTAGACAAAAATATAAAGTTCAGAGTTAGAAAACCTGTGAAGGACATGATGTTTAAACTCTTGTAGCAAAGGTAAGAGAAACATGGGTGAAAGATTAAACCAGTGAAGGGTGTCTATTGAAGATACATGCATCAAAAATTTTCACATGAAAGTTACATTCAAATAATTCAATCTCTAATTAAAAAAAAACGGAAGGAATTGAGAATGCAAATGATGAAAATTTGTAATCTTGCATAGATTTATTGGCTAATTTGTATTCTTGCATAGTAAAATGTAGAGAATCGTGTGCTTGTGCAAGCTAACACGTCAAAATATGGATGCCAGTTCCATGAGTGGTTGAAATTAACAACTACTATTAAAAGACAAGACGATCATGATAACTTGTTGCGCTTTCTATGTGAACTTTACAAAATATTTTCCCTTTCCATCTATATCAATGTCATGTCTAAATATATAGCATGTATAAATACTTATTACCAAGATGGTGCATAAAACAGATCATACTTGGTAATAAGTATCTATACATGCTATATATCCAGACATGACATCGATATAGATGGAAAGGGAAAGGATTTTGCAGAGTTCACATAGAAAGCAAAGAAAGTTATCATGATCATCTTGTATTTTAATAGTAGCTGTCAATTTCAACCACTCATGGAACTGGCATCCAAGTGGAGTGTAAGCATAATTACCCAATCTCATTCAATATAGCCAGCTGGATCCTCTCTGTTGCTAATTGCCTCCATCAATCTCTCATGCTCTAAATGAGGAAAGAAGTAATGTACCTTGGTTTAGTTCTTCATTGAAATTGGCTATAGATGGATGTCCGTGCCAACAATCAAGTTTGTGAAGTGATAGACCATAGAACCTGGTCTGTAATCCACGAATACATTCCCACTAGTTCTTCTTGATTTCCCATCTAGTGTAAGATATTCACCCTCAACCACCATTGAGCCAATAGGAAATTCATTGCATTCATCCTCAATAAATGATCCATTCAGGATTTTCTTACCTCGAATGCATCATGCCAACCAATAATTCATGTCCCATTCATTGTCTTTCGGGGCAATAACTGCATATATGTGTCCTGGTTGTACACGATCTGAGATATGGTTGTAGTCTGTTGAAATTGCTGACTGACCCTCCTCTAAGTAGGTTGTTTCACTGACTACACGTGGGTCTACTGCAAGTGACACATGATCCCAATCATCAACCCAATCCATGCATTCACATTCATCCCATTCACCACTGCTATAAGGGATGCAAAATAAAGCAAGTTTCTACATCCATATTTCAAATAGGGGGTTGTCTGAGCTTTGAACTGAATGAAATCCACGTGTTCCTTGTACTATGCTGCAACTATAGGAACGTGATCGATCTATGTCAACCACATGACAAAAATTCTTGACTGGCCTTCCTACCACTGAAGTTCGGTCTGACATTGTTGCAGAGCACCATTGAACTATGGATTTTGCATCTTTGGTATGGGGGTTTCTAGTAAACCTCATCTCCTCCCTTCATAGTGTAGTCTTGATGCATGAACCGGCCGTGTCATGCTCACCTTTGTTGTGCCCGATCTCAAAGTAGTTCCATATATGTGACACATTATAAGTATTATGTAACATGCTCATCCATTGGAAGACTCAGGAATTTTTGAACTGGCCCACACAACCATCGGACCATATCCAATGCTGATCCATTTGTATATCTCCCTCCTTTATCTTATCATAGAAAATTCAAAAATAGTGTTGCACATAATGCAGATCATGGAATTTGTCATCACTTATGTAAAATTTTGTCTCCTTATGTATTATCCTATTGTTAACACTGCTCTTCGGTCCATGCCTATACGTAATATGTACCATGATGTTGATTTGGTCGGAATGGTAGTATTGACTCTGAATTTCATTTTGTGGCTGAAGGGTGTAGTTTTATGCAAAATCCACAATTGACAATATTGTCCCAATGGGAAAGTTGTCCCTGCATTTTCTATACTGCTCATCCTGCCATCGCGCTATGTGCACATGTTGAACATACTACTCTGTTTTCTTATAGAAATCCATAAAAAATCACACACCCGTATCTATTTCCATGAAAACAAGGGTCATATTAGAATGTGACATTTAAAGAATTTATATGTAGAAACTGAACATGTAAGAGGAAAAACATGCAATAATCATTTGCACTTGTGACTTCATCAATGCAATCTGTTTACTTTCCTTTGCACTATCTGATTGATAGGCTACGTACTTGAAGCTCTTCATCTCCATGCTCATATTTCCAAATTGATGCTCATGACTTCCATGAATGCAACAGTTCAAAAGAAAAAACCCACTGCACCTGGAAAAATTCCCATATAGACATGATTTTCCATAGTATTTTTTTCCTTCATGCCTTGGACACATGATGCTGACGATAAAATATCTCGATGCATTCGGTGGTATTACGGATTCATTGCATCCCTGCTCAAGGTTAGTATGCAAATGACAAAATATATGTTTATACGTGTCATAAAAATATTCATATTCTACATGGTATCTACAACAACATGTGTTTTGATCAATGCATATACGAACGTACCATGGTTTACATTTCTCAAAGGACCTTTGGTCCAAGTTCAATTGTGTGTGCTCATTCTTTAATCTCTCATAGAGTTTAGTTTGTGTTGTGTCAAGGAAGTGTTTGACGTGGGGTTCATGTTCAGTAGAAATTTTTCTCATCTTGAGCACATCTCTTTGATTAGATGAAGGTTTGGTCTGATCATGCTAGAACGTTTGTACTAATTCCTTAACGGCATCAATTAGCTTCATATCTCGATGAGGCAACCTGCCGACAAAATCCCAACAATCTTTTCCACCTTGAGTCTGCAGATTTTCTCTTATAACAGAGTACTTATGAATAGTTTTTCTATTTAATTTAAGTACCTGAGAAGTGTGTGAAAGGAGGCAATGTTGTCATGTGATCTTTCTTACAACTGATTCTGATAACACACGACGAGCCGCACAAAGATATTTAGTATGGGACATCTTCCCAATTGCATTAAAAGCATAATGGAGATTTCTAACAATATGATTGTTAGCATCTGAACATGTAACCATCTTTATGCCCAAAATTCTCCTAACAACAACTAAACAATTTGACTTTAACAAACATAGTAATAATTGACATTTACCTGCATCGCCTTTGGATTCAAAATATTCCTTCATTAATTTGTTACATTGCTAATCGATAGTGCATTTGGGAAACTTATCTTCAAGGCCTGACAAACAACTTTCATCCACATGGATACGTTTAGATTCCTTTTTCTTGCAGTAGACAGTCGAGGTAGGGAAGGTGGACATGAGCTATGGATCCCAGGGCTTCTTTGTTGTGGTGAATCAATCACATGTCAGTCCATATTGGGAGTGTGCTCGACATGGTTGTGGTCTTCTAGAAGAGATTGCAAATTAATAATTGCTCCTAGGTCCAATGCTTCATACTCAGTGTCTCTCAATACACCTATGTTTTCAAGAGCTTCAACATATCTCGTTGATAGATTGTTGGTTGGAGACCTTGTTGATGTTGGAACTTGAGTTGGGTCCATTGGACACAACCGCTTCACTCGTGGTTCTGAAGTAGAGGTTGTTATGTCATCAACTCAATTAGGATTGGACGCAGTATCAGTGGAAATGTATGGACCATGTCTCACTCTCTCCATTGCCAACTTGACCTTTTCTCTTACCTCATTTTCCTTTTCAATGGGCATATTCCTTCTATTTTTTCTTGCTTTGTTACATGAGTTGCCCATATCCAAAAGTTTCTTTATCAAAACTATGAGGTCTACCCATGCATAAGAAGCAAAAAATAAGGTATTAGTTCCATTATACAAGATACATGACGCGTTCCAACATAAATAACTAAATTACAGATATGTTAGTATGCTAATTATTGGCATTGATACTCTATTTGAGTCTAGTAAACATAGTCAAGTTTGCAGGTATTACAGCTATAAGATTCTGACTTCCTTTGTGTTCAAAAAGTATTGGAAGTCAAAATAAGATGAGTGAAATGAGGAGGTTGCAAATCCCTCGAAAAAAGGAGAAATCATTGAGGTAGAGGCATCCCTGTCAAGCTCAAAGGCATGTTATGATAAATCTAGCATGAAGAGGAGAGCATGGACAAGTTGGTGAACTGTTCAATATGGACCCTCTCCCATGATTGCTTCCAAGGTTTTATACAAATTGAAGAGTCTCAATAGAGAACCTCATCTATGCCATCCTTCTGGGAAATCAAAATATATTCATGTGAAAATGGTTATTGGTCTACATTGCATACTTCATCTTGTATAGAGAATATGGACAACTTGGTGAACTATTTAATATGGACCCTCTCCCATGATTACATCAAAGTTTTTTTTTTAAAATTGAAGAGTCTCAAGATATAACATCATCTATGCCATCATTGTGTAAAATCAAAATATATTCATGTGCAAATGTAAATTAGTTAACATTGCATACTTCATCTTGTATGGAGAATATGAGACTTGTTTAAATGTGAAGTTGGGATTTATTCTTGTGAAATTAAATGTTGTCTATGAGAGAGATATTGTTGTAGGCATATCATAAAACATAAATCAATGAAATGATCTAAAAACTTGTGAATTAAAACAATTATTTACAATTCACCATACCTATTCAAAAAGATCTCTCCTTCCAATGAAAACTTGTAGTGTGAATCTTTCCACTAAATTTTAGGACCACTGAATATGTTTGTTAAATTCCAAGAGTGAGCTTCTACCCAATAGATCAAGGAGTGGTGACGGATTGTGATCCAAATTGCACAGTTCATGAGCACAAAACGCGCAAACAACAAAAGAAAACTCATGAAAATAGGTAGTAATCCCAATAATCCAAAACTTTGTTTTTTTACCTACTAATAGGTGTGTGTACACGCCTTTAAGCACGCTCACACATGTATAAGACCATGCACGCACATTGATGTGCATGCAAACTTAAATGCGTGCATGCCCTTGTTTAACATTTAGAGCATTTACTCACTAACGTTTATTTCATTTAATGACTAACATTCTTCAACAACAACTTTATATTCATGATTATTTCGAGTATTTTTACAATATAGTCTAAAACCTATCATCATCATCACCACTACAATATAGACTAAACCTATCATCATCATCCTCATCCTCATCCTCATCCTCATCATCCTCATCATCATCATCACCATCATTGTTCATCATCATTGTCATCATCATCATTATCATCATCCTCATCATCCTCATCCTCTTCATCATCATAGTCATCATCCTCATCCTCATCATTGTCATCATCATCATCACCAACATTGTTTATCATCGTCATCCTCATCATCCTCATCATCATCATCATCATCATCATCATCATCCTCATCCTCTTCATCATCATAGTCATCATCCTCATCATCATCATTGTCATCATCCTCATCATCATCATCACCAACATTGTTCATCATCATCATCATCATCATCATCCTCATCATCATCATCCTCATCATCATCATCATCATCATCCTCCTCCTCCTCATCATCCTCATCATCATCGTCATCATTCCATTGCAAATGCTTGGAAATAAAATCAAAGCAAAGTTTCAACTAAACCTATCATCATCATCATCATTGTTCCTCATTGTCATTGTCATCATCATCATCCTCATCTTCATCCTCATCATCATCATCTTCACCATCATTTTTCATCATCATTTCCATCGTCAACATCATCATCATCCTCATCCTCATCATAGTCATCATCATTGTCATCATCCTCCTCCTCCTCCTCATCATTGTTCATCATCATCATTCCATTGCAAATGCTTGGAAATAAAATCAAAGCAAATTTTCAACTAAACTTATCATCATCATCATCATTGTCCCTCATCGTCATCGTCATCATCATCATCATCATCACCATCATTGTTCATCATCATTGTCATCCTCATCCTCATCCTCATCATCATAGTCATCATCCTCATCATCGTCATTGAAATCATCCTTATCATCATCATCACAATCGTCATCATCATCATCATCATCATTGTTCCTCATCATCATCAGTATAGTCATCATCTTCATCATCATCACCATCATTTTTCATCCTCATAGTCATCATCATCCTCATCCTCATCATCATAATCATTGTCATCATAGTAATAGTCATCGTGATCATCATCCTCATCATCGCAATCATCATCATCATCATCATCATAATCACTTTCATCATAGTAATAGTCATCGTGATCATCATCCTCATCATCATCACCATCATTTTTCATCATCATAGGAATTATAATACTCTCCCTCCTCATCATCATCGTAATCAACATCATCATCCTCATCATCGTAATCATCGTCATCATCATCATCATCATCGTCATCATCATCATCCTCTTCATCATCATAGTCATCATCGTCGTCATCCTCTTCATCATCATAGTCATCATCGTCATCATCATCATCATTGTCATCGTCCTCATCCTCATCATCATCATCACCAACATTGTTCATCATTGTCATCCTCCTCCTATTCCTCCTCCTCCTCATCATCATTATCCTCATCCTCATCATCATCGTCATCATCACCATCATTGTTCACCATCATCATCATCGTCATCATCACCATCATCATCCTCCTCCTCCTCATCCTCATCATCATAGTCATCCTCCTCATCATCATCATTGTCATCATCCTCCTCCTCATCATCATCATTGTTCATCATCATCATTCCATTGCAAATGCTTAGAAATAAAATCAAAGCAAAGTTTCAACTAAACCTATCATCATCATGATCATTGTTCCTCCTCACCATCGTCATCATCATCATCCTCGTACTCATCCTCATCATCATCATCACCACTATCATTGCTCATCATCATCATAGTCATCATCATTGAAATCATCCCTATCATCATCATCATCATCATCATCATCCTCGTCATCACCTTCATCATCGTCGCCATCATTGTTCATCCTCATAGTCATATTCATAGTCATCATCATCCTCATCATCATCATCATCTTCGTCATCAACATCATCATCCTCATCATCGCAATCATCATCATCATAATCACTGTCATCATAGTAATAGTCATCGTGATCATCATCCTCCTCCTCCTCCTCATCATCATCACCATATTTGTTCATCATCATAGTCGTTATAATCCTCATCATCATCGTCGTCGTCGTCGTCATCAACATCATCATCCTCATCATCCTAATCATCGTCGTTATCATCATCATCATCGTCATCCTCTTCATCATCATGGTCATCATCCTCATCATCATCATTGTCATCATCCTCATCATCATCATCATAACCAACATTGTTCGCCATCATCATCATTATCTTCATCCTCATCATCATCATCATCCTCATCCTTATCATCATCGTCATCATCACCATCATTGTTCACCATCATCATCATCGTTGTCGTCATCATCATCATCATCATCATCATCCTCATCCTCATCATAGTCATCATCCTCATCATCATCATTGTCATCATCCTCCTACTCATCATCATCATTGTTCATCATCATCATTCCATTGCAAATGCTTGGAAATAAAATCAAAGAAAAGTTTCAACTAAACCTATCATCATCATCATCATTGTTCCTCATCGTCGTCGTCATCATCATGATCCTCGTCCTCATCATCATCACCATCGTTGTTCATCATCATTGTCATCATCACCATCATCGTCATCCTCATCATCATCATCATAGTCATCACCCTCATCATCATCATTGAAATCATCCTTATCATCATCATCACAATCGGGTGAATCCATGGACCTGGGTAACACTTTTTGGCAAGCGCATTTTGCCAAAATCAAAAAAACGTACCTCGGTCGAGGGCTTGTTAAGCCCTCGACCGAGGTTTTTTGAAGCCCTCGACCGAGGTTCTTTTCAGCTCTCGGTCGAGGTATTTCTTAACCCTTGGTCGAGGTATTAAAACCTCGACCGAGGGTTAGTAAATACCTCGACCGAGGTATTGACCTCGGTCGAGGTATATACCTCGGTCGAGGTACCTTTTCAAAAAAAATTATAAATAGGGGCCGCGCGGGCCCCAAACGTCATTTTCAATCACTCGACCGAGGGACGCAGCTCGACCGAGGGACAGCGACAATCTACCAAAAGCAACCCCACCTCCTCAAAATGTCGGAGCCAAGAGGTAACCATTTAAATTGTTTTTCTCAATTTAAATGGAATTTAAATTTTTTTTTTATAAATTTATAAAATTTTGTAAATGTATATTTTAATAATTTTGTTTTGAAATTTAGTAAATGTATGTTTTTATAGTTTTGTTTTCAAATTTAGTAAATTTATATTTTTATAATTTGCATGTTTAAAATGTGTACCGGCAAGCAAAAATGCTGTCGGATTTTTAAAAATTTGTAGTTAAATTGAATTTTTTTGCTAATTTGTTATATATATATATATAAATTATGTCAACCGGTAGGGTTTATGCTACCAATTTATTTTTGAAATGTGTCTCGGGCAAGCCGAAATGCTGCCCGATTTTTTTCAATCCTCCGTGATTTCATGGAGGATTGAAGAAAATCAATAAAACACCAACTAAACAAACCTATATGAACCATAAAGACAATTAATCAACTGTAGGCCCGAGACAAATAATAATTTTTTTATAAAAATTTATTTGAAA
>LPNX011086192.1:113412-171063 GCA_001517045.1 Pseudotsuga menziesii | reverse complement strand
ATAAAAATTGAATGGGTATAAAACAAGCACTTAAAATTGATTAATATAAAGCTACAACATTACCCTTAAATAATGGAATAATTGCAAATAATCATCCTTGAACAATGTACTTTAACATAAGCAAAACTTTAAAAAATTGGCATACATGCAAGACTCTCAATTTGATGGAGGTTGCAATATGAAATTATCATAGACAAAAACACTTAACCATAGTCTATGATATGTGAACCTAACCAACCGATTTCAAATATTAGTGTCGACCATGGTAAATTGTAAATTGTAAATTGATGAAATTGTAAACTATGAAATTTATCAACTATCAAATTGTAAACTATGAAATCTATCAAATTGTAAACTATGAAAATGAAAATCAAATTGCATAACTTTGAAATTATACCTATATCAATGGGATTCGCTTCCTCCATCATAGCTTCATTTGGAATTTCTTCTTCTCTCAAGATTGTTCTTCTTCTCCTCTTCCTTTCTTTATCTTTCTCTCTTTTCTCTTCAATTTCATTTTGATTTCTCTCATTTCTTCTTGTCCGACGTTGGTTGCTTCCCATTGTGATTGATCAACAACCCAAACTGATACCTATAACACAATCTACAATGCTAACTTTGTATGACAAAACAAAGTTTTTTCAATGAAATTCTAAGGCAATGGTATGAATTACATGTTTATATAGATTTTTATAAAAAAATTGGTGGGAAATACATTTAATTTTGTAGTTGGAGTGTGATTAATGTTTGAATTCACTCCTGAGCTTTTGCTTTAAAGGACCTCAACCGAGCTAATACCTCGGTTGAGGTATTAATGAGACCTCGACCGAGGGTTTTTAAACACTCGGTCGAGGGCTTTACAAACCCTCAGTCGAGGTATTATTAATACCTCGACCGAGGTATTTAAATACCTCGGTCGAGGTTCATACCTCGATCGAGGGCTTAAAAAAACAGACTTAGCCCTCATACAAACAAATGGAAAATTTCCTGTGCCTTGAAGAGGTGTAAACCCTACCATTCCTAGCACATAACTGAGCGGAGTTGATACCGATAGATTCACCAATGAATCTTCTATCCATTGACGTATCATACACGCATTTTGGTATTCATATGATATTTATTTTTTAATTACTTCTAAAACTTATACTTAGAAAACCACACTGCAACTTCGAAGCAGCTCAAAGAAAAATCCGCAGAGTTAAAAATACACAGCCAAAAAATTCTTAAAAATGCACACATCACATATCGACGTGTCGTCTTCAAAAGGGTATCTTTGGTTTTTCAATTTTTGAAAAAATAGAAAAAATTTCTTTACGTGGACAAATATGTGTTTAAAACGATGCTGAAATCGAATGTGGTCCCTTTCGAAAAATAATAAATAATTGTATAATGCGAAACAAATTAACAAAAAAATATGCACATCACACTGCATTTTATGTAGATCATGCTCATATAAATAGTTTTTTGAAATTATTTATGCAAGATTGAATTACTCTACGTGGACACGAGCCACTTATTAGCTTCTTCAAATTTTTAAGGTCACATAGTTCATTAAATGCAAAAATTCACACATTAAATGACATCGGAATATTTTTAAAAAAATATAACCATGAAGCCAACATAATATTCTACAATTTGTTTTTTTACTGCAAGTCAAAATTCACATGGCATATATGCGTTTTGAGGGCTTCTATCTAGCACATGAGTAAAAAATCAGGTTTTCATCGCTAAATTTGGCCAAAAAGTGTTACCCATCTTCATGGAATCACCCTATTGTATGGAATATCAAAATATCTAAGTGGTATCATTTTGTAGCTAAGAGTTCTTATATTAAGTAAATGAGAATTGTTTACTGTTGATCCAAGGAGAGTATTTACTTCTCCTGAAGGTTTTTAGTGGCAGTCACCAGATTGGGAGGGGCCCTTAGTCGAGGTGATATGCTGCTTATTTCTATTTATCCTTTTGTGATTATAATTTTCTTAGATAGAAACATTTGATTTTTATTTCATGTATTTTAATTAATTCTATTTCACAGCATTTGCATTTGTTTACAGGGAAGCAATTTATTGACTGGGTGAGTCTCTCTCAAATACTACGATTTACAAACTATTCCTTGTTATAAATCATATCCATATTTCTAAATATTTACATCAATGTACATAATTCAATCTTAAAAGAAGATATTTTTGTAAACATATTAGGCACATATGCCTCCACATAATAACATTAATTCACGCTATGTTCTCTGCAATAATACATTGACAAATAATGTGTTCAACTGTACATATTATTCTCATGTTAGAACATTGTTATCTATGTTGTCTCTTCTATCGTAATTCTGTTTTTTTTAATATAGCTTTGCTTCTATATTAAATAAAAATTTATTACACCAAGGTTTATTTGTCCATCACATAGCCATTCATTATCATGTACACAGATATATTTGTTCCTTCACAGTGAGACTAACTAAGAGATTATCTCTACTTGAATTTAAATTTGCTTTATTGTGTGTATATATGTTTCATTTGCAGATTTTAAGTGTTTTTTTACTATTATTTTGGTGTGCAAGTGTAACTTTCCTGGGCCTTACTTAGACAAGAAAAATAGTTCTTAGGTAGGTTTCCTTTTCTGCAATTTACTTTGGTGTGGTTTGGAAACTTTAATAATTATTAGAAATTAATCAAAGTTAATAGAATCCCATTTGTATCTTTACGATTATTATGTCAATAAGAGAATTCAACCACTGCAGTGATGTTGATAAATACTTATGAGAATAAAGTGCATATGAAGGAATCTGAAAAGGATCATTAGTTTCAAGAACTCTTAAATTTTGTAGGATTTGATTTGCATTTAAATTATTTTGTGTCCTATAGCATTAGGATTTGATTTAAGCTTAGTTAGAAAGTATCGTTAGCTTCTTCATTATACATCTCTGCATGGATAGCATCTATCTGACAAAATTATGCGTCCCAGGTTGACAATTCAATCTTAGGAAATTATTTAGCATATAATTTCTCTAGCAGTGCTCCTATGAGATAAAAAAAACTTGTAACCTGCAATTTCAAAAAAACTCAGGAATAAAATTTTAGTTAGAACAATTAATCTCTACTTTGACATTGAGCGCATTCAGGAGTGCATCACACTTGAGCAGATTCCAAAGGATAAATTCAATGGCTTCAAGGTAATGACCCCGGTATTTATGTGGAAACTCCATTGCTTTTGGTGACACCATGTTCATAATTTCCGCAGTGGATCTAGAATCTAATGCAATCCTCACTTAGAATTGAAACAAATATAGCAGAGAATAGAAAATAAATAATTAAGTAGAAACATAAGAGAGAGAACTCAATTGGTATAAAATTTGTATAATTATTATTCACCAATATGGTTACATTTATAATACATGCTCAAGGATGAAATTCGATATTCAAATAGGCAATTCGATTAGCTCACAATAATAGAAAGCTTAGATGTTACTAATTCCACAAAACTAGACAATTTTCAATCCAACTCAAAGCTACAGGTCACAAATGGGAAAGATTAGAATTCGTAGGCCATGAATGACATAAAAATCAGCAATAAGTGGATTTTGGGAGAAAAATATTAAAATTGGTTGAGGAAAAAACTAGCAAGGATTATCAAATGATCCTAGCACAACTAAATTATTCTAATCCTACTGGAAAGAAGTGAAAAGTTGCTTAAAGGTTACAAAAGCATGATAAAATAAGAATAAAGCATAAATGCGCTTTAGTTCATAAAGCAAAGAAAAAATTAGGAATGGTGGAACTATCATAGTCTAATATAGTCAAATGAGGAAAAATGTGGTCCTGGACACTTGAATATGAACTATTAAGCCTAATTAACATATAGAATAAATTTACTAAGCACTAGGAGATCTAATAAAGATACAACCATAATATCTAGACAAAATTATACTCCAACAACCTTATGATGGATGGATAAGTGTTTTCCTACTTAATGGATTGGGATACTATAGGAGGATCTTTGTGTGGATAATATGTAGTGCAAGGGTGGATTTAGTAGACACTAAACATTTCTAAGGTTCATTTGGGACCATGAGATGATTCTTGGACTCAGTTGTTTCAGCTGGGTTGGTGATAGGATAGTTTGGGAGAAGGAGCTATATCTTGAGGGGATTATTGGATTTAATGATATGTCAAGAATCATGACTAGTGATTAGTACATACTTCCTTTTCATGTATTCACCATAGTGTATGGAAACGATATGGTATATTTCACTTGGATGCCTGTGTAGGACACTATCCATGGTGTTAGCTTCAGTTTTCATGGATTTTTCAGTTTGTAAATCCAAGAGAGGAGGATTTAGATAGATTATTACAATGGGATGGTTGTGATTAGAGTGGCGCAATGGAGGCATGGTGGTCCCTTTCCAATATTAGCTAGGGATCTTGGAGATACATCATAATGGCATATCTTTAGCATCAGGCTCAGAGGTGAGAGTTAGTCTTTTCTTTTGCAAGATGAGATTTTTTTAGATAATTTTATTGGGGATTTGATTGAGTGGTTGCAGTGTAGATTCACTCTTCTTAATAGTACTAGCCATATTCCTTCATGTGTCGGTACCTTGCAAGACTATGCAATGAGAAGAGGATACTTCACTTTATTTTGGTTGGTTTGGAACCATGACATCGTTTTTATCCTTAGTATGGTTTATATAGTGGAGTATAAATTTAATGACTTATTCCATTTAAAAATACAACATTACAATGTAGTCATCACAAAGGAAGGATGCAAGAAAATTATTTGTGCATAAAATATTGGGGACGAAGAACATGTGCCACACCCAAATTTTAATTTCTTGATGACAAGTAATATTGGGTGGGAAGGACTATAATGTCCCCAAATATTTTTCTAGGGACCACTCCATTAGACTATGGGATGCAATTTCTAAGTCAGCTTGTAAGGTTCATGAAAATATTATTAAAGGTGGTAATGTGGGCCATAAATTTATGAAATATGATGTCCCAATTTTCAAATAAGTTAACAATAGACCAATGTGTACAAGAGGGGTGCACTAGTGAATTAGTAACTCCCAAAGGAATCTCATATATGAGGAGGCAGGATAAAAATAGCTAATAGGGGATCATTAGGAGTGGAAGAAGTCAAGTAAAGTGTAACTCCCACCAAACGGGGGAGAATCTCTTAGAATCAATGGAAAATGGATCTATGACAACTTATTACAAGCAGAAGGTACTAAAAATAGCTAATGAAGGAAAATAGAAAGTGTAACTTCCCAAGGAAGGAACATGAGGAGGTAGGTGGGCCCACCTGAGGTGTAACTCCTTCAAATCAAATCGAAACCTCTCTAATTCGAATTTCCAAGGATGGTATTTAGTATTATTGGGTTAAAATAACATTAGAGGGTGATTTAAGCTCCCAAATAATCATTCTCTCATGAAAATAATGTTTCTTAAATATTTTATTAATAATTGTGAGAGAGAATTCTAATAGGAGGGAAAAGGTGAATGATGAATTATAAAAGAAGGGTGAGGGGACCCATTGGGGATATTTTGGAAAATTTACTTTTGGATTGGAGATCTCTTGTGGATTTTGTATATTGGGTGTCAATCCCCTTGCTATCTTGTGAGATGTTCCCTTGCAAATTTGAAATAGTTTAGTTGGTGAATAATTCCACCCAAGCCAGTAGAGAGGAGGAGAGAATCTCGATATCTTCATTTGTGATTCATTACTTGTTATTGAGATAGATCACTTACATTTCTCCTTAGATCTTCCTTTATTGGAGTATGTTTCAATTTTTATTGTATACTTGAAGATGTATTATTGTTTGAATGTACTTATGTGTTGGTTTTCTAGTGTTCTTGTTGTGGAGAGCGCACTTGCTCTCATACAGTGATTGGTTCACCATTATCTCCAATATTGGTGGTGCATTTTTGGAAGAGAGGGTTTCATTTTAGAGATAAAAATAATATATTATACATTGGCTCTCATATTTGTTGTGTGGTTGGATCAACTCAATTGGTGGAATCAGTGTTCGAGGGAAAAATTAACGATTATGGTTTCAACACTTTTGAGCATTTGAGTATTGTGAGGATTATTCCATTGTACCTATAATATTGTTTCCAGTGGGAAACACTTTTTTCATCAAAAACGGTGTCTGGTTGAGTAAGTTATGGCCATTTTCCTAGATCTAGGGGTTCCAAAGTATGGAAAGGACACAACAGTGCATTCCTATCTGTAAATATTCTTGAGTTTCAAGATCTATGATAGCCATGTATTTCTATAATAATTTTTATCATTGTCCCCACACATTCATAATAAATATTTACAATACATTTCTTTATATTGTGTTCATTTGTTCCAATTATTGGTCAAGAATGTATGAATATGTACCCTATGGGTGTGTAGTTACTAAAGTGCCTCTCTAAATCATTCATAAATAATTTTGGAAGTATGTTAGTTCTCCATTCATATTTCTTATAAAAAACATTTAACCATTTGATCCTTTGAGGATAAACTTGATAGGACTTGAGGCTATTTGGAATGAGTTGGAAATCAGCAATTTCCTCTAGTTAAATATGAGCTAGTCTTCCATGTTTCAATCTTTTGTTTTAAGTTCTAGACATAATATTTTAGATCTAAATTAAATGTCATCCCTTCTACTACTTGATTTTATATGAATCAAATACATTCCATCCATGTTTCTATACTAATTCAAGAGCTCTTTAAATTATGTGAATTGGTGTTGTTTCAAAAGTATTGTTGATGGGGTTGCATACAATATGTTTGTAAAAATTCCTAAACCAGATTTAATGATCAACCTCCACATTTTATATAATATATGATTGGTCATTTTACAATTGAATATAAGCATAGGTCTTAGGTTGCAAATCGTATTCATGACCGGAGGAACATTTATTAATTTTGTTGTTGTTGAAGTGAACAAATCTATCTTTTGACTCTGATAAAAATTGCTTGTATATGAGCTCCATCTCATGAGTATCAAATGAAGGTAATGGTAGGGATGCATATCACTATTTGAAGGAAATTGGAAACCATTATACCCTCCGTGGAAAAAATTTGAGCTAATATCTCTGATTTTGTATCGAGGATATTACATATCGACTATTCCATAGGCTAGGTCTAGCTAATGTGAGCATCTCATCCTCCTGCATATCCTAATTAGGATGAACAGGAGGAGGAACCTCCCCATCAAACATGCCAATATATAAAAAGTATATAGTATAGAACAAATATAATTAGATAATTTCATTAAAAATTGTGATTAAAAAAATTTAAAGAAAATATTAGAAGATTTTTCATTTGCATTAAGTAAGATAAAGTGAAACTACATTAATTTAAAAATAACGCTAATATTATCACTCTCATAAGGTGTCTCAGTTTGGGTGAAAAATATGTTGGGACATGCTCTCTAGTCCAATGCTGCATACAGATATGGAAGAAGGTCCAATTCATGGTCCTCCTCGCTAATTATCATATGCAACACCTCTAATATTGTGATCCTACCTTGGAACTCAAACTGGCCCCTCTTGGGCATCATCTATCTCCACATGTGCATATGGACACACTCAATTACTATCTGATTGAATAAGTCAACCAATAGAGAATAAATCCATGTCAAGATAGATGTGTAATAAGAATATGAATGATGATTTTACATTTACAATATTAGGTTGGATTTTATATAGCCCATCATGCCTTTTCAACATAAAGGACACCTCATTTGAGTTAATTGGATAGTTATATATTATTATTTATCATTTATTATTTATTTATAATAATGTTTATTTTATGTTCATAACAGGCACCTTGGTCATTTTCCTAGGAGGGAGGAGGTCAAATATGTGTGTGTGTGAACCAAAATGTAATTTTTCCCTCCCATCAATCTATGCACGACATTGATCTAGAAAAAAACATAATGTCGCAAAAAAATGACATGTATGTCTCTCTACTAAATAATCTACATAAAATAAAACAGGGAGACTAATGCATTTCCTGTTATGGTGAGGTGTATGATGCTCGTAACCAACTGTGAAAGGCACATAACCTCCTCTCTACCAAAAGAAAAAATATGTAGCTATACACCATGCACTTAAAAATTAGTAGGATCGATGATGTGAGCATCAATATATGTCTGAGAGTAAGCGAGATGACTCTATATTGCAACACCCATTGGGACATCAAGAAATCGGGGAAAGTTCTCCCCTCTCATGGATAACTCAATAATGAAATAAATTTTCTCCTCAGTGGGTGGGTTGGGACCATTGACCAAGACCAATGTGAAATGCATGTCCCTTGTGATCCCAATGATGGATGAAATGCACCAACAAATATGAGTTCCCCTTGAGGTATGTACCGTCCTAATAGAACTTTAGGAGGACGACAACCATCAAGAGGTCTTGTGTCTAATTAGTGATGGGGTGAGGGTACAAATATCTCTCCCTCTCTCTGGCCTCCCACTCGTGCACAAAGTTATATTGGTTAACTCGTGCCCATTTATATTGATCATCCTCTTGTCGTTAACATCTCTAATACACATTTAACATCGATCAATATGATAAATAGACATTGAAAAACATTAAATGAGAACATTAATTTATTAACATCAAATAATAATTTTTTTCTCAAAATAAATGAATTTGACAATCTGTGCACCAAAAATATAGTCATGCACCATAGTAGGTATCTTGTAACACAAGAGCGCTACAAATGGTGTGCTACAATAAACATGCACACAGGTGAACATGTTTATTTTTTAAAATAGGTTTCACTTGTAACGCAAGAGAACCACAAATGGTGTGCTACAATAAATAAGCACACAGGTGAATGTGGTAATTTTTTTAAATATGTTTATTTTGTCAGTGTATCCATCAATAGGAAACATCGGTGCATTGTAGACACGTCATTTCACCGTAAACAGTGAACACATATTAATAGAAATCACCATCGTAGGAGTAGCTGTCTGTGATTTTTTTATTTTTATAATAAAAATGATCTCTCTATCATAGGCCAGCACATTGTTTAACTGGTACGGACATGTTAACAAAGTTCCCAATTTAACATGGTGTTTTTTAAATATGTTAAGTTTAGTAGTGTTTCCATCATTAGAAAGCATTAATGCATTCTAAACATTTCATCACACTAAAATGATGCACAAGTATTAATAGAAAACACCATAATAGGAGTAGTTATTTTTGAGTTTTATAATTTTGGGGGATAACGGTGTGCCTATTACACGTTAATACACTGTTATGGAGAAAACTTCCTATGGCTTGGGGTACCACAACAGACAGACTAACCGCAGAAATCAATCCTTTCCTATATGCAAGAGAAACCAAACATCTAACACTAAAGGATCTCAAAACATACCTTATTTCAGACGGTTGATGTAGATCCCCACTGGGATTTTCCACTCTCGCTTGTATTAATAATTTGCTCTCTCAACATTTAGCAAACAAGACAAGCATGCTATATATAATTGTGTTAGACCTACTCTAGAATATATAATCAATAGCATATAAGCATTTAAAAGCATCCATGGATTCAATACTCATTTAAATACACATTATTGGACAGGAAAAGATATTTCTATTAATATAAATCATAGATTGCAATAGTGACAACCTCTGTCAGTACGTCTGCGAATCGGAGAAACTGAGTCCTCCACCTGGGCCTCCATCACTTCAATCCTCCATCTCTCGATAGCAAGCTCACAAGCAAAGGAAAGCTTGGGAAGAACACAAAGTGCTCCAAGGGACAAAGGGATGCAGACTCAAGTATAAGCTCCAGCAATAATGGACTATAGTTTTCTTGCTCTTCAATTCCCCCCTTTCAATGTATCCAAAAGGTTCCTTATATAGTGCTTCAATGGTGTAATGGAAGGTCAAATCTGAGGGATCTCAAGTCATATGGAAGGCCAAGAGACAAGTGACTCGGATCCACATCAAGGAAAACTCCAAAACTATTTGGCCTTTTGCACACATCCCGATGTATGCGGGTTTGAGGGTCAAATCCACGTATATACACGAGAATAGGTTTAAAAGTCGCGTATAGAAAATAATGCATGTTTTTAGGGATGATCTTGGAAACATAAAAGGTCCAAAAATGGTCCATGGGGTCTAAAGAGTCTGCAAAGGGACAGGGAAGGCCATAAAGGTGTGACTCACCATGTGTGGTAAAATCAGCTGTAACATACACTATCAATTTGATTCATTGTTGTTTACAATGCACACCAGATAGCATGTTGTTTTCTATCAGTTTAGTTTGGTGGTGCATCGATTATTAGGAAGCGTAGGTGCATTATAAATTCATCATCACACCAGTATCAATGTGCAATTATTAATAGAGCACACCGTAATAGATGCAACTCTTTGTGATTTTAACGATTATTTGGAGACAACGATGCATCAGTTACATGTCAGCATCAACATGGTGCATTCTAGTTTACAATGTGCATAAATTAACACATATTGATTTTGTATATGTTTATTTTGGTAATGCATCCATCAATAGGAAGCATCGGTGGATTGTATACATGTCAGCACATAGGAAGCAATGCGCAAGTATTAATAAAGTGCATTGTAGTAAGATCATATGTTTGTGGTTTTTGTAACTTATTTTGGGATAATGGTGCACTTGTTACATGTTAGTGCATCATCTATATGGTATGTTATTTTTTATAATTCTCAATGGTCAAGGTTGTTCTTTTTCAATTTAGTTTATCAATGCATTATGCACATTATAGCGCATTATGGTCTTGGTGCGCTTAGCATTTAAATGCATTGTTGAAGGTGCACCATGTATATTTGCATGGTTCACCATCAAGCAACAAAGTCGAATGGATCGAACACACTACGCAAGTTATTTGAATTTTTTGAAATCAAATGGAAAATAAATATCAATTTGTTCAATTTTAATCTGCTAAAAATTCAAATTAGGAGGTCACAAAGAGTTTACCTAGTCCCTTGCACATTGAGGAGGCAAGGTAGTGATGTATGCCAAATTTCAAAATTTTCTCATCGTTTGGCGAAATTCAAAATCCACTTAGCAAGCAATGGAAGCCAACAATGCATCCCATGGAGCACGGATGGTAGGGCTTCGGCACTGGTACTCAGGGGGTCACAAGAAATGCAACAATGGTAAAAATGGCTTTTTTATTTCTTAATTTTTTCTATTTAACCATGTTCACGTGCGCTCAATACCCAAATGCACCATTGTTATTTTGTAGCACAATCGCACCACGGATAGAAATAAAAAAAAATATAATCTATGGTTTTAAATTCAATATTTTTTAACCCAAGAATAGTGCTCCCAAAATTACACTCCAACGTTGCTTTTATATACAATAACAACACCAATAATGGAAATTAAAAATAAAATAAAAAAATTGTTGTAATAGGTTTTTTTTTCATTAATTCTTTTATTGAACACTTTATGGTGTACCCTAACTTCGAATGGCCTAATGCGTTTGGGGATAACAATCGCACCAAAAATGTAAATTAAAAATAAATAAATAAAATAATATTATATGTGGTTTTGGTATTTAACCCTAACATGGTACACCCAAATGTTGGAAGTTTAGGTGTCGTTATTTATAAATTCCATGCCAATAATGCAATTAAAAATAAAAAATTACTTGAATCGAGTTCCTTCCACTATTTTCTTACCCTATTTTGGTGCATTAAAATCAGTTGAGTAATGTTGCGATTTACTATTTAAATTCATTGTTTGAAAAATTTTATATTTTTTTCAATTGTTGATGTTTTTACTGTGGTGACACATGATTTATGTTAGCACCGATGCATTATGTCCTATACACACTAGTGTGTTATATGTATAGAAACACACCAGAGAATTTTTTTTGCTAAAACCTCTATCACCTGCATCCGCTAATGACCTCCACTATAAATGGATATTTGGGTTCTTTTTAGAGGAGCATATTCTATAGCCTTTGCTACAAGTCCTTTTCCTCGTAGTAAAGATGACTTGTGGGTGGGTTAACATATATCTATATAAATCATAAAGAAATGTGTTACAATAAGTATATGTACCTGATCTTGATGCAAGACCTCCATCACCGAGATCTAGGTCCTTCAATCCTAATCCACATATATAAGAGTACTCAGCAAGATATAAATCTCACTCTCTCACCATCATAGGTGATTCAAGGTAGATCCACAATATTACACTCAATGAAACATCTAACTTGTAGAGTTAAGGCAACTTTATCTTCAAGAAAGACACAACAAAGACTAATGAAATATCACCAAGGTCTAGCTCAATGCCAACATACGGGTGTTAGACCACAAGCTTATATTTTTTAATATCACTAAGAACATCTCTTTTGCAAGACAAATCTAGTTCACATTAGTTGGAAAGAGGGATCATGGCCCTACAAGTTCATGTCTTAAGATCTAGCTTGAGAGTTCCACTTGTGTTTTTTTTAGGGTCGCTTTTAGGAGTAACCACATAAACCATTTTTTAGCATAATTAACATTGAAAATTAATTCATCTGTTAGATGTAGAACAGTCGGTGGCGGGTGATGGTTAATATGCCCCTAAGCGGAAAGGTCGTCAGTTTGAAATCCTGTGGATACCAAAAATCCAACAATGTTAAGGGTTGGTGTAGTGCAAGCCGGGTGTGATCCTTAGGTGATTTTGATAGCTTAGATGACCCTGGTTCATGGTAACTTATCCAATGGAAAACCTTTTAGTCAGGGGGGTTCTTCCACTTGCCAACAAAAAAAACATTGAACATTGATTCATATACCACACAAGATACTTCTATTGTTCTTTGAGATGTTCCTGGCTAGGGAACTATGCCAAAGAATCCAAAAAATTATTATTCTAATAAAATTAACTAAAACAACTCAACAAAATAGTTCTCTTTGAATAAGGATCTTGTAATTTTTAAGAAGATATAAATATTTTGTGTAACAGGTGTTTATCTATTGAAGTAAGGCTAACCTCAGTAAGGTCCATGTTGGAAGAAATTCCAAGTGGTTGACATTCATCCCCAAAGGGGCACTCAAAAATATAAGAAGAAAGAGTTTTAAATTCATCTTAAATGTTAATAATTATAAATATAGAATTATTTTTATAAAATGGAAACAATATTGCTAGGAGAAAAGAAGGTGATGGGAACAAAAAAACATTCATTATTTTGGAAAGGTGGTGGATATAAAATTATGTTGAGACTCATTTTTCAAGAGATAATGTGGAAACATGTGATCATGAAAAAATATATAGAATCTCTCTCCATGAAATATTGGACAATGATCTTGACTAAATGGGAAGCAACATGTCAACGATATAGAAATTTCTAAGTCTTCTATTACCACTAGTAGGGAACTAATTAGTTTGGAAAGTAGGGAATGGGTAAAAGTTAGAGATAGGAATGAGCCATGGGTTGGCTGTGGTATCTCATTTATAATGCCAAAGGATTTAATATGTAAGTTACAAGATTTGAGAATTATTAATTTTTATTTGGTAATGAATTATTGATCTACAAATTTTTGGCATCATGGTTATAGGGGAAAGAGGTGAATAAAGGCTTGTGTAGAGAGATTTAAAAATAGACATATAATAACTAGGGGAAATGAAGATGACATGGTGTGGTAAACAAATCCTCTCATTGGAATGTATACAACCAAGTTAGGCTACAAGGACATGTTTTCATATGAGCAACAAGGTGAGGTTAGAAGGTGGTGGAAATCAATTTGTAAAATTAGGGAATTTATGAACACATGAGTATTTATGCAGTTGGCTATGAGAAACAAGGTCCTTATCCAAGAAGTATTACAAATAAGGATTAGGTAGGGCCAAAGAAAAGAAAAAAATGTGCAAACAAGCGTACGAAACTATAGATCATTTATTAATTAAATCCCCTTGTTGAAGAATTATATGGATTGATTTTGAAGGTCTAAAATGATAGATATGGTTGGCATGGAGATTTTGTGGAATAACGCATGTATAGTTGGTATAAGAAAACTAAACTAAATTGTTTTGTAGCTATGCCACTAATAGACTCATGGGGTTTATGGTTAGCTAGAACTTATAAGGTATTTGAAGATAAATAAATCCATACCTTTCAATCCACTTCCCATATTTAAATTAGAGTTTGAAAACATTAAATTTTCAAAAAAGGTTAAACCTAAGAAAGATTTTAGAAGTCCACATTGATAAGTTTGGTGCATGGGTATTTTGATGGAGCAATACAAGGAATACTCACTTTGTGTGGGGTAGGGGGTATTATATACATGTTAGAGTCTCAAATTATAAGGTTTAAAGATGCATTAGGAGAGGCGTTCAACAACTAGGAAGAAATTTGGGCTATAAAGTTGTTTTTGAAATGTGGAGGGGATAATAATGTTTCAAATGTGATTTTAAGGTTATAAGGAATTGGATGAAGAGAAAAGTCAAAATGAAAATATAGTTTTGTCTCTAATTTTTTAATAGATTAGAATAATGGAGATTGTTTTCAATATGCACTCTTACATACACATTTTTGAGGATCTTAACACAATCGAGGACCACTTTTTGAAACATGGTTTACAAGTAGCTATAAGGTCCTAGATATTCATGAAGATGAAGAATGGAGGTACAATAATGCAGAAATTATGTTGATCATTGGTACCTCTAGTAGAGGCTTCTTAAGATTCCTAATGAAGTGATTTTCTTTCAATTTCACTAATCAAGGATATTTAGGGGATTTGTTTTAAATAACATGTTTGTAAATGAATGTACTAAGAGTTCACTTCAAGTTTTTGTTTTTATGGAAGGTAAGTTAAGAGTGTTTTCCTGCCTCTTTGTTGGAAGTTTTTTGTTTTCAAAAAAATGTTTATCTTTTGAGTATTATAAATGTTGAAAAGATCTATAACATATAATTTTTTTTATCTAATAAAAGAAATTAAAAAAATTTCTAAGAAAAAAACAAATATATTATTATTATTATTATTTATATCCATATTTTCAAGTTTTGAGTTTCAAGTTTTTAGTGAGTTTATCATTTCCAAAACCTAATAGATACATACTAATTCATATTTTATTTTTCTGTAAGCAAAATTGTTTAAACAAATTTGCAAACTCAAAGAAACCTATTTTACCGCATTCAAACCTACATAGCATGAGGAGAACATGAAAAAGAATAATTTAATCATTGGTTAGAATTTCAAATATTTTCATGTTATTTATGTACTCATGATGTATGATTATGGACTTGTTAAAAATGATTATAAGTTTTACAAGAAGTTTTAATACTAAGCATTAATGCAAAACTATGTAAGTGCAGTTTAACTAGGTTGGTGTTTTATAAAATGTTTTGGTGTTTTATGATTTGGAAGTAGGAAAATGGGCGAAGTATTTGTGTTTTCCAAATCTATCTCGATGGTCTAATCTTTGTTGAAATTCATTATCAAATTGAAATGTATGGTTTGATTTTACAATTTATTCAATGTCTTTAGATTTATTAGGGTATTTAGATTATACAAAGGACCAACAAAAATTAAGAAAATTTAATATTTGTTGAAATTTATTATCAAATGTGATGATGATGATGATGATTAGACCAACTTAGGTTTATCTAACCTTAAGAAAGATAATACTTGAGTTACTTTAAAATCGTGTTCGTGTGCTCAAAAACTTGCCAATAAGCCGCTCTAAGCTCACTATAGTTTTGGCAAGATAAGAAGTTATAAAGGTTTGTATTGTAACAAATACTATGAAACTTAGATCTAATGTGGGTGTAATCAAGGCACTCTAACAGAGAGTGGCTTTAATTCTCAATGCTCATAGACTCACACACATGGAAAACCCTTTTCGCCCATGGATTTTTAGGAATAGACCAACCCCCTATTTCGCAATGGATTTCATGAGAGTTCGTTTTAATCTTGGCTATATTAATCTTCTTCTATGAACTAGTTACTACCGAGAGATACTTCTGATCTTACAAGTTAGAATTAATTACCTCCTTATAGTATCTTAATTTTCTCTTAACCGCTAAATTTTCCTCATAGCAGAATTTCTCCTTGAACTTATCAATGTTCTACAAAATGTCTTTTTCGTCAATGCACCAATGGTTTAACCAAGCCATGGTATCTTTACACCAACACCACTTGAGGTGTAGTTGGTTTTGACTTGAGTTTAAAGCAATTTTAGGAAGTCTCTAGTTTCCCATGTTATTTATCTTATGCTTGTACATTAGGTACCTAGTCATAGCCATGCCCTAGATAGGGAAAAACCTCCTTCTATGAGTATTGCTTTTAATTTTGAAGTTATAAATTATAAACCACTTGTGGATTTGCTCTAAAAATGTTGCACCCCAATACTTCACAACCATACAAAATAATAAAAATAACAAAAATTTCAAAAAAAATACTTATTTAATATATTAAATACATATTATGTTAAACCTTATCACCTTATTAGGCCTAAATTATGCATCGAACAAAAGATAATTCAATGACGTATCATCCTATTATCCTCCTTCCTCCCGAGTGGAAACAAAGATAATAATAAAAAAGTCCCGAGTGCTATGCATGTAAACAAAGATAAAAATAAATAAATTCAGTACTATGACTGGGATTTAATGCCCTCAAAAGAAACCTTGCTACTCCCAAATTATACATTAAATAAAGGCCAATTTATTGGCCTATCATCTTACTTCCTTCAAAGTACTATGCTGGTAGACAAAGATAAATTCAATACGGTATTTTGTTCTCTCCATGTTTAACTGCATAGCATCATCTACCAATACCATAACTATAATTTAAGAAGTTATTTGACGATCCAATGAATTTGTAAAGTCTATATAACTACATGCACCTTAAAAACTTCTCTTACAATCCATGAATCTTCTACCCCTCAAAAAACCAATGAAAAACCTGCTTTACAACTTTAAAAAAAAATCAAAACACATGACCAAGAAACGTTGTTAAGTTAAAACTTCATAACAACACCCAGGAATATTCAAATCCATCTTTGAAACATAGTACCCAAACTCATGTGATAAAGATGCCCTTCATGGTTTGAAGCAAGAATTCTATGGGGAGATTATTTTATTTTGGTGGATCAACCTTTATTCACATTCTAGACAGGGAATGTTAACTGTTCGGTGCCATACCATCCTATATAGTATATACTTTGCTCCATTTTGGAGCAGCGTAGAGAAAGTCATCCTACACGTTACATACACATTACTTTCCTTAATATCCACGCAAAAAAAAAAAAAACATTATATCTGCCCTCCACCACACAATTAGCACCAGAAACGCTGGAGTTGAGAACAAGCCCAGGCAACCATGGGGAATTTAATTGCAAGATTAGGGTTTTCAATTGCACGATTAGGGCTTTCAATTGCACGACTAGGGCGTCATGAGTTCGAGCTTGAGAGAAATTTCTGGGAGTTGCGTGAGACTGAATCTCGAAATTTCTGCGAGTTGGCTGAGACTGAACAAGAGCGCGAGACAAATTTGTCGGAATTACCAGAGAGCTGTTTATCGGTCATTCTCTCTTTCCTGACTCCACGCGACGTTTGTGTATTGTCAGCCGTTTCCAAGCTCTTCAGATCTGCTGCCAATTCCAACACAGTTTGGAACATATTCCTTCCTCCACAATGCCAGCAAATCCTATCCAGGGCTGTCACCCCTGTACCATTCTCTTCAAAGAGAGAACTCTACTTTCGCCTATGCGATACAATTCACATAGATGGTGGAAGAAAGGTATACATAATAATATATTTTTAAGGTTATAAGGCAAGATATTAATTAATTAATTGATGTATAAGATCATAAGACACCCATTAATATATTAGATTATATTTTTGCCCAGTGATTACTGTTAAATGCCCAGTGATAATGCTAAAAACAAAAGATCTCCTTTGCCTGGCTAAATACTAAAAACAAAGGACTTCCTTTAAGCAGTGATCACTGCTAAATACTAAAAAAAAAAGACCTCCTTTGCGCAGTGATCATTGTTAAAGTCTAAAGAAATGTACATACCCTAAATACATATACATAACCTATCAATTTCCAATTCTTGTTTTCTTTACCGAATTTTGAATTCATTTATTCATTAATATTCATATTCATATTCTGGTGAAAAAACAACAGATATTTTGGCTGGAACGATCCACAGCGAGAATCGGTTACATGTTATCTGCAAGAGAATTATCCATCGTTTGGGGTGATGACCAGCGCTATTGGCGTTGGGTTACTCGAGATGATTCCAGGTTTGATTTGGTTGTCAACTTTCTTTTATCATTTCGAATTGTTTGTTTAGTCTGCAAATGCATTCTATGGACTCTGAGTTGGAGGATATGATTTGTTGTTGTTATGGATTGTGGATTCAGATTCGACGAGCTTGCGTCGTTATTAGCGGTTTGCTGGTTGGAGGTCCGGGGTCAAATCGACTGCAGGGTTTTGTCTGCGGGTGCCGAGTACAGGGTAGTGTTTGTGCTCAAATTTGTGCAGTACGCCCAGGGGTGGAATGAGAGGCCAGTTAAGTTTTCAGTTACGACGCCAGAAGGAGAAGAGAGAGAATCGGAGCAGCGTTTGATGGAATGCCAGCGGCGTGTAAATAGTGGTGGATGGATGGAAGTGGCTGCAGGGGATTTCAAAGTGAGATCAGCTGTTGAAGATAATGAGGACGATCCTTCCAACGTTGAATTTTGTATGAAAGAAGTGGTAGGGGGGAATTGGAAAGGTGGGCTTCTTATTGATGGAGTCCGGATTGAACCCAAGTCGCTTTAATGAAAGTTTTTCAAAACCACCGAGGTTTTGATGCTGTAAGTTATCATTATTTATGGAACTTTTAGGATGATATCAATGTTGTTTTACAAAGATTTATATCAAATGAAGAACCATAATTCGCTCACTCCTTTGAGTATTAGTTTTACCTATATCTATCAAAAACCTAGAAAACCCCTTCGCCTGTTTCCCTAAATTCCTTATCCCTTGAACCAACTTCCTTGGGATTCCTTGTTTCATGTTTGAGTATTCATTGCTTAGTCTTTATTGAGAGAAACACGAACCTTTTTAAAGATAAAGACAAGTTTGCCAGCTCTCACTTTTGGAGGCAAAGATCAATGCCTTCGTAATTTTATTTTGTTTAAGTTCTAGACATGAGAGTTTAAATATAAAGTAAATTTCATCCCTTCTACAACTTGATTTAATATTATTAAAATACATTCCATCTATGTTTCATCTATGTTAAGAGCTCTTTATGTGAATTGGTGAATTGGTCATTAATTTCAATGTTTCAAAAGTATTGCTTATGGCATTGCAAACAATATGTTTGTAAAAATTCCTAAACCAGACATAATGGTCAACCTCCACATTTTATATCATATATGATTGGTCATTTTACAGTTGATTCTAAGCATAGGTAATGGATTGCAAATCTTATTCATGACCAAAGGAACATTTATTAATTTTGTTGTTGTTGAAGTGAACAAATCTATCTTTTGAATCTAGTAAAAATTGTTTGTATATGATCTCCATCTTATGAGTATCAAATGAAGGTAATGGTAGGGATGCATATCACTATTTGAAGGAAATTGGAAACCATTAGACCCTCCATGGAAAACATTTTGAGCTAATATCTCTGATTTTGGATTGAGGATATTACATCTAGACTATGCCATAGGCCAAGTCTAGGTAATGTGAGCACCTCATCCTACTTCATATCCTCATTAGGATGAACAGGAGGAGGCCCCTCCCCATTAAACATGCCAATATATGAAAAATATATAGTACAGAACAAATATAATTAGATAATTTCATTAAAAAATTTGATTAAAAAAAAGTAAAGAAAAGATTAGAAGATTTTTCATTTGCATTAAGTAAGATAATAAAGTGAAACTAGATTAATTTAAGCATAACACTAATATTATCTCTCTCATATGTTGTCTCAGTTTGGATGAAAAATATGTTGGTACATGCTCTCGAGTCCAATGTTGCATACAGATATGGAAGAAGGTCCAATTCATGGTCCTCCTCACTAATTATCATATGCAACACCTCTAATGTGATCCTACCTTGGAACTTGAACTCGCCCCTCTTGAGCATCATCTTTCTCCACATGTGCATATGGACACACTCAATTACTATCCGACCGAATAAGTCAACCAATAGAGAATAAATCCATGTCAATAAATGTGTAATAAGAATATGAATGATGATTTTACATTTACAATATTAGGTTGGATTTTATATAGCCCATCATGCCTTTTCAACATAAAGGACACATCATTTGATTTAATTGAATAGTTATATATTATTATTTATCATTTATCATTTATTATTTATTTATATTAATGTTTATTTTATGTTCATAACACTCACCTTGGTCATTTTCCTAGGAGGGAGGAGGTCAAATATGTGTGTGTGTGTGTGTGAACCAAAATGGAATTTTTCCCTCCCATCAATATTTGCATGACATTGATCCATAGAAAAACATAATGTCGCAAAAAAAAGGCATCTATGTCTCTCCACTAAATAATCTACATAAAATAAAATAGGGCAACTAATGCATTTCCCATTATGGTGAGGCGCATGATGCTCGTAACCAACTGTGAAAGGCACCTAACCTCCTCTCTACCAAAAGAAAAAATATGTAGCTATACATCATGCACTTAAAAATCAGTAGGATCAATGATGTGAGCATCGATATATGTCTGAGAGTAAGCGAGATGAATCTCTATTGGAACACCCATTGGGGCATCAAGGACCTAGGGAAAGTTCTCCCCTCTCATGGATATTTCAATGATGAAATAAATTTCCTCCTCAATCGGCTGGAACCATTGACCAAGACCAATGTGAAATGCATGTCCCTTGTGATCCTAATGACAGATGAAATGCACCAACAAATATGAGTTCCCCTTGAGGTATGTACCCTCCTTATAGAACTTTAGGAGGATGACAACCATCAATAGGTTCTATTTCTGATTAGTGATGAGGTGAGAGTACAAATCTCTCTCCCTCTCTCGCCTCCCACTCGTGCACAAAGTTATATTGTTCATCTCGTTCCCATTTCTACTAATCATCCTCTTGTTGTTGACGTCTCTAATACACATATAACATTGATCAATATGATAAATAGGCATAAAAAAACATTAATATTTCATTAAATGAGCACATTAATTTATTAACATCAAATAATATTTTTTTCTCAAAATAAATGAATTTGACAATCCGTGCACCAAAATTATAGTCATGCACCATAGTAGGTGTATTGTAACACAAGAGCACCACAAATGGTGTGCTACAATAAACACGCACACAGGTGAATGTGGTTATTTTTTTAAATAGGTTTCTCTTGTAACGCAAGAGCACCGCAAATGATGTGCTACAATAAATAAGCACATAGGTGAATGTGGTAATTTTTTAAAATATTTTTATTTTGTCGACATGTCCATCAATAGGAAACATCAGTGCATTGTAGAAACGTCATTGCACTGTAAACGGTGCACACATATTAATAGAGATCACCATCATAGGAGTAGTTGTGTGTGATTTTTATATTTGTATGATAAAAATGATCTCGTTGTCACACACGAGTGCACTGTTTAACCAGTCTTGACATGTTAACAAAGTGACCAATTTAACGTGGTGTTTTTTAAATATGTTAAATGCAGCAGTGTTGTGATCATTAGAAAGTATTAGTGCATTCTAAACATGTCATCGCACTAAAATTATGTACAAGTATTAATAAAGCACACCATAATAGGAGTAGCTATTTTTGAGTTTTATAATTTTGGGGGATAACGGTGTGCCTATTACATGTTAGTGCACTATCAATTTGATTCATTATTGTTTACAATGCACACTAGATAACATGGTGTTTTCTATATGTTTAGTTTGGTGGTGCATTAATTATTAGGAAGCGTAGGTGAATTCTAAATTCATCATCGCACCAGCAGTGATGTGCGAGTATTAATAGAGCACACCATAATAGATGCAACTCTTTGTGAGTTTAATAATTATTTGGAGACAACGATGCATAGGTTAGATGTCAGCACACCATCAACCTGGTGCATTCTAGTTTAAAATATGCATCAATTAACACATATTGATTTTGTATATGTTTAGCTTGGCAGTGCATCCATCAATAGGAAGCATCATTGGATTATATACATGTCAGCACACGGGAAGCGGTGTGCAAGTATTAATAAAGTGCATTGTAGTAGGATCATCTCGTTGTGGGTTTTGTAACTTATTTTGGGATAACGGTGCACCTGTTACATGTTAGTGCATCATCTATATGGTATGCTCTTTTTTACAATGCTCATTGGTCAATGTTTTTCTTTTTCAATTTAGTTTATTACTGCATTATGCAAATTATAGTGTGTTATGATTGTGGTGCGCTTAACATTGAATCGCATTGTTGAAGGTGCACCATGTATATTTGTATGGTTCACCATCAAGTAATGTAATTCAAATGGATCGAACTCACTAAGCAAGTTCTTTGAATTTTTTGAAATTAAAGAGAAAATAAATATCAATTTGAAATTTTAATCTGCTAAAAATTCAAATTAGGAGGTCACAAAGAGTTTACCTAGTCCCTTGCACATTGAGGAGGCAAGGTAGTGATGTACACCAAATTTCAAAGTTTTCTCATTATTTGGAAAAATTCAAAATCCACTTAGCAAGCAATGGAAGCCAACAATGCATCCCATGGAGCACGGATGGTAGGGCTTCGGCACTGGTACTCAGGGGGTCAAAAGAACTGCAACAATGGTCAAAATGGTTTTTTTTATTTCGTTATTTTTTTATTTAACCATGTTCATGTGTGCTCAATACCCAAATGCACCATTTTTATTTTGGAGCACAATCGCACCGCAGATAGAAATTAAAAATAAAAAAATTAATATAATCTATGGTTTTAAAAAAATTTGTTTTAACCCAAGAACAGTGCTCCCAAAATTACACTCCAACGACGCTTTTATATACAATAACAACATGAAGAATGGAAATTTTAAAAAAATGGTGTAATAGGTTTTTTATTTCATTAATATTTTTACTAGACACTTTATGGTGCACCCTAACTTCGAATGGCCTAGTGTGTTTGGGGATAACAATCACACTCGAAATGTAAATTAAGAATAAAATAAAAAATAACATTATCTGTGGTTTTGGTATTTTTTAACCCTAATATGGTGCACCCAAATGTTGGACGTTTAGGTATCGTTATTTACAAATTCCACACCAATAATGGAAATAAAAAATAAAAAATCACTCTAATCTAGTTCCTTCCACTATTTGTTTACCCTACTTTGGTGCATTCAAATCGGTTGAGTAATGTTGCGATTTACTATTTAAATTCATTGTTTGTAAACTTTTATATTTTTTTCGATTGTTGATTTTTTTACTGTGGTGACACATGATTTATGTTAGCACTGATTCATTATGTCCTACACACACTAGTGTGTTATATGTATAGAAACACACCAGAGAAAAACATTTGCTAAAACGTCTGTCACATCCGCTAATGACCTCCACTATAAATGGATATTTGGGCTCTTTTTGGAGGAGCATATTCTATAACCTTTGCTACAATTTATTTTCCTTGTAGTGAAGATGAATTGTGGTGGGGGTTAACATATATCTATATAAATCATAAAGAAATGTGTTACAACAAGTATATGTACCTGATCTTGATGCAAGACCTCCATCACCCACATCTAGGTCCTCCAAGTCTAAGCCACATGTATAAGAGTACTCAGCAAGATATAAATCTCACTGTCTCACTATCAGAGGTGATTCAAGGTAGATCCACAATATTACACTCAATGAAACATCTAAACTATAGAGTTAAAGCAACTTTCTCTTCAAGAAAGACACAACAAAGATTAATGAAATATCACCAAGGTCTAGCTCAATGCCAACATAAGGGTGTTAGACTAGAAGCTTATATTTTTTAATATCACTAAGAACCTCTCTTTTGCAAGACAAAGCTAGTTCACATTAGTTGGAAAGAGGGATAATGGACCTACAAGTGTATGTCTTAAGATCTAGCTTGAGAATTCCACTTGTGTTGTTTTAAAGGCCACTTTTAGGAGTAACCCCATAAACATTTTTTTAGCATAATTAACATCGAACATTAATTCATCCATGAGATGTAGAACAGTCGATGGCGGGTGTTGTTTAATACGCCCCTAAGCGAAAATCCCATCGGTTCAAAATCATGCAGATACCAAAAATACAACAATGTTAAGGGTTGGTGCAATCTAGGTTGGGTGCGATCCGTGTGTGATTTCGATGGCTTAGATGCCCCTAGTTCATGGTAACTTAGCCAATGGAAAACCTGCTAGTCAGGGGGGTTCTTCTGCTTGTCAATAAAAAAAACATTGAACATTGATTCATATACCACACAAGATATTTCTATTGTTCCTTGAGATGTTCCACGCTAGGGAACTATGCCAAGGAATCCAAAAACTAACTAAAACAACTCAAAAAAATAGTTCTCTTTGAATTAGGATCTTGTAATTTTTAAGAAGATATAAATATTTTGTGTAATAGGTGGTTATCTATTGAATTAAGGCTAACCTCAGTAAGGTCCATATTGGAAGAAATTCCAAGTTGCTGACATTCATCCCCAAAGGGGTACTCAAAAAGATAAGAAGAAAGAGTTTTAAATTCATCTTAAATGTTAAGAATTATAAATATAGAATTATTTTAATAAAATGGAAACAATATTGCTAGGAAAAAAGAAGGTGATGGGGGCAAAAAAACATTCATTATTTTGGCAAGGTGGTGGATATAAAATTATATTGAGACTTATTTTTCAAGAGAGAATGTGGAAACATGTGATCATGAAAAAATATATAGAATCTTTCTCCATGAAATATTGGACAAGGAGCTTGACTAAACCGGAAACAACATGTCAACGATATAGAAATTTTGAAGTCTCCTATTACCACTAGCAGGGAACTAGTTAGTTTGGAAAGTAGGGAATGGGTAAAATTTAGAGTTAGGAATGACCCATGGGTTGGGTGTGGTATCTCATTTATAATGCCAAAGGATTTAATATGTAAGTTACAAGATTTGAGAATTATTATTTTTTATTTGGTAATAAATTATCAATCTACAAATTTTTGGCATCATGGTTAGAGGGGGAAAAGGTGAATAAAGGCTTGTGCGGAGAGATTTAAAAATAGACATATAATAACTAGGGAAAATGAAGATGACATGTTTTCCTATGAGCAACAAGGTGAGGTTACAACTAAGTTAGTTTACAAGGACATGTTTTCATATGAGCAACAAGGTGAGGTTAGAAGGTGGTGGAAGTCAATTTGCAAAATTAGGGAATTTATGAACACATGAGTATTTATGTGGATGGCTATTAGAAACAAGGTCCTTATCTAAGAAGTATTACAAATAAGGAGTAGTAGGGCCTAGGAAAATGTGTTTTGTGCAAACAAGAGTAAGAAACTATAGATCGTCTATTAATTAAATCGCCTTGTTGAAGAATTATATGGATTGATTTTGAAGGTATGAAATGATAGATATGTTTGGAATGGGGATTTTGTGGAAAAATGCATGTATAGTTGGTATAAGAAAACTGAACTAAACGGGTTTGTAGCTATGCCACTAATGGACTCATGGGGGATATGGTTAGCTAGAATTTCTAAGGTATTTGAAGATAAATAAATCCATACCTTTCAATCCACTTCCCATATTTAAATTAGTGTTTGAAAACATTAAATTTTCAAAAAATGTTAAACCTAAGAAAGATTGTGGAAGTCCACATTGATAAGTTTGGTGCATGGGTATTTTGATGGAGCAAGACAAGGAATGCTTACTTTGTGTGGGGTAAGGGGCATGATATACATATTAGAGTCTCGAATTATAAGGTTTAAAGATGCATTAGGAGAGGGGTTCAACAACTATGAAGAAATTTTGGCTATAAAATTTTTTTTGAAATGTGCATGGTATAATAATGTTTCAAATGTGATTTTAAGGTTATAAGCAATTGGATGAAGAGAAAAGTAAAAATGAAAATATAGTTTTGTCGCTAATTTTTTAATAGATTCAAATAATGGAGATTGTTTTCAATATGCACTCTTACATTCACATTTTCAAGGAGCTTAACATAACGGAGGACCACTTTTCAAAACATGGTTTACAAGTAGCTATAAGGTCCTAGATAATCATGAAGATGAAGAATGGAGTTATAATAATGCATAAATTATGTTGGTCATTGGTACCTCTAGTAAAGGCTTCTTAAGATTCACAATGAAGTGATTTTCTTTCAATTTCACTAATGAAGGATATTTAGGGGATTTTTTTAAATAACATGTCTGCAAATGAATCTACTAAGAGTTCACTTCAAGTTTTTGTTTTTATGGAAGGTTAGTTAAAAGTGCTTTCCTCCTTTATTGGAAGTTTTTTGTTTTTATAAAAAAGGTTTATCTTTTGGGTTTTATGAATGTTGAAAGGATGTATAGCATATAATTTTTTTTATTTAATAAATAGAAATTAAAAGTTTTTCTAAGAAAAAAATAAATATATTAATATTATTATTATTTATATCCACATTTTCTATAAATTTTGAGTTTCAAGTTTTTACTGAGTTTTCCAAAACCTAAACCTAATAGATACATACTAATTAATATTTAAGATTTGCAAGCTCAAAGAAACCTATGTTACGGCATTGTTGAGAACATGAAAAGGAATAATTTGATCGTGGGTTAGAATTTCAAATATTTACATGTTATTTATGTACTCTCTTGATGGACTTGTTAAAAATGATTATAAGTTTCACAAGAAGTTTTAATACTAAGCATTAATGCAAAACTATATAAGTGCAATTTAACTAGGTTGGTATTTTATAAAACGTTTTGGTGTTTTATGATTTGGAAAAAATGGATGAAGTATTTGTATTTTCTAAATTTATCCGGGTGGTCTAATCTCTGTTGAAATTTATTATCAAATTGAAATGCATAGTTTTATTTTACAATTGATTCAATGCCTTAAAAAAAAATTAGGGTACCTAGATTATACAATAGATTATATAAAGGATCAAGAAAAATCAAGAAAATTTAATATTTGTTGAAATTTATCATCAAATGTGATAATGATGATGATGATTAACATGTATTAAGACCAACTTTGGTTTTTCGAATCTTAAAAAAGATAATATTTTCTTTACTATAAAATCTTGTTCATGCGCTCAAAAAGCTTGCCAATAAGCTTTCCAAGCTCAGTATACTTTTGGCAAGTTAAGAGGTTATAAAGGTTTGTATTGTAGCAAATACTATGAAATTTATATCTAATGTGGGTGTAAGCAAGGTACTCTAAGAGAAAGTGGTTTTAATCCTCAATGCTCATACACTCACACACATGGAAAACCCTTTTTGCCCATAGAATTGTAGGAATAGACCAACCCCCTGTTTCGCTATGGAGTTCATGAGAGTTCATTTTAATATTGACTTTATTAATTTTATTGCATGAGCTAGTTACTACTAAGAGATACTTCGGATCTTCCAAGTTAGGATTAAGGACCTCCTTATAGTATCTTAATTTTCTCTTAACCGCAAAATTTTCCTCACACTAGAATTTCTCTTTAAACTTAAAGTAATAATATTTTTGGTATTATCAATGTTTTTCAAAATGTCATTTTCATCAATGGCCCAATGGTTTAACCAAGCCATGTTATCTTTACACCAACACTGCTTGAGGTATAGTTGGTTTTGACTTGAGTTTAAACAATTTTAGGAAGTATCTCGTTTCTCATATTATTTATTTAGGCTTGTACATTAGGTACCTAGTCATAGCCATGCTCTTAATGGGGGAAAGACCCACTTCTATGAGGATAATAGGATAAGGTGTATTGCTTTTAAATTTTGAGGTTATAAGTTATAAACGGCTTCTGAATTTGCTTAATCTTCCTCCAAGATTCTCTAAAAATATTGCACCCCCATACTTCATAACCATACAAAATAATAAAAATGACAAAAATTTCAAAAAAAAATCTCTACTCAATATATCAAATAAGTATTAAATACATATTATATTAAACTTTATTACACCTAAATTATACATCAAACCAAGGGCGATTTTATAACGTATCATCCTAAATTCAGTACTATGACTAGGATTTAATGCCCTCACAACACCTTACTACACCCAAAGTATACATTAAATAAAGGCCAATTCATTAACCTATCATCCTACTTCCTTCAAAGTACTATGCTGGTAGACAAAGAAATTCAGTACTATGAGTAGGATTTAATGCCCTCAAAACACCTTACTACACCAAAGTATTATGCTGGTAGACAAAGATAAATTCAATACGGTTACTTTGTTATCTCCATGTTTTACTGCATAGCATCATCTACCAATACCAAAACTATAATTTAGAAAGAAAAAAAACTATAATTACAAAAGTTATTTGACGATCCAGTGAATTTGTAAATTTGTTTGTGCCTACATGCACCCAGGAATAAAATTAATATGTTAAAAACCTTCTCTTACAAACCATGAATCTTTTACCCTTCAAAAAAACTAATGAAAAACCAGCTTCACAACTAAAAAAATGTCAAAAAAAATCTTCACTAAGAAACGTTGTTAAGTTAAAACTTCATAACAACACCCAGGAATATTCAAATCCATCTTTGAAACATAGTACCCAAACTCATGTGATAAAGATGCCCTTCATGGTTTGAAGCAAGAATTCTATGGGGAGATTATTTTATTTTGGTGGATCAACCTTTATTCACATTCTAGACAGGGAATGTTAACTGTTCGGTGCCATACCATCCTATATAGTATATACTTTGCTCCATTTTGGAGCAGCGTAGAGAAAGTCATCCTACACGTTACATACACATTACTTTCCTTAATATCCACGCCAAAAAAAAACATTATTTCTGCCCTCCACCACACAATTAGCAGCAGAAACGCTGGAGTTGAGAAGGAGCCGAGGCAACCATGGGGAATTTAATTGCAAGATTAGGGTTTTCTATTGCACGATTAGGGCTTTCAATTGCACGACTAGGGCATCATGAGTTCGAGCTCGAGAGAAATTTCTGGGAGTTGCGTTAGACTCAATCTCGAAATTTCTGCGAGTTGGCTAAGACTGAACAAGAGCGCGAGACAAATTTGTCGGAATTACCAGAGAGCTGTTTATCGGTCATTCTCTCCTTCCTGACTCCACGCGACGTTTGCGTATTGTCAACCGTTTCCAAGCTCTTCAGATCTGCGGCCAATTCCAACACAGTTTGGAACATATTCCTTCCTCCACAATGCCAGCAAATCCTATCCAGGGCTGTCACCCCTGTAGCATTCTCTTCAAAGAGAGAACTCTACTTTCGCCTATGCGATTCAATTCACATAGATGGTGGAAGAAAGGTATAAATAATAATAATATATTTTCAAGGTTATAAGCCAGACATTAATTAATTGATGTAGAAGATCACAAGACACTAATATTAATATATTAGATTGTAGATAAAGGACTTCTTTTGCCAAGTGATTACTGCTAAATGCTAAATGCTAAAAGCAAAGGATCTGCTCTGATCATTGCTAAATGCTAAAAACAAAGGATCTGTGCAGTGATCACTGCTAAATACTGAAAACAAAGGACATCCTTTGCGCATTGATCACTGTTAAAGTCTAAAGAAATGTACATACCCTAAATACATATACATAAGTTAAGAATTTCCAATTTTCTTTTCTTTGCAAGATTTTGAATTCATTTATTCATTAATATTCATATTCTGGTGAAAAAACAACAGATATTTTGGCTGGAACGATCCACAGCGAGAATCGGTTACATGTTATCTGCAAGAGAATTATCCATCGTTTGGGGTAATGACCAGCGCTATTGGCGTTGGGTTACTCGAGATGATTCCAGGTTTGATTTGGTTGTCAACTTTTTTTTATCATTTCGAATTGTTTGTTTACTCTGCAAATGCATTCTATGGACTCTGAGTTGGAGGATATGATTTGTTGTTGTTATGGATTGTGGATTCAGATTCGACGAGCTTGCGTCGTTATTAGCGGTTTGCTGGTTGGAGGTCCGGGGTCAAATCGACTGCAGGGTTTTGTCTGCGGGTGCCGAGTACAGGGTAGTGTTTGTGCTCAAATTTGTGCAGTACGCCCAGGGGTGGAATGAGAGGCCAGTTAAGTTTTCAGTTACGACGCCAGAAGGAGAAGAGAGAGAATCGGAGCAGCGTTTGATGGAATGCCAGCGGCGTGTAAATAGTGGTGGATGGATGGAAGTGGCTGCAGGGGAATTCAATGTGAGATCAGCTGTTGAAGATAATGAGGACGATCCTTCCAGCGTTGAATTTTGAATGAAAGAAGTGGTAGGGGGGAATTGGAAAGGTGGGCTTCTTATTGATGGAGTCCGGATTGAACCCAAGTCGCTTTAATGAAATTTTTTCAAAACCACCGAGGTTTTGATGCTGTAAGTTATCATTATTCATGGAACTTTCAGGATGATATCAATGTTGTTTTACAAAGATTTATATCAAATGAAGAACCATAATTCGCTCACTCCTTTGACTATTAGTTTTACCTATATCTATTCTCTTTGTAATTATTAGTTGTTAATCTTTTTAATGAAAGAAAAAAGGACAATCGAAAACCCCTTCACCTTTCTCCCTAAATTCCTTATCCCTTGAACCAACTTCCTTGGGATTCCTTGTTTCATGTGGATGGAAACCCCAAATTCTATTTATTTTGAGTATTCATTGCTAAATTCCTTATCCCTTGAACCAACTTCCTTAGGATTCCTTGTTTCATGTGGATGGAAACCCCAAATTCTATTTATTTTGAGTATTCATTGCTTAGCCTTTATTGAGAGAAACACGAACCTTTTTAAAGATAAAGACAAGTTTGCCAGCTCTCACTTTTGGAGGCAAAGATCAATGCCTTCGTAATTTTATTTTGTTTACCCTTTTAACAAAATGGACAGCCTCTAAATTGAAATAGAAAAAGCCAATTGATCAGAAGATATGATTCTGAAATAGTACAATCATGTCATAATAAAACTTACTCAAAAATATAATCATGGTTAAAAGGGCTTTAATTAGCTACATATCTTAAAATTATCATTAACATATGTAACAAAAAATGAACATTCTAAACCTTAATAAAATATCGCAATAAAAATATGCAAAAAAAAATCATAATAGATGAGATTATAGAGGACTTTGACCACTGTAGACTTCACAATTTTCTTCCTCCTGGCCATGAAAGTTCGAGACTTCAACCACGACAATCTCTGGTTGTTGGAACAAATCATCTTCCCCTTTCCTCAAGTCTATGACTGGAGTGCACCCCAAGATTGTCTTCCCGCCAATATTTCCTAATGGGCGTCAATGATTGTTGTCATTTGTTCTAGCTTGGCCTCCTACACACATTTGCCCTTCCAAATTGTCAAATCGAACTTCCAAATGCGAAACCTGAGAGGATTCTTGTTCAATTGCTACCAAAACTCCTTCCATTTATGACTGCAACCTTCACATCACAATTTTGAGGTCCCTAATATTTCCCCTAACCTCACACAAACCCGCAACCCATCTCGGTTCCTCCACGTCTACAGCCCAAGTAATTAGGCTTGGCCCTTGGAGTACCAAAGCAGGGAATGCTAACCAACGAAATCCATTGTAAGATCTTCCAATTAAACTGTAACCCGGAATGGGAAAGCAAATTGCTTGACCACCACCAAGCCCCAATCCACCTAAGCACATCTAGCTGAAAAAATCCTTAACTGTCAGTGTAGATATCTCTTACCAAAGATATCCCACAGGAAGCAAAAATAACAAAGGCAAACACCATATAATCAATTCTCTCAACCAAGCAACGTGTATGAGCAGCTACTCAAAAGGGTTGTCTCATGTGGAGGATAAATGAGGTCTAAGAATGTACCTGATGTGTTATGATGACTCCACTTGCACACATGAATTATTATAACGTGACTAACATGAAGAATGTTTATTTTTTTAATGATAAAGAATGTTTGTTTTTAAATATTATAATATGAAGAATGTTTTTTTACATGACTAATAAAAAAAATGCTTGTTTCTCAAATGTAGCCTAACTAACTCTAACACATAAAAAGAATGTTTTTTTTTAACTTTGATTAATATGAAAATGTTTGTTTTTATAATGTAATATAACTATGTAACATAATTAACTATAAAATGATGATGATAATGATAATGAATATTAGGTTTATTTTAAAATCTTGTTAGAGTGTTCAAAAAGTTTGCCAAAAAGTTTTCCAAACTCATTATAATTTTGACAATTTAAAAACTAACAATTTTTTTTTAAATGTTTTCACTATCCTTTCACTCTACTATAATTAAAGGATCTAATGGCATATATCTTATTAATGACTTGCTATTAATATTTTAACAATACTCTTTTAAACTTTCTCTTCTACCCTCATTAATTTAACAATATTCTTTTGAACCTTGGGTGTTTGACCTCCAAACGTAATTATAGTACATTACTTGATGTGACCATTAAAACTCGAGAAGGATCTTGTTGTAATTATAAAAACCTAATTACCAAGTTAAACATAAATTTATGTTCAACATACAACGTCCATATTAAACATAACATGGACTTTAAATTACTATTCTAAGCTTGAAGAAGTTCACTTCAGAGTGACTTCATACCATGAATAACTTAGAGTTTCAAAACTTGTCTCAAATATGATCTGAGGGTAGATTAGAGTTTCATAACTTGTCTTAAATATGATTTTAGGGTAGATTATGAATAAAGTATGTTATTTGAATATGTTTTTTTTTTATTTTTATATTAATAGGGAATGATTTGTTATTTTAGCTATGAGTTATTCATGTAATAGCTACTAGTTATTCATACATAGCTACTAGTTATTTTTATATTTTTTAAAATTATTTATTTAAAATTTGAAATGGCTACTATAAAATCAATCTGGAGAGTACACTTTTCTCATTCATTTAGAATATAGGAATATCATAAACTTTAATCCACCGCAAATTCTAAAATATAAAAACAGTTGATCAACATTAACCCTGAAATCTAGCATCAAATTCCATATTAAGGTAACTTACATATTATGGCTAGTTGATTACGGTCACAACTCATAGATTAACGTGTGGCCTAAGATGTGGCCAGTTGGTGAAATTGTACAATCACATTAATAGGATCACTAAGAGGTATCCCAGGGTATTAATGTTAGCTTTCGTCATAACTATGTAGTCGAGAGTTCTAGATGGTCAATTGTATAACGCTTTTTTCTCCTGGGTAAGTGTTGCACCTGCCTTCAATTACAGTGTACACTAGCTCAATGCAGGGAATAAACTTGACTGTGAATTTAGCCGAGCTACATCTAACTAGACATGTGCATAGAATTCGTTTGAGGAGTAGACTTTTGCTTCACAATTGCAAGAAGCTTGGAGTTTGGTAACAGTTTTGTTTTTGTTTATTTCATTTCCTTTTGAATTCTCAAAGTATTATTATGCTCATCAATTCAGTTCTCACTTAACGATAGACACCCCTTTTTTTAAATAGAGTATGAGAATATATGGAGGACCCCAACGCATGTCAACCAATAGTAAGTAGATCATATTACTCTCCTTTTTTAATCCGACCATTATCCTTTCAACTGTCCGATTGAAGGGGGAATTAGGCTCAAGCGTCCTTTTAAATTTAACCATGAATGGTTGAAGGTGGAGGGTTTTAAAGCCTGGTGGATAAGGTTTGGTCCCACTCTATTGATTCATATATTTTCTCCCATATGGACTTAATTATAGAAATGTTAAAAGTCCTTAAGTCAGAAGTCATTTTATGGGGCAAAATTAAAACAATGGAGGAAAAAAAAGAACTGTTTAAAATTGAGGAAAAAAGCAGTCACATTTCACAGAACGATACTAAGGGGATTTTCATTCCAGAGGCTGAAAAGTTGATTAGTTTGGAACATGAAAAGTTGAATATTCTAAGGGTGGCTTTCCAGAAAAGCTAGACTGAAGTGTATAATCACTTGGTTGGAAGTGGAGGATAAGAATTCTAAGTTTTTTCATCATTATGCTGAGCATCGTCAAAATATCAATTCCATTTGGTCTTTGAAGAATGTTGCAGGGATTAGTTTAAATGATCAAAATGAAATTTCTTAGGTGACTCATGATCATTTTGAGTCCTTCTACAAGGCAAGTGATAAGACAAATGTCAGGGCTCAGATCAACATTGTTAAGGAATACCCCAGGTTCTTTTCAGAAGAAGAAGGAGATGCAATTTTTAATCCTATTCTTATGCAGGAGCTAAGACCAGTTATCATGTCTGCTACGAGGTCGAAAAGTCTAGGGCCAAATGTTTGGACATGTGAACGTTTCCTAGACTGTTTTGATGTGATGGGATTGGATATTCTAAGGGTGGTTGAAGAATACAAAGTGAGGGGGGGAAGGGGTTTCTGGTGCCTTCAATTCAACATTCGTTGCACTGATCCCTAAGAAAACTGTATCAGAAGACTTGGGGGACTTCCATCTCTATCGCTATGTAATTTTGTCTACAAAACTATAGCAAATATTATTGCTAATAGAATTAACCCCATACACTCCAGGGATATATCAGCAGAATAGTTTGGTTTCCTGGTTAATAGGAATATACTGGAGGCTATCGGGGTTGCTCAAGAGGTGTTCCACAATATCAAACTCAGAAAATTGGAGGCCTATGATCTACAACTAGAATTAAACCAGGCATATGACAGCATCCAATGGGGTTTTCTTCGTTTAATATTAATTCAGATTGGCCTCTTGTATAGAGTGATGAAGTGGATTATGGGGTGCATGACTTTTGTTTCATATGTTGTCCTGGTTAATGGATGTCCTACATATTTCTTTACAGTAGAAAGTGGACTTCGACAAGGTTTCCCCCTCTCGCCTCTACTCTTCCTTTTAATGGTTGAAGGCCTCAGCAGGCTATTTAATAAATCAAAAGAGGTTGGGCACATCTCAGGTAGAAGTATGGGTAGAAGTCTTTCTGTTAACACCATATTCAAAATTTTCGATTATGGGAGATGTTTGGGGAAAAGACCTTATCGGAATGTATTGGGAAGACACCCTCAGATTTTGTAGGGATACTAAAGGTGTCTGCGGAGTGGCATTCTACCTCTGGGACAAGTGGTAGTAGGAATGAGGTAAAGGATAGCGTGAATCGACGGCCACGATTCGAAATGATAAATATTGATAGTATAAATGGCATTTTGTGAATCAGAGATGCAAAGTAAAGTGCGGTCGTTGGATGTACGGAGTGTGTTAAATGGGAACCATAATGGAAGGTTGAGATTAATCTAAAGACAGATCAATGGCACTGAAGCATTTCACACAGCAAATGTGCTCAGCCAAAACCACTTTTCCAAATCACGAAATGGATTAAAGGGCAGAGGCATCTGACGGCAGAGATAAGAGTATGAGCAGATCTACGACCATAGATGATTTCACGTTCTGAACTAGCACGAATAAGGTCGTGATTCTAAATCATGAAAAGTGGTACTGGTTGCAAATATCAACGGTCACGACCAAAGTGGGGATAGATCTACAGTCGTGGTTCATTTTGTGATTTGAACTAGCGCGGACGGGGTCGGGATCTCAAATCGCGAAAAGTGGTATGGTCCGCTCAGATTGACAGTCACGAGGGGAGGTCGATCTTGATCGACGGATAAGAAACATACCACGATCTAGAGTTTCACACTAGATCAAGGGACGAGGAATCGGTGGAATGATTAAATTTTTCAGATGTGAACGGCCTCGATGAAGGTAATTTGGAGATCGACAACGGAGGTTGATATTCCCAAAGCAAGCTACACATACTGGTAGTGAGGAAAAATCTGGCATAAAGGACCTCGCATATCCAAGGCTCATATCACAAGGAGAAAGATCTACGGTGCAAGCTGCATATAAAGGGCACAAAGATTACGCGGTATAGAAAACTATAAAAGGGTCTACGTGGAGTTGGAAAGGTTTGTCTTTTCCAAAACCTCAAGATTGACGAACGCCTAGATCGCATATAGAGTGCCAGCACAGACGGACCAGAAGACTGTGCTAAAGAAACAAGTTAGGCCCCTGATACTCCCTCGGTGCTATTTGAAAATGGAAAAAGTAGGAGAAATAGAAGTGGTAGATGTCAGGGATAATGCAAAATCAGAGGTCACATGTCAGAGGCCAGAAGAAAGTCTCGTGGATGGGAACACCGAGATTTTCGATACCATTATGGTGGGGGCAACCATTGAAACTACTAGGGGTAAATTGGAAGTCCTTAAGGACCAGAGTAGCGATACCTGTGGTGTTTTTAAATCTTTTTTCCATCTTTTCTCTGTTAACCAAACCCCCCATTGCACTGAGTTTGTTGAGTGGTGTGTAGGCAATTTTTCTGCCACCGAAGGAGTCATTATGAATAGGTCCAAATCCAAAATCCTCTGCTCAATCCAGGCTCTTGTCGTCCGTAAAACCCTCCACGTCCCAGATGAGTTTGTCCAGATGTCCCAAAAATACTGAGAAGAGAATATCGTGCATTTCTTCAGAGAGTCTACTATCAAAAATAGAGAAGCTTTCCTGAGAGCTTGTTCAAAACCTAATGGTGAAGTCATCAGTCTATCTTACCCTATTGACATTAGTCAATTTAATGAAGAAACTCAGTGGCGCATAGCCCTAGCCAGTCAGTTTCTAGGTCTAGATACTAACGGTTATGTCACAGAGTCATTGTTGAGTCTATTGTTTGTTTTGAGTACCTGTCATGTCGAACCTAAACTGCCAGGGCAATATTTTTAGTCCTGTTGTCTTAAATTTGATGAATTTCTAGTCGAGAACATTCGTTCTTAGTTAGTGAATTTCCATGCCACCAAAGTATTCAAATTCCAGTCCTTTTTGTTGAGAATGTTTATAGCTTATAACAAATAATATTTACAGCTTCCTGAGCTAGAGATCACTGGTGAGATGACCAAAGACTACTGTAAATTCATGAACCATTTGATGGCCAAAATATACAACCTTTTCTTTCAAGAAAGGCTACCCCAGGTGTTGCCTAAGATGAGGAAAATACTACAGTTGTCTCATAGCAAGATGATAGGAGACTGGTTCCTGACACAATTTGGAACAATCATAAGGCTATACGGTTTTGTGCATCAACCTTACATCCTGCCAGCCTTTCTAACTGCCAGGGTTTTCTCATTGGAAATAATCAGGAAAAGACTCACTGTTGAAGAAGAACACTTTTTGAATTCTAGGAAGAGCTCAAATCTTGTTTTCCCTTGGGAGGTGGGGCCATACATGGTCAGGAGCAGGGCTTCTTTTCCACTGGTTGGTAACCTACTTAAAGGAATGAAATTATCTCTGGAACAGGCTATAAATTACAATCCACATCAAGTAATTTCAAAAAGGAGGAAGGCTCACAGGTGTAAGCATTTTGAGCACACTAAAATACTCGTGCTTAGAGAAGCTACCAATTGGGATGATTTCCCTAACTCTACCACGATGGATATCAGCATAGGACGAGGCTCTGTCTCACCCCTACCATGGGACAATTCTCCATAAAGGGAGCTGTCCAAAGTAGTTGCAATAGCTGGGAATGCCTCATTGTTGGTCAGTTATTCAAGGAGTTCAATGAAAAGAGGACTTTCAGAACCCATGGAGACTGATGAGGTAGATACTACTAGCATGCCCAAAAAGAAGAAAACAGAACAAGGACAACATTTAGTGTAGTTTAAGAGGAATAATATGAAGAGGCAAATGAAGAAGAAAATTGTGGAAGACCAGCAGAAACAAGAAGAGACTGAAACATCCAAGTTGCAAATCCAAGAGTATGTGTTTGATGGACAGACTCCAAACAGGCATGCCTCTAAAGAAGATTGGATGGACTCTTACTGATAAAGGGATGATAAAACCTTTAATGAGACTTCGAAGTTGTATAATGAAGTAATACAGTTGCCCTACCCAAATGTCACATTGAAGACTGTGAGGAATCATGCTACAGACACCCTCAGCCTAGCTTTGACAATAGGAAACAAAGTGTCAGAGGTTAATGTGAACCTCGAAAAGGTTCCCACTACTGATATAATACACCTCAACAGAGAGACCGATGACATCGTGAATACTAGATTACTGAAAGCCACACTATAGGTATCCAAGCTGGAGGCAATTAAAACAAAAACTCTAGACCTTTTGAGGAAGATGAGAGTCGAAAACAAGGCCCTCAAGATCCAAATTAACAATTTGCAAAATGAATCAGTACAAATAGAGGGACCATCATATAAGGGATATTTAGCTAAAAGATTGTTGGACTAGAAAGAAACAGAGATCCAAGTGCTAAAAAGGAAGTTGAAAATCCCTTCCACCCATCTCTCTCAAACAGATGAGTTGGCTGAATTCGAAAAAGAGAAAGAGACATTGAACTCTGAGCTTACAAATTGCAAGGCCAAGCTATTGAATCTCGAGGAGCAAGAAAGGCAGTGAGAACTGGATACCAAGATTTTGAAGGAGAGCGAAAAAGAATTAAAGGCTACACTAGCAATAAAGGAAAAAGATCTTCAGGAAAAATGCACCGAGGTTGCAATTCAACCAGTAAATGTAGATGGAGAAGTAAACACCAGCTCTCTTTTTAAGGAAATGTCCCAAATAGGCTTGAAATATATAGAGCTTACTAAGTTAAAGCAGCAGATTAAGGAGTTAGAGGAGGAAAATGCAAAGGAGGAGCAAGAAAAGGAAAGCATAGAGGATAAATGTCAATAATTGACACAACAAAACGCCAAATTAAGCCAGCAGGTGATCAGTAAATTGGTCTTACAGGGTGCTAGGCATTTGATCTGGGATAAAATCATTGCAGAAGCTAACAAGTTAAGACCTTATATAGATTTCATCGCAGATTAGGAAAATGCTTTGACCAAGGCTAAGGAAAAGGTCTCAATAGTATTGGGAGAAGTGCAGAGAAGACCCGCAGTGATAGCAGAAAATGTTGTTGAATTTCTAAGCACCTTGTCAGATGATCTAGCCAACCGGTATAATATTCAAAATAGAGTTGCTATCATCTCTGGGGCTAGAAAGGTAATTTCTAAACATAGGATGTTGGACATTGTCCAAGCCAAAATTAGCATTATTGAGCACAAGGTCAAGGAGGTTATTAGGTTATTTAAGCCACTGGTAGACAGAGGGATTCCTTTCTTCTGGGAAGAAAAGGGACCCTTATTGTCTCAGAAAGATTATCTAGAGCGATTGGTTAGTTGTCAATCAGACAACAACAAGTTCCGAGACATGCAGCAATCCTTGTCAAGCAAGACCGTTTTCGATAAGTTGGCCAATGAATTAGAACTGTTGTTTGATTTTAAAGCCACCTATGTCAAAGAACCCGAGACCTCGTACGCAGAAACTATGGAACTCAAAGTACAGGCACTTGACATGGTTTTCGCGACTTTGCCTGGTCCTGATCAATGGAGGTCAATTTAGCAATACGAGTCGAACAAGTTCAGGACGCAACCATAGAGGGGGAAATGACGACGATGCAGGAAATATTCTCTATAGATACACCCCTCCGACGAGCATCTTTCCCAGAACTTTGTACAGTTGTCACCAACTGGAGGATGCATAAAAGGATCTTGCGCATATTTTCTCTCACGATCCACATTTCATTTTTTAGTTTTATGTAAATCGTGGCAGATACGCCACATTAGAGTTTGTTAGAAGTTGTTCTTCAGTTGTAACAAATTTTAATTCTCGAATGTCGGTTTAGGAGGTCCAAAATACTATAAATTTACCTCCTAAAGAAGGAGAAAGGGTTGGAACCAATGTAACTGTGTGTTGTATGCTTTCAAGAGTTTTCCAATAAAGTTGCAAAGTCGAAGTCGATGTTTTTCATAGGGATTCATGTGTTGTTTGTGTTACAGTTTGTTGCTTCCTTTCTCATGTGAATGTTTTCCAGTTTATCTCCCCCATTATGTTTTCTTTCATGTTTGAAATAAGTGTATAACAGTATGGAATTCATACATACTATGCTCCGTCTGTTGTTTCAGATATCCACGAAAGCTTTCTTCTAAAGTTAATACAGAATTCATTCCTTAATGCCCTATGTTAATGGTTTGTTCTTGCTCTTCCTTTTCCACCAAACAATTATAAATTGACTATGACCGAATGGCTACCTTGCCTTTGCATTAAGATCACCTGCATAAGTTCTATTTGTTTCCGTTACACCTCTTGACTCCATCGCCCAATGGTTCTATGCTCTGTTTCAACCACCCTTACAAATAATTCATATTTTTATTTTTACATATATAGCATTGTTAATATTTAGTGAGAGATCCCTCTCGGGAGATCAGAAGGCCAGTTCTCTCTTCAAAAGTGGTTCTGATGTTACCTGGGAGCGAGCCTTCACAACCTTTGGTTTAATTCCAGTGCTAACAAACTGGTGTCATTGCCGGGGATTATATTGAAGATCATCCCTGTGAAGAACGAAAAATATTTAAAGGATAAAGGGTTTCTGTGGGCAAACAGAGATTCTTACATGTGAAAAAGGTTGTATCATTTTCCCTGTCGACTCCATTGAAATATTCTGGAAGGTGACTCCACTGGGAAGACCGATGGTTAGAAAGACAGATACGGGGAGAGGTCTCAAATAGTCCTTGGATTTGAATGAAGGGTTTAGATCTGACTGTTGATGGTGAACAATGGTCAGACATCAAGAATTTCATGTCTCTTTTCACCTGGTGACTCCATTTGTGAAGGATCCAATCTTCATAATGTTCTATGGCAGCTCCACTGTCAAACGGGGTTGCAAAGTTTGAGGAGCTGATTCACTTTCTCCACCATCAAGATGAATTCTCGGGCTGTAAGGTATGCTCCTATGAATCTTGCTACCATTCTTGGTTATCCCAATAAAACACCTTTGGTAGATTGGAAAACATATCTTCCAACATTCAATGATGAAAATGGTGATGATGCTGCCATTCATTTATTTAGATTTCATAAGCATATACATAAGCTGGGAGTGGGATGGCATGAAGATTCTTTAATGAAATTGTTCATGTTTAGTTTAGAAGGATATGCAAGTTCTTGGTATGAGGGATTTCCAGTATCCTCCCTTAAAGACTTTCATACAATATTTCATGAACATTTCAGAAGGCATTATCCTTCTTTGTTGTTACTTCAAGATTGTTGCACACACGATAGAGAGTTCATTGAAAATGTGAAAGACGAGTGTGGTGATGATCAGTATTTGGATGAATAGGTTTTAGAGGTCTTACATGAATATTCAACTCAAAAATAAAGACAAACCAATTGCCATGATATTCAAGGAAATTCCCAGCGGTTAGTAATGTCTTCCTTGATTGAAGTTGACATAGACCAAAGCTCTGTTTCATCCAGTTATATCTCTCTTCCTGAAACTGATGATGATTTGCAGCATTCTTGTCATTCTCTGTGTGAGCAAGAGATAGGTTAGGACTAGCAATCAAATATTTCCTCATATTATTCAACTTCCGAACTTTTGTCACAAGAAGAGGCCTCCCCTTCCCAATCAGAAATTTCCTTTTCACAACAGCAATCTCTTGAAAGTTACAATTCTTGTGTGATTGATTACACAGAAGATGATGATTCTGGAAAATCTCAGTCTTGTAGTCCCTCCACATTTTCATTTTCTGAAAATGCAAGTAAAGAGAAATCAGATTTTGAAATAATGGTTGAAGGAAGACTGTTGCATGTTGATCAAATTCAAATTTCACCTAAAGATTTACATGAATATATAAAGCTCTCTTTGCTTGAAGAAGATGATCAGCCTAGTGATTTGAACGGAGGTGGGTGTACCGATTTGTTTTTCGAAGAATGCAATCATCCTGTCACAATTTCTGTTAGTGAAGAATATTTCATGGAAATCCAAGATCAAAAGTATGAAAATGGAGTGGAAACTGGACATGTTGAAAGTGATTGTTTGTCGTTGTGTTCTCCTTCATTTTAGTGGTTAAAAAAGAGACTCTAAAGTTTCTGATCAAAAATAGAAATTTGATATTGTAGATGAAAGTATAAATTTCCTTGGAATGGATGATGAGCGAGAAGGAAAATTATGCAATCAATCCCAGCCTTTAGAAAAACCAGCAGTATGCCATGAAGAATTGAATAACGAAGAAGAAGATGGGGGTTCTCAAATGGATGTTTCTTTTTGTTTTTCAAATTCAGATATTTTTTGTCGAAGAGAAGCCTGTTTGCTTGATCATGTTGAGGAATAGAGTGGTATTTCTTTTGGAATGCATGGAAAGAATGAAGTTGCAAAGTCAGAAATTTTGAACGAATTTGTGGAGGTCTTGGTTGAGGATTGTCATGAACATTCTTGTCAAATATATTTTAAGGGACAAATTAATAATTTGCAAAGGGAGTTAATTTTTTAGCAGCCTTCTCATGGTAAGCAAATGACATAATTTTTTTAAGGCTGTGATGTTTTTTATGATCCTGTGGTAGAGTACATGGAGAATCTTGGCAGTGGTAAGTGTTGGTTATATCTCTACTGTAAAGATCAATTTCTTTATTATAACCTTGTGCCATTAGGTATTTCAGTTTTGTTTTTTATCAAGCATGAAGAAAAAGTTGGTTTATGGGATCATTTGCTTGAGTGGATTCATTGGAAGTGAGGAGTTACTTTATTGAGCATTGATGCTTAATAAGTAGGGTAGGTAAGTAAATATGAATAAGCTTGACATGGCAACCATTCCATTCAACAGTTTTCAATTTGTTTTCAGTTTCAATTTTGATTTCAGTTTCGGTTTTAAATTTCAGGCTTGCAGCTACAGTTGGTTTCCAGCCTTCAGGGTATGGATAGGTGACAGGTTATAGGTTGAAAGAGTGGGATTTGTTTGCAAAATGGTTTCAGTTAATGGTTTAGTTAATAAAAAGTAGAAGATTTCAGAAAAATTTGGGGGTCGCCCAATGGATTCGGTGACTGGTCTACGAGGTTCTTTGCTACCTTGCTGGGAGGATAGCATCCCTTGTGGATTCGGTTGTTAACACCATATTCGAAATTTTCAATTATGGGAGATGTTTGGGGAAAAGACCTTATCGAAAGGTATTGGGAAGACACCCTCAGAGTTTACAGGGATACTAAAGGCGTCTACAGAGTGGAGTTCTATCTCTGGGACAAGCAACAACAGGAATGAGGTAAAGGACAGCGTGAATCGACAACCACGATTCGAAATGATAAAGATTGACGGTAGAAAGGGAATTTTGCGGATCAGCGATGCAAGGTAAAGCACAGTCGCTGGATGTGCAGAGTGCGTTAAATGGGAACCATAATGGAAGGTTGAGATTAATCTAAAGACAGATCAATGGCACCGAAGCATTTCATGCAGTAGATATGCTCAACCAAAACCACTTTTCCAAATCGTGAAATGGATTAAAGGGTGAGGCATCTGACGGTGGAGATAAGAGTATGAGAAGATCTACGACCATAGATGATTTCACATTCTAAACTAGCACGGATAAGGTCGCGATTCTAAATCGTGAAAAGTGGTACTGGCTGCAAAGATCAATGGTCATGACAAAGGCAGGGATATATCTATGGTCGTGGTTCATTTCACGATTTGAACTAGTGCGGACGAGGTCAGGATCTCAAATCATGAAAATTTGTATGGTCCGCTCCGATCGATGGTCGCAACAGGAGGTTGATCTTGATTGATGGATAAGAAACATACCGCGATCTAGAGTTGCTCACTAGATCAAGGGATGAGGAATCAGTGGAATGATTAAACTTTTCATATGTGAACGGCCTTGATGAAGGTAATTTGGAGATCGACGGTAGAGGTCGATATTCCAAAGCAAGCTACACATACTGGTAGTTAGGAAAACTCTGGCATAAAGGACCTCGCATATCCAAGGCTCAGATCACAAGGACAAAGATCTACGGTGCAAGCTGCATAGAAAGGGCACGGAGATTATGCAGTATAGAAAACTATAAAAGGGTCTATGTGGAGTTGGAAAGGTTTGTCTTTTCCAAAACCTCGATATTGACGAATGCCTCAATCACATACAGAGTGCCAGTGTGAACGGACTAGAAGACTATGCTAAAGAAACAAAGTAGGCCCCTGATACTCCCTCAATGTTATTTGAAAATGGAAAAAGTAGCAGAAATAGAAGTGGTAGATGTCAGGGATAATGAAGACTCAGAGGTCACATGTCGGAGGGTAGAAGAAAGTCTCGTGGATGAGAATGCCAAGATTTTTTATACCATTCTGGTGGGGGAAACCATTGAAACTGCTAGGGGTAAATTGGAAGTCCTTAAGGACCAGGATAGCGATACCTGTGGTGTTTTTAAATATGTTTTCCATATTTTCTCTGTAAACCAAACCCCCCATTGCCCTGAGTTTGTTGAGTGGTGCGGAGGCAATTTTTCTACAACCGGAGGAGTCATTATGAATAGGCGCAAATCCAAAAATCCCCTGCTTAGTCCAGGCTCATGTCGTCCGTAAAATCCTCCACGTCCTAGACAAGTTTTTCCAGATGTCCCAAAAATACCGAGAAGAGAATATCGTGCATTTCTTCAGAGAGTCTACTGTCGAAAATAGAGAAGATTTCCTAAGAGCTTGTTCAAAACCTAATGGTGAATTCATCAGTCTATCTTACCCCATTGACCTTAGTCAATTTAATGAAGAAACTCAATGGTGCATAGTCCTAGCCAGTCAGTTTCTAGGTCTAGATACTAACGATTATGTCAGAGAGTCATTGTTGAGTCCACTATTTGTTTTGAGTACCTGTCCTATTGGACCTGAACTGCTAGGGAAATCTTTTCAGTCCTGTTGTCTTAAATTTGATGAATTTCTAGCCGAGAACATTTGTTCTCAATTAGAGAATTTCCACGTCACCAAAGTATTTAGATTCCAACCCTTTTTGTTGAGAATTTTTATAGCTTATAATGAAGAATATTTACAGGTTCCTGAGCTAGAGATCATTGGTGAGATGACCAAAGACTACTGTAAATTCATGAACCATTTGATGGCTGAAATATAGAACCTTTTCTTTCAAGAAAGGCTACCCCGGGTGTTTCCTGAGATGAGGCAAATACTACAACTATCTCATAGCAAGATGATAGGATACTGGTTCCTGATAGAATTTGGAACAATCATAAGGCTATATGGTTTTGTGCATCCTGTCAGCCTTTCTAACTGCCAGGGTTTTCTCCTTGGAATTAATCAGGAAAATACTCACTGTTGAAGAAGAACACTTTTTGAATTCTAGGAAGAGCTCAAATCTTGTTTTCCCCTAGGAGGTGGGGCCATACACAGTCAGGAGCAGGGATGCTTTGCCACTAGTTGGTAACTTACTCAAAGGCATGAAATTCTCTCTAGAACAGGCTGTAAATTACTATCCACATCAAGTAATTTCCAAAAGGAGGAAGGTTCACAAGTGTGATCCTTTTGAGCACACTGAAATACCCGTGCTTAGAGAAGCTGCCAATTGGGATGATTTCCCTAACTCTACCATGATGGATATCAGCATAGGACGAGGCTCTGTCTCACCCCTACCATGGGACAATTCTCCCCAAAGGGAGCTATCCAAAGTAGTTGCAATAGCTGGGAATGCCTCATCGTTGGTCAGTTATTCAAAGAGTTCAATGAAAACAGGACTTTTAGAACCCATGGAGACTGATGAGGTAGATACTACCAGCATGCCCAAAAAGCAGAAAATAGAACAAGGACAACATTTAGTGCAGGTTAAGAGGAGAAATACAAAGAGGAAAATGAAGAAGAAAAATGTGAAAGACCAACAGAAACAAGAAGAGCCCGAAACATCCAAGTTGCAGATCCAGGAGTATGTGTTTGATGGACAGACTCCAAACAGGCATGCCTCTAAATAATATTGGATGGACTCTTACCGAGAAAGGGATGATAAAACCTTTAATGAGACTTCAAAGGTGTATAATGATGTAATACAGTTTCCCTACCCAAATGTAGCATTGAAGACTGTGAGGGATCATGCTATAGACACCCTCAGCATGGCTTTGACAGTAGGAAACAAAGTGTTAGAGGTTAATGTGAACCTAGAAAAGGTTCCCACTACTGATATAATACACCTCAACAGAGAGACCGGTGACATCTTGAATACTAGATTACTGAAAGCCACACTGCAGGTATCCAAGCTGGAGGCAAGTAAAACAAAAACTCTAGACCTTTTGAGGAAGGTAAGAGTCGAAAACAAGGCCCTCAAGATCCAAATTAACAATTTGCAGAATGAATCAGTACAAATAGAGGGACCGGCATATAAGGGAGCTTTAGATCAAATATTTCTAGATGAGAAATAAAAAGAGATCCAAGTGCTAAAAAGGAAGTTGAAAATCCCTTCCATCCGGCTCGCTTAGACAGATGAGTTGACTAAATTCGAAAAAGAGAAAGAGACATTGAACTCTGAGCTTACAGATCGCAAGGCCAAGCTATTGAAGCTCGAGGAGAAGGAAAGGAAGTGGAAACTGGATACCAAGATTCTGAAGGAGAGCAAAAAAGAATTAAAGGCTACAGTAGCAACAAAGGAAAAAGAGCTTCAGGAAAAATGCACCAAGGTTGCAATTCAATGAGTAAATGTAGCTGGAGAAGTAGACACCAACTCTCTTTCTAAGGCAATGTCCCAAATAGGCCTGAAAGATTCAGAGCTTACTAAGTTAAAGCAGCATATTAAGGAGTTAGAGGAGGAAAAAGAAAAGGAGGAGCAAGAAAAGGAAAAGATAGAGGACAAATGTCAAGAATTGACACAACAAAATGTCAAATTAAGCCAGCAGGTGATCGGTAAATTGGCCTTGCAGGGTGCTAGGCATTTGATATGGGATCAAATAATTGCAGAAGCTAACAAGTTCATACCTTATATAGATTTCATCGCAGATCATGAAAATGATTTGACCGAGGCTAAGAAAAATGTCTCGACAGTATTGGGAGAAGTGTAGAGAAGACCCGCAGTGATAGCAGAAAATGCTATTGAATATCTAAGTGCCTTGTTAGTTGATCTAGCCAACCAGTATAATATTCAAAATAGATTTGTTATCATCTATGGGGATAGAAAGTTAATTGCTAAACATAGGATGCTGGACACTGTCCAAGCCAAAATCGGCATTATTGAGCACAAGGTCAAGGAGGTTATCAGGTTATTTAAGCCACTGATAGACAAAGGGATTCCTTTCTTCTGGGAAGAAAAGGGACCCTTATTGTCTCAAAAATATTATCTGGAGTGATGGGTTAGTTTCTTATTAGACAACAGCAAGTTCCAAGACATGCAACAATCCTTGTCAGGAAAGACCATTTTTGATAAGTTGTCCAGTCAATTCGAATTGTTGTTTGATTTTAAAGCCAATTGTGCCAAAGCACCCGAGACCTCATACGTGGAAAATATGGAACTCAAAGTACAAGCACTTGACATGGTTGTTGCAACTTTTCCTGGTCCTGATCAATGGAGGTCAATTCAGCAATATGGGTTGAACAAGTTCAAAACGCAACCATAGAGGGGGCAATGACGGCAATGCGGGAATTATTCTCTATAGATACACGCCTCCGACGAGCGTCTTTCACAGAAATTTGTACAACTGTCACCAACCGGAGGATGCATAAAAGGCTCTTGTGCATATTTTCTCCCACGATACACATTTGATTTTTCAGTTTTATGTAAATCGTAGCAGATACGCCACATTAGAGTTTGTTAGAAGTTGTTCTTCAGTTGTAACAAATTTTGATTCCCGAATGTCAGTTTATGAGGTCCAAAATACTATAGATTTACCTCCTGAAGAAGGAGAAAGGGTTGGAACCAATGTAAATTTGTGTCGTATGCTTTCAATAGTTTTCCAATAAATTTGCAGAGCCAAAATCGGTGTTTTTCAGAGGGATTCATGTGTTGTTTGTGTTACAGTATGTTTCTTCCTTTCTCATGTGAATGTTTTCTAGTTTATCCCCCATTATGTTTTCTTTCATGTCAGAAATAAGTGTATGACAGTTTGGAATTCATACATACTATGCTCCGTTTATTGTTTCAGATATCCACCAAAGCTTTCTTCTAAAGTTAATACATAATTCATTCCTTAATGCTCTGTGTTAATGGTTTGTTCTTGCTCTTCATTTTCCACCAGACAATTATAAATTGACTATGATCGAATGGCTACCTTGCCTTTGTGTTAAGATCACCTCCATAAGTTCTGTTTGTTTTCGTTACACATCTTGACTCCACCGCCCAATGGTTCTATGCTCTGTTTCAACCACCCTTACAAAAAATTAATATTTTTACTTGTACATATCTAGCATTGTTAATATTTGGTGAGAGATCCCTCTTAGAAGAGCAGAAGGCCAGTTCTCTCTTCAAAAGTGGTTCTGCTATTACCTGGGAGCGAGCCTTCATGACCTTTGGTTCAATTCCAGTGCTAACACTTTCGATATCCTACTTATTGTTTGTTGATGACATATTAATATTTGGGTTGGTATCAGCTATTGAATGGCGTGCTTGTCTGTAACAAACCCAACTAACCTGGGAAAAATGCATATATATATATATATATATATATATATATATATTTAATGTCCCCGGTTTTGACCCCGTTTGCATGATGTATATATTGTAATTAATTGTGGTGAGTTGCTCAAGGCAAATACCCACCATCGATTTGGTTGTGTGTGTGTTTCGGCAATGGGGATAGTTGCCGATGGTTTATCGTGCCATTTGGCACATTATAATTCGGCATCATGTAAATACGCACATCAATTAAAACTAAAACCACAACCAGCTATGGCAGTGCAACGTTGAATGAAACGGGCATGGTTCCAAAGGATAAGGGGTGGGGGATGTCAAACCTTGGTTTATGGGGGAAAAAACCCATTTTGTGCCACCTTTCTTGTTTCACCAACCTCTTCAATGACTTGGTTTTGTTGTTGGGGGCAATTATGGCTGGTGGTTGAGGCAGTTATTGCTTTTGGGAGTGGGGTGGCAGGACTGTCAGTCCCTTTCCCACGCGCCCACTCCACCCACGACTGCATCCACTCCTTTCTTCCACAATTTCCCCATTCTCCCATGGTCGGTTGGTGCCACACGACTGTCTGTTGTCCCTCACGCACTCTCCATTACGCGGGTTCTCTATGGTCTGTTCGTCTTTCTCTGGGATTTCCCGTTCATCTGTGCATTGAGGAAGTGGTCTGTTCATCTTCCTCACGCAGAGGTCGGTTCTGTCTTCCTCACGCGGTGGTCGGGGGTTCCCTCTCTGGTTTTACGCATGCAGCGAGCTGGGAGAGCAGCCTCGCGGGCATGAATTTCTGTTGTGTATGCGGCTTGTTGTTGACTTCACCCATGTTTTGGGTTGTTGTTGTTCTTCCCACGATTTTCGGATGTGGCGGTGAGTCCAATTTCTTCTTCAATTGTGGATTGAGTGTGCGTTTTTCCATGTTGTGAGCCGTGCTCACTGAATTCGTCTTGGGACTGTTGTCTTCCCTATGTTTTGTTGGTTGTGGTGTTCAATTTCATTTTGAGCCCCCGTGGATTTCCAATCCGATTGGTTGAGTTTTCCTCTGTTCACGTTGGGAGTTGGCTTCTCCTCTATTTTGTGGACTGTGTGATGTTGCCCTCATTCACTATGAAGTTGGGCTGCTGCGGATTGTTGGAGTTTGACTTCTCTTTCGTTTGAGACTGTCTGAGTTGTTTTGGCCATGTCAGGGCCAAGAACAACTCTGTGTTGCCTTATGGGCTTGAGCTATGCTCATCTTTTGTTTGGGATTATCCCCGGTTGCCTTTGCTTCTTCACAGGGCTATGAAGGGATGGTTTTGTTGCATGTAAGCAGTGGTTGGTCTTTGGACTATGCTGGCTTGGCTAGTCTGTTGATGGCCTGATAAACCCAACTGTGTTGGTTTGCTGAGTGTGTCCCCTGGCTATGTGTAAGCCTGCATTGACCCTTATCCTTTGAGGAACCATGCCCAGCTCGGGGGTGGCAGAATTGCTAATAGATTTATTAGCAAGATGGCCTATGGTTGGGTGGAATGTTGCAGTGACGTAACTAGTTGCGGGATTCTTCATCAAAAGATAAGTACCGTTGCCATTTCATCTCTGCAATTATATTGAAGTTTAATGAGTTATGATGAACATGTTGAATGCTGGTTTATGAATATGTTTGCTTCCGCTGAATGATTGAGGAATTATGCATCTTGTATGATGTTTTATGCACTCTGTTATGCATGTTGTTTAAGCTTTTAATATCAGCATTTTTCCTGTTTATGTTCATGGGGTTGTTTGCTCGGTTCAGTGATTGGTGTTGGTCGCGTCCTCTTCACTGGTCGGAGGGTCGGGGACATGACAGTATGGTATCAGAGCCAAGGTTTCAACAGTGGGCCTCTATGGGCCATGAAGGATGCAGTGAAAGAAGGTAAAATTACCTTCTATGTCCAGCAGAACATCAGCAAACGTCAAAAAAAATCTTGTCAAAGTGTTAGACAGTCGGAAGAGTTAACGGAATTTACTTCTGCTGTGGTGGAAGGATTAGTGAAACGGACTTCCGCCGTTGCGGAAGGCTAGATGGAAGCACGTCCGATGGAGCACAGTCAGAGGGAAAAAATTTGGAAAATTTCTAAGTGTCTGGTGTCCGTCGGAAGAAAATAGTGGATCGACGCTCATCGTTGCGGATGAAGAAGCGATTAAGCGTCCGACGGAAAATGGTCCCGACCGCCGATAGGTGTTATATTCGGTGGAAAGAAGAAAGACAAATTTTTGAAAAAAAATTTGAAAAATTTGTCTAAGTGTTCCCCAATCGGAACAATTAGCGAAAGGGACTTCCACCGTTGCGGAAGCCAAAGCACTAAGGCTTCCGACCAGAAAGGTCGTCGACGCCAAAAGGTTTAAAAATTGTTCTAAGTGCCGATCGGAAGAAGTTAGTATTTGGCTTGCCGCCGTTGTAGAAGCCAAAGTCACTAGGGTTCCGATGTGGGAAGGCAGCCGACGCCACGAGGAAGTTGAATTTTTCGAAGGGATTTGGTGTCGATCGGAAGAAGAAAGTGTTCCAAGAGCCGCCATTGCGGAAGCCAAAGCGTTAAGTCTTCCGACAAGAAAGACAGCCGACGCCGTAGAAAAGTTTAAAATTGTTCCAAGTAAACAGCTTCTAATCGGAAGAGAAAGTGGTTCGTGTGCCGCCGTTGCGAAAGCAAAAGGCACTAGCCTTCCGATGTGGAAAGACCACCGAAACGTCGGAACGACTAGTGGTTTCGGGAGCCGATTCTGCGGAATGGTTAGTTGTCCAGGAGCTGATTCTGTGGAATGGTTGATTGTTTCGGGAGCCGATGCTACAGAGGAAATTTTGGATTTTCCATGGGATTTCTCAGCGGATTTTGGCGGTTTTTCAGTGGAATTTTCAGCGATTCTTCAGTTGATTTTCATGGGCTGAAAAGGAGAAAGTGGCAGCGATCTTATGCACCAGATTTCACAAAAATCAATGATTTACAAAACAAAACAAAAATGAGGGCGCTGCCCTCAACCCGCCCTGCAGTGGCGCAGGGAAGCCACAAGGGGGAAAGCCCCCTTGACCCCCTTCGTCCCCGGAGACATTCGTTCTAGTGAAAAGAAGATTCTATGTTTTGGGCAATTTAGTAGAACCCAGAATTCATAAAAGATGGACGATGCATCAGAAATGAGATCCGCAAGTTAATGAGTGTTCCTCATTGTATGCACTAACTTCGCCCAATAGAAAGGTTTTCTTGAATCTTCCTATACTTGCTCCTACAAATGGCTGAAGTTGGCACCTAGACCAAAATATAGTTGTGTGTAAAAAATGCAGAAATTTGGTGAAAATCTTCATTCTTGGAAGTGGTGTGGTTTTCACACCTGAGGTCGGAATGAAGCATATGGATAGGCGTTGGAAAGCTTATCCAGTAGGGAACAAGGGAAAGTCATCGAAATCTGAGCATGAAGCAGCAAAGTGCTAGTGATGGCCACTGCTATCGAATGGACAAATTTGGACACTTGCATGCCCAGGGGTAGCAAGGACTATGAAGTCAATCAGCTGTTGTATGAAAGAGTAGTTCCATGCCAGGATGAAAGACTTGAAAAGGGAAGTTTCCTTAAAAACCCTGTCTTGCTAACTATGTTGCGTTTTCTGATTTTTATGCATGAAATTCATGAGGATATGCCTTACATGCATAGGATATTGCATGTTGGTAAGAGTATTGAAAATTATATGTTTTGTATGAACCACTAATGATAATCATTGCTTTGATGTTGGCATTAGTGGAAAAACCAACGATGACATGGACCTGGATGAATATGTTGCTGATGCTAACAGATGTGACCAGCAACCCTATGAAGAAAGGGATAAGGCAACAAGTCCATAACAAAAGTTGGTGAGCAAATCCTGCAATCTCCTACAAAGGACCAACTAAATTGGTCATGTCAAGGGTGTAAGTATGACCCATGCAGGTAAGAATTTGCTTATGACAAATTCCATGGATTGGTACAGGTAAGAGACCTCATACCGTGTGGATATTTGAATATAGAAAGGTGTTATGCCTGTATATATTGATTGAGCTTAGTAGCCCAAGGAAAGAAGTATTGATGATCTTTATTATAATAATGCATCCTATATGAGGTAGTCATGGTTAGGCCATGGCATGGTTGAATGCATAATCAATGCAAGGTAGCGTTGAATGGACATGCATTAAGAAGATTTTATGAATCTTGTAGTATGAAGGGTGTGAGTGACTAATTGCATAAGCATAGGTGCAAATGTTGTGGTGCATTGCATGAATGCATTGAGATGAGTGCATGTGATATCATGAACGACTAATGACCGAGATGATGAATTGATGACAATTCAAGAACCATTTCAAAGGTTGTTATGAATGCAGGATAGTCATGATCAATTGGCTACCAGAAATGCTCTATGGAAGAGCAAGGTGGTATGAATGATACGCTTGTGAAGTAAGGAGTATCTAAACATTTCATTTAATTGCATGAATGACATGACTATACCTTGCAATGTTAGTATGATGATGATTGCATGAAGTAAATGAGTTTTGTTAATATTGATATGACTAACTGCTGGAAGTATTCGAATTTTATAAATTCTGAAAATGATTCAGTAGTGGTTGTAGCAATGAAAAGGTTATATGCATCCAGACTTACCAAGTGTTTGCTTGATTGAAACTCAAGTTTCAGGTAGATTATTTCGAGCATGGCAGTGAGAAGTAAGACCCTGACCACTGCCAGAAATTTACCATATGGTATGCATAATAGGTTGTTAAAAAAAAAAATCGAATTGTGAATTTTGGATTTAAGAAATTGCTGACAACTACTAGCCACTATTTGGCTTGCACAAGATTGTGTTTGGTTGATTGAAACTCAGGTTTCAGGTAGATTATTTCGAGCATGGCAGTGAGAGGTAAGACCCTGACCAATGCTAGAATCTACCATGTAAAAAGAGCCAAACTTTATGAGAAGAGTCTCATGGTTGTGAAAATAGTTGATGTGCATAATAGTTGGATTGTTAAATTTGAATTGTGAATTTTGAATTTAAAGGAATTGCTGACGACTACTAATCACTGTTGGCTTGTGTAAGATTGTGTCAGGAGGGACGCATGGTAAGTGGGTATTCATGTTATGATAGTAAGCATAAAATTGTAATGGGCATAGTAGTGCTGCTTACAAGAAACCCACAATTGAACAAGTCAATTTCTGTAGTAGATAGAATTGCAAATTTCTAATGAATTTGATTTCTAATGTCATTGCTTGGTTATGGAACAATCAATTTGGATTGTAGTATCAGGTAATGATTGACTGTTTGGCTATTTGATGAATGTGTCAGGGGTACACACTGCAGGAAGATCATGTGTGATGACCTGCAAGAGCCAAACGTCATGGGAAGGTTTTCCCTTGAAAATAGGTTTCGGGTAAAACGCCATTAGACATTTTGAAATGTCTCATCTGCACTGCATGTTTGGTAAATAACATGAGTGAGATGGTATGGGTTATGTCGGTAAGACATGTGTGAATGTGAAATATAAAAAGGAGATTGGGGTGGCTAACTAAGGGACTGTTAACTCAGGAAAGGAGCCTCCATTCCTCCTTAACAAAGGCATACTGCGACGGCAAATGGATAAGTGTTCTGTGACCCTTGTTAAGAATATGCATGTTTAATTATTAAATTCCATATGCAGAACATGTTTTGATTTAATATTCATTATGACCGATTGCTTGAGTATGCATAGGGCCTACATGGCACACACCGGGAATGGGTGCACACTTTCCCGATGTTGGATCATGAAAGGGTTTTTCAATATTGACTACACTCTAGGGAGTGGATGCACTCCTGGTGTCTCAATACTTGAGAGTGAAAGATATGAAATGTGATTACAGTTTTTAGAGAAATAACGCTGATGAGTTCGCTTGTATTGCTTGTGTTGCTTGTGTTAACAGGCTAAAGGTAAAGGTAAAGGTAAATGGTTGGTATAAGTGTATGTTGGTATAAGCATATTGTTGATATAAGTGTATGGTGGTATAAGTGTATGGTTGGTATAAGTGTATGTGTTATTGTTGATATAAGTGTATGATGGGCTGTGATATGCCTGAGGATCCATAGTAGATCCTAGACCTGGAAAAGGTCATGATAAAGTTCCAAGCCCAGTCGACATAAGGATGTACTGGCTGGACATTTAAAAAAAAATTGATGTTGTGGAGCAGCCGGCGTGCTGACCTAACATCTAAGTCCATAGGCGATCCTAAGGCTTGCAAAACGAAGCAGGATCCTATGGACGAACGAGGAAATGCACAATACAGATAAGTATTGGATTATTTTGCTTATGAATATACATGTGTATATGATTTGGTTAGGATGTTTTAAGCTCTTGTTCTAGAGATAAAACCGATGAGAATAAACTAAACATGTGAATTCATTCAATGTTTGGATATAGGTGTCGCTGGAAGCGAGGACTATGAGAGCATCCTAGAGATGCATGTGGACATGTGACTGTCCTAGAAAGCTCAGGTTGAGTGGTAATGAAAAAGGTGCTAGTAAGACGGGGGAGTCCTAGCAGCTGAGACAAACCATGTGGAGAGACTCCATGGTTTAGAGGTCTGGAATAGACCAAAGACACTAAGTGTCATGACCAAGAAGGATTGGTCCAGCATTCACAGTGAAGTGAAAGAGGCTGAGAGCATGAAAAGCGACAGTGATGGTGTGGGTTCCATGATGGAACAAAATAAAGAGGGGAAAAACTCTTACTGCTCTCTATTGCCTTTTGATTATATATATACATTTATGCATTGTGAAAACAAAGTATTGTTTAATGCATGTATGATTGAAATGAAATGTGTGTATTTGCTTAAAGTAAATTGTGAATGCTGGAATGGTTAATTCCTTGCCCAAGAATGGACATGAATGAGCTCGTGTGTTTGTTGGGAAGGCATGAAAAATATGAAAGTCTCCTTGATGAGGCTTGGACTATCATGCCAATTGGGTAATTAACTAACTGATTTTAATGTCTATATTATGCTTGGTCTAATAAAATTTCAATAGTGCATTTCACAAGTGAGAAAAGTGAAACCAGGTGGTGCACATTGAATATGGCAGCAGATCAAAAGTTGTTGGACTTAGCTAGAAGTCTCCTTCAAATGATTGCCAAGACCCAAGAGAATATTGGGGAGATGCTCAAGATACAGAGAAGGCAGAATGAGATGAACCACCAGATTTTGCAAGACTCTATTGGTTTGCAAAGGGAGGTGAAAATCCTTCTAGGAGCAATCGGCAAAGGAAAGGAAGGTGGATCAGCAACGGGACAATTGTCCAAGCGACCCGATAGGAAACGATCCAGGCATGAAGACTCAAAGGAAATTGAGCAGGTAAAGATGAAGCAGCCAGTGAAATGCTGGAGATGCGGAGTACATCATTTACGCCGGGACTGTCCGATGAGGGAACATGATGAGGGCAATAGCCACAAAGTTCCTAGACTTCAGGATCAGCTGGAAGCTGAGAACCAGCAGGAGAATTCCATGGAAACCGAGGGGCTTGGTCTTGAACGTTCAACATAAATGATTGAACGTGGGACAGATCTGCAATTTTGAAATTTTGATGTGCAATTATATATGTATTGTATATATATGTAATGGAACACCGAGGACGGTGTTACTCCAAGGGGGAGGGGAATGTAATGTCCCAAGTTTTGACCCCATTTGCATGATGTATATATTGTAATCAATCGTGGTGAGGAGCTCAAGGAAAAAGCCCCACCATCGATTTGGTTGTGTGTGTGTTTCAGCAATGGGGATAGTTGCCGATGGTTTATCATGCCATTTGGCACATTATAATTCGGCATCATGTAAATACGCACATCAATTAAAACTAAAACCACAACCAGTTACGGCAGTGCAACGTTGAATCAAAAGGGCATGGTTCCAAAGGATAAGGGGTGGGGGATGTCAAACCTTGGTTTATGGGGGGAAAAACCCATGTGTTGCCACCTTGTTTGTTTTGCCACCTTTCTTGTTTCACCAACCTCTTCAATGACTTGGTTTTGTTGTTGGGGGCAGTTATGGCTGGTGGTTGAGGCAGTTATTGCTTTTGGGAGTAGGGTGGCAGGACTGTCAGTCCCTTGCCCACGCGCCCACTCCACCCACGACTGCATCCACTTCTTTCTTCCACGATTTCCCCATTCTCCCATGGTCGGTTGGTGCCACACGACTGTCTGTTCTCCCTCACGCACTCTCCTCACACAGGTTCTCTGTGGTTTGTTCATCTTTCTCTGGGATTGCCTGTTCGTCCGTGCACTGAGGAAGTGGTCTGTTCATCTTCCTCACGTAGAGGTCGGTTCTGTCTTCCTCATGCGCTGGTTGGGGGTTCCCTCTCTGGTTTTGCGCATGTAGCAAGCTGGGAGAGCAGCCTTGTGGGCATGAATTTATGCTACGTATGCGGCTTGCTGTTGATTTCACCCATGTTTTGGGTTGTTGTTGTTGTTATTCCCATGATTTTCGGATGTGGCGGTGAGTCCAATTTCTTCTTCAATTGTGGACTGAGTGTACGTTTTTCCATGTTGTGAGCCGTGCTCACTGAATTCGTTTTGGGACTGTTGTCTTCCCTGTGTTTTGTTGGCTGTGGTGTTCAATTTTGTTTTGAACCGCCGTGGATTTCCAATCCGATTGGTTGAGTTTTCCTCTGTTCACGCTGGGAGTTGGATTCTCCTCTATTTTGTGGACTGTGTGATGGTTCCCTCATTCACTATGAAGTTGGGCTGCTGTGGTTTGTTGGAGTTTGACTTCTCTTTCGTTTGAGACTGTCTGAGTTGTTTTGGCCACGTCAGGGCCAAGAACAACTCTGTGTCGCCTTATGGGCTTGAGTTGTGCTCATCTTTTGTTTGGGATTATCCCTGGTTGCCTTTGCTTCTTCACAGGGCTGTGAAGGGATGGTTTTGATGCATGTAAGCAGTGGTTGGTCTTTGGACTATGCTGGCTTGGCCGGTCTGTTGATGGCCTGATAAACCCAGTTGTGTTGGTTTGCTAAGTGTGTCCCCTAGCTATGTGTAAGCCTGCGTTGACCCTTATCCTTTGAGGAATCATGCCCAGCTCGGGGGTGGCAGCATTGCTGAGAGATTGATGAGCAAGCTATCCTATGGTTGGGTGGAACGTTGCAGCGACGTAGCTGGTTGCGGGATTCTTCATCAAAAGATAAGTACTGTTGCCATTTCATCTCTGC
>LPNX011086192.1:31623-113359 GCA_001517045.1 Pseudotsuga menziesii | reverse complement strand
TATATATATATATATATATATATATATATATATATTCTTTCATGTGAATTAGGGTTATAATTTTATCAAACATTCATCTTTAAGTTTAAAAATGCAAACAACATTAATTTTCGCAAGGAAAAACATCTTCCTGCAATTAAAACCACTTCTGCAACCAGAGAATTTGTTTCTGCACTGAAACTAAATTTTCTAACTTTCTCCTTCCGACTTTCTACTTTGAGTAGCGAAAATCTTGAAATGGGGTATGCTTACTTGTCACCTTTATGCTTTTCGGCTTCTAACTTTTCGACTTCTGATATCTAACTTCGAGTAGCATAAATCCTAGAGTGCGGTCTACTCACTTGTTACCTTTCCAATTTCCAACTTCCAAATTCAGGCTTCAGACTTCAAAAATCCCGAGATACTATGCCCTTACTCGTTCTCCTTCCACTTTTCGACTTCTGAATTCCGACTTCCGACTTTGGGTAGCGGAAATCCTGAAATGCAGTATGCTTACTTGTCACCTTTCCACTTTCTGACTTCCAATTTTTGACTTTGGGGTTTGAAAATCCCAAGGAATTCCTGAATTTATCTTTCAGTTTCCCGACTTCTGCCTTCCTCCCTCCACATTCCGCGGTGGATACTAGGATGCGAAAAACTAACCTTTTGCCTTAACCTTTTCCTATTTTGTCGATTTCTGGCTTCTGACTTCCACCTTCTGCAATGGACTCGGGGTGCAGAAATCCAACTTTTCCTTGTCCTTCCCATTTTCCCTCCTTATGAATTCTTCCTTCCGCCTTCCATAGGCGGATTCCAGAGTGTTGAAAACCCACTTATTAATTTTCCTTAATACTGCCGCAAAAAACACTCTTTATCCATGTATGTAACCTCTTTGATCATAAGCATGATGCAGTGGAAAATATGAGGCATACACAGATCCAAAAAGAAGGTACATTTTAACCACAGTACTCTACTTGAACCTTTAACAAGTGGATGTGGGGGAATAGGCTCAAGAGGGTGTAGTCATTCATGACTTCATAAGTTCAAGGGAACTCTTAAGGATACCTAGGGTCTCATACACTTGTAATGATTGCATAAAACACAGTTCGATTCAAAATATATATAGCTTCTAGTTAAGCTCGATTCTCCCTAGAGGGAACTATTACACCAGATGTTTAATCCATGGAAAAATATAGTACGCACATAACTCTTTACAAATTTATTATTACACCATTAAGCAACCCAAAATAACCAAAAACAAGTCAGTCATTCAAACAGAGCAGGAGCATCCCTTTCCAGAAACTAAAACAATCCTACAAGTCACAGTGGATTGAAAGGTAGAGTAGATGCATCCCATCTTCAGGGATCTATGCATCCCATGTAGTCCTAACCCTTCCCAACAGACGAAGAGTACTTCTCCTATGAGAATGACACAAACCCAATGCAGGGCATCAAAATAGTAGGTGTATCATACCATTAATATACCCGATAACTAATGCAATCATGGTCATACGAGTACACACCCGTTCACTAGACCATATTTTCATCAACAACTATAATAGCCTGCTTGGTAGATAAAATTTAATTTCGTATAATTGAAATGATAAGCTTCGAGTTGCAGAGGGAATTGATCCTTCCAATGATAAATTTCAGCGAAGATTACAGAGTGTAAAGAATGTACATATTTGATAGATCTAGGGTCAATATCATCATATCAATGGTCGAGAATAATTTCACAAAATGAGATAACCCGTGAGAAAAGCACTGAGAACCAAAAGTCATCGTGGGAAAAGCAACTTTATGATCAATGGCAGAGATAGGTCTTGGAGAAGATCGACAATTGTGAGTTATTCCGCTGATTCAACTAGCACAGATTAATAAAATTCTGGTGTGCGTGGAATTTTTATAAAATTCGCCTATGGTATTTGGGGTCCACCATTGATCTACATCTGACGGTCCTCAAGGATTTCGTTGATCCAGGAGGATCCAAGAAGGCAAAAAATTTTAAGTCCTCTAATATCAACAAAACTAGCACCATATCGAAGGGCTCGTCAAGATGATTCCAACGGCGTTCATTTCACCTCAAATGGACTCTGTATGAGAAAGTTATCACGTTTTGTTGTATTGATGAAACAGGCAAATTTGGAAAAATGGAGGTGCCACGTGGCACCACTGACAGGGTGACACGTGGCATCCATACTGTACAAACCTAACGATGTGGCACCACTGACAGGGTGACACGTGGAATCCGTACGGTACGGAAAAGATGACATGGCAGGTGTACGAACCAACCAAAATGACGACACGTGGCATCACTCAGAGGATGACACGTGGCATCCGTACAGTACTGACCAATCACAAGGTGACACATGGCAGTACGATCTGAGCTGGAATACTGCTGACTGGGCATATGGACGGTGACATGGCAGTGACTGGGTGGTTGACTGGACACTGACTGGGCATGAGGTGGACCAATCGCAGGCCGCCATGTGGCAGCACGGGATTGGCCAACATGTTCAATGCAAAAATTATGGCCTCCACAGGGTTCGACCCTGTGACCTCTCATGCACAAGTGCTCCACCTTACCATTGGGCCACAGTGTGGTTGTTAGTATGGTGGTAATGTTCTTTTATTTAAACTTGAAGAAGAGTTCATAAGGGCGCAAAAAGGGGTCGGGGCAAGCCCCGACCCATGGTTTTCGACGTGGCAAGGTTGTTACAACCCACGGATACCACATGGGACGCGCCACTCCTTAAACACATGTGTTATAACAAACCTTTAAACGTTACATGCCACCACGCCACCACATATTGCATAACAAACTGTCAACGGATTACATTAGATATGTTGGAGCGCCATCACTTGTATAACAAACTTTGGGCTAAAGTTTTAAAAAGTGGGTTGGTATGGTTATTATCATAATATGGTTTTAACCATATGAAAAGCCAACAAAAAGGTATGCCTTTTTTTTTAAAGGGTATTTTTAATATGTTTGTTTATTATTTAATAAAGAGCCCAACCACATGATAACTAAACATGGAGTTGTAACCACATGCTTATTTAGGCAAAATTGTTGTAACTTGAGAAACCATGAGGATCATGTGAGAGGATTCCATACAAGCCTATATAAACCCTCTCATTTGCCATTGTCAGGCATGTATTGGAGTGGAGACTTTGTAGCTAAAGGAGAGAAGGGAGATTGTGTAGCTTTGCAGGAGGAAGGTACGAGTGTTTATACTTGTTTTACACCGTCTTCAGGCTTCGGAGTTGCTGGAAGCAGTCTTGTTGTGTTTTGGGAAGCGGTTCTCTTCCTGAACATTGTCTCCAAGGTATCATTGTATCATTGCCATGTATTTTGCCTTATGCTGAGATTATAGATCGGCCCTCCTATTGAGAAGCAGGCCCAGAGACGTAGTCCATCCTGGATGAACTCCGTTATCAACTTGTTGTCTTTATGTGCGTGTTGTCTATGTTGTTTGGTTCTCCTCTTATGGATTTGTGAGCTTCGTTCATGCTCTTTATGCAATTCATGTTAACGTCATAGAGTAGCAAAGATCTTGTTTTTGGATCATTCGTTGATTCAACAAGTAGGTGAGTTAACTGTGGATACCGGACGTGGAATTCTTGTGAAATCTAGTTCATTGCAGAATTGAAGTCTGCTCTTCATTGATCGTTAGAGGGACCATATGTCGAGTTGGTTAAACTTAGCGGTTCGGTTAAAGCTAGAACCGACTAAATCATGTATCAGACTATATAAATATTGTATACAAAGGGCCTGGAATCACAAGCATAGTATATTCTTGATGAAAACATTGTGGAATTTAAGAACAACCAGAGAATACTTATATGAGCACGCACACCCGTTTAACAACAATGCTTTCACCAACAAACCTAAGGCATTCTCTTATCATTATAGCAACATGGAAAACATACTTTCATACATCCACCGATCTTCCCTAATCTCATCAATCAAAGAATTGATGCAGTATGCAAATAAATTTGTACAAAACAACAATCCACCACTTGGGTTGCCATTTTACCAAATGCAAGGCACAATCATTCCAAACATTGTATGAATACACCAGTTCATAAGCGTCATTAAATCTAAGCTGTTATTTCATCATTTCATTGATATTAAAACACATCTTCAACATAAGCAAACATACACTGAGCTCAATAGGTTTGCAGAAACAATACTCAGTAATTGAACCTGTTGTAAAATGAGACGCAATGAAAGGGGAACAGTCACGTTCCACCCAACCATAGATTAGGCATAGATCTCTCTGTCATCAATCACCCCCAAGCTAAACTATGCATACCAAGAGTGGTGACAGTCAAACTCGGTTCCAGTTATCCAGTGATAAATCCCTTGCCTAACACAGAGTGCTCACACAACAAGTAATTCCTTATTCCAGCATACTCAGCGGCATCCTTCCTCCTATCATATGCTTCCTTATTTATCATTTTTTTGTTTTGCCTAGGTATTTTGTAGCTAACGAATAATTCCCCCTAGTAATTTCCACTGCACTACATCTGTGATTCCCTAGGGTGGTTCTAGCGCCATACTGGCATTCCCACACCTGGTGCAACTTCCCTGAGAGTGACCCTTCATGTCCCCCACTCTCGCATGCATAGTTTCCGCATTCAACATGGTTGTCCCTATCTTTCATATTTTTATTACAAGCATAACATTTCAGTTACATGTTTCCTCCAAGGATCGATTGCCATACTCTAGGTCAGCCAATCACATTCAAAAATAAAAATAGTTTTTCAAAGAAATATTACAATTAAAGTTTATCACTTGGGGGATATTACATCCTTTCCCCCTTATTGTAACACTGTCCATGGTGTTCTCAAGCATCTTCCATACTTTCTAGAAATAGACCTGGGTACTTCTTTCACAGGCCATCTTCTAATTCCTAGCTTGCCTCCTCCGGGATAAAGTGCTTCCATTGCACCTTAACCCGAGCAACGACTCGGTTCCAAAGCACATTTTCTTTCTTGTCCAGAATGCACACAGGTTCCACCTGGAATTCACCCTCTAGATCCAACTGTACCACATTCCAATCAATGATATGAGTAGAATCATATACATATTTCTTCAGTAATGAAATATGAAAAACATTATGAATTCTTAAGTGTGCTGGAAGAGAAAGCTTGTATGCCACGGGTAAATTCCTTTCCAAGACTTGGAAGGGTACATAAAATGGTGGTGCTAATTTGGTGCAGCTTCCCAATTTTAGGGAGCTCTTTTTGGGCTTGACTCGGAGGTAAACATGGTCTCCGACCGAAAACTCTTTATGTTGTCTTTTCTAGTCAACATAACTCTTTTGGAGATCATGTGCCATCTTCAAATTCTTCCTCCTGAACCATTTGGTCCATGTCTTGTAACATTTAAGGTCCTACCCTCAAACGATCCACCGGGATATCCCAACTAATAGGGGTAGTACACTTCCTTCCATATAGGTTTTCAAATGGGCTCATCTTGGCAAAGGTCTGGTACCATTATTGTATGCAAACTCTATCAGATGCAAATAGTCTTCCCACTTAGTGGGTCTTTCCATGACATACATCCTCAACATGTCCTCAATGACTTGGTTTGTCTGTTCTGTTTGTCCATCTATTTCAGGTTGATAGCTAGTGTTGAAGTTTATCTTGGTCTCCAATCCTACAAACAATGACTTCCAAAATTTTGATGTAAACTTGACATCCCTGTCAGAAATTACCATCTTTGGCACTCCATGAAGTCAAAATATTTCCTTCGGGAATATTTCTGCAACATTAACAACCTTATAAGTCGATTTCACAGGTATAAAATGAGCAAAATTGCTTAATTTATCAACTACAACCATAATTGACTCATTACCTCAATTATAATTTTCGTTAATGGAAAACCTGTGATAAAATTGAGAGATATTACCTCCCATTTCCTTTCGGGAGTTGGTAAGGGTTTTAACAAACCTGCTGGATGTTGATGCTTATCCTTGTTGACATTCCAAACATTTAGACATGTACTCAACTATATCTTCCTTCAATTTTGGCCAAAAGAATTGCTTCCTGAGTGTTGTTATTGTCTTTTGGTAACCAGGGTGCCCTGCATAAGGGGGTCTATGCAATTCATTTAGAACAAACAATTTCAAATCTGCAACGTTAGGCATGTATATTCTGCTTTTAAACCAAAATAATGCTTTCTGGTCTACTTTGAATTCGTTCCCATTTAAGTTTACCTCGTCTTTCAGCAGTTTATTCAGCATCATGGATGCTAATTATTTGTATTCTTATCAACATATCACCTTCTGGTTGACTCGTAGTGATCTCATACACTTCGTGAGTTCTTCGGCTGAGTGCATCAGCCACTTTATTTTCCTTACCTTTGATGTGCTTCACTTCAAAGTCAAATTGACTTAAGAAGGCCATCCATCGTGCTTGTCTGGCATTGATTCCAGGATGAGTAGACAGATGCTTTACACAGGTGTTACCTATTAATAAAAGGAACTTTTTCCCTAACAGGTAGTGACACCACATCTTTAAGGCATGCACTAATGTTGCCAATTCTAGATCATGCACTACATACTTTCGTTCATGATCCTTCAACTTGCGAGATTCGTATTATACCACATGCCCTTCTTGAGATACTACTCCCCCCAATTCATCCTTCCTAGCATCAGTACATACTATGTAGTCTTTATAGGGGTCATCCACCTTCAAATCCACCTTCAATATCGAGGCCATGGTTAACAGTCATTTTAGGTTTTGAAATCTCTCCGAACACTTCACGGACCATACAAACTTTACTCTCTTCCTTTCTAAGGAAGTAATAGGATAGGCTATCTTTAAGAACCCTTGGATGAACCTCTGGTAGTACCCAGTGAGTCCCATGAAGGAATGAATGTCTACGACATCCTTAGGCACAATCCATTCCAAAATTGCCTTTATTTTTTGTGGATATACTGCAATCCCTTTTTCAAAGATGACATGTCCTAAGTACTGAATTTATTTCTTGAAGAATTCACATTTCTTGAACTTAGCATATAGTTAGTGGTCTCTTAGGGTCTGTAGCATGATTCTCAAGTGCTGATGATGTTCCTCTTCTGTCCTTGAGTAGATCAAGATATTGTCAATGAAAATTAACACGAATTGATCCAAATACTTGTTAAAGATGTTATTCATCAGACACATAAATGTGGCAGGGGGATTGGTCAAGCCGAAAGGAATTACTATGAATTCGAAATGCCCATATCGGGTCCTAAAAGTAGTTTTGTTAACATATTCTTCCTTAATCCTGATCTGGTGGTAACCAGACCTCAAATCTAACTTGGAGAAGAATTTTTCTCCCCCTACTTGATCGAAAAAATCATTTATCCAAGGCAAAGGATACTTGTTTTTTTATGGTCACTTTATTTAATTGTATGTAGTCTATGCACAATCTTAAAGTCCCATCCTTATTCTTGACAAACAAAACTGAGGCTCCCCAAGGTGATACACTAGGACTGATATAACCCTTATCTAGTAGTTCTTGTAACTTCTTTTTCAATTCTGTTAACTCAGGGATACTCATTCGATAGGGTACCTTGGATGCTGGAGAAAACCCAGGTATAATTTCAACAGAGAAATCTACTTCTCGTTGAGGGGGAAGTCCATGTATCTCTTCTCAAAACACATTCATGAATTCATTTAACATCAGGTGGTCCCTTTTCATATGCTTGTTTTTCATTAAGAGGTAGGTCAGAAACCTTTCCCGCATAGAGCTTACAGCCCTTCCTCAAATACTTCCTCAATTGCAAGGAAGATATCGAAACAGGCTTACTAAAACCCCTTACCTCCCTAAGAATTTTATCCTCAACCATATAAGTAAAGGTTTTATCAAAGCAATTAAATACTACTTTATGCCTTTCTAACCAGTCCATGCCAATAATTATATCATATGACCCTAGAGGCAAAATATTCAGATTAATCCTAGTTACATGATCATGTATTGAAATTTCACAATTAGCAACAAACTTAGTTAACTTCCTTTTTTCTCCAGTGGCCAGTGGGACTGACCAAGGCCTTGCATGCCTTACCTTGGTGAGATGACAATTCTCCATCATTTTAGGAGTGATGTAACTTAAAGTAGCTCCTGCATCAATTATTATAGAGAGCTTTGGTTAGAAATAGTACCTTTAATCTCTACGATTGCAGATTGATTATCTACTTGTCAATCTTCAAGACCTGCATTAATTCGATGAAAATTTTTTCCAATACCTCCTACAGTGGAAGCTTCTTGTAAGTTGTGTACAATCTTGTTGGGTTCACCAAGGAGTGGGAATTTCCTTCGTAGGTGGGGACCTTCGCATTCCCAACACTTCAGAGGTTCTTTAGGGTTTCCAATAGCCTCGTTTGGTCCAATATGCACAGTTTTATTGTCCTTACATTCAAACTATCCATTTTTGTTGTAGGAGTTTCCTTGAGGATTCCTTGGCATATTCCTGAAGGGTGGTGGCTGGAAGCCCTTCTTCCATTGGCTGAAATTTTCTTGCTTTTTGTCCTTCCAAGATTTGGAGAGGTCATTCCTTTATTTATACTGCTCAAAGCATAGTCTTGTTTTTCTTAAAACTTCATCTATAGTCTTGGGGTTATCAAATTCAATTTGATCTTTGTAGGAATATGGAAAGTAGCTTAAGATCGTTGTACTTTTACCTTTTTCTTCTTTAATGTATGGTACGAAACGTAGCATCTTTAGAAGTTTATTGATGAGGTCCTCCATGGTCATTTGACCAAGTTTCAATTCATATAATTCCTTGGTCTTCCTTTCATAATAAATTTCTAATAAATATTGCTTCTTGAAGAGTTTCTTAAACTCTGACCATTGCAAGTTCTTTTCTTTTAAACCATGGGAGATCTTTAAGCCCTACCACCAAATACTGGCCTTTTCCTTCAAGTTGTGAACTTCCACTCTTACCTTCATGTTGCTATAGTAGTTGTATATCTGAAAGTACTTTTTAATATACAGCAACCAAGATTCCACTTGTTCCTCGGTCCTTGATTCCCCATCAAAAATGGTGGGTTTAATTTTATTGAATTATCCTTCCAAGTGGTCTACTTTTTAGTTTCCTGGGAGGAACTGACTTTTCTTTCGGCACTATCCCCTACTTTCGGGTCCCTCCCTGCTTCTGCTGGTGGTTTTTCCCCATTGTTCCTCTCCTGCAAGTTTTGCAATAATATCTCATTAATCTCTTGTTGTTTTTCTTGAGCCATTTTTAGTTGTTCAATTTCTTCTTTGAAGCTCTGTATTTCCACTATCAAATTCTTCACTATTTCAAGTACCTGGATCGCTTCATAATAATTTGGTTCTGGCTGCGTTGGGTGAGGTACTGGTGTACTTTACCTTTCGACTTTCGACTTCCGACTTTGGGTAGCGGAAATCCTGAAATGCGGTATGCTTACTTGTCACCTTTCTTCTTTTCAACTTCCGACTTTCCGACTTCGGGTAGCAGAAATCCTGGAGTGCAGTATGCTCACTTGTTACCTTTCCAATTTTTGATTTCCGACTTTCCAACTTGCGACTTCAGGATTTAGACTTCGGAAATCCTGAGCTACAATGCCCTTACTCATTCTCCTTCTGCTTTCCAACTTCCGACTTCCGGTAGCGGAAATCCTAAAATGTGGTATTCTTACTTGTCACCTTTCCACTTTCGGACTTCCAATTTCCAACTTCAGGATTTGGAAATCCCAAGGAATGCCTCATTGTATATTTCTTTTTCCTGCCTTTTTCCCTCTGCATTGAAGGGGTTAAAACATGAAGTTGGGAAACACTTTTGCTTGTTTTTTGACAAAACAAACTACAGAACTTCATGTTTTTTAACTTAAACCCCTTCAAACCATATCTCCCTTAGGAATTTCACCTTGAAGTAAACACACAAGTGTTAGAGAATTGAATTATCTACGTACTCATATTTATTTTTTTTAAATTTATCAACATATAGTGGGCCAAATTTGACGTCCACCAATGACATATACTTTAAAATTTTAAGTATGAATAATGAGTGACATGTGTGCACCACATTTTTCTTAGAGATAGTTATTCATTTTAGGGAAACAAATTTATACTCATAATATACACAGATTGAACTTGTGCATGGACTATATTTTGAGGTTTATTGGACTTGAGAACTATTTTTTATTATTACCGAAACAACATAAGTTCAGAAAAATGGTGCATTATCAACACACGTTGTTGAGATTCAATTTTATTTTTAGTGTGACTCTTATAGGAAAAACTAAAAGTACCCTTTTGAAGAGGACAGGACAATTATGAACTATATGAAAATTTCAAATTTTTTGGTGTTGTCTTTGTCATCATATTGAATTTTCATTTCGAGAGATTTTTAGACTAATAAAATTCTTAAGGGATAAGGTTTAGAAAAAAATATTAATAAATAGAAATTCAAGTTGAAATGAAACAACTATTATATCATTGGAAACTAGATTCAGACATGAATCCATTGCTACCAAGTCCAACAAATAATATTTAAAATCTACAGGGGTTTGGGCTTGCTGAAGTTGCAGGTTCCAGAAAGATGCCAGATATTTTCACAGGTTTTGTTGACCATGAACTCTCGGCCGAGAGTTTAGTTTAAACTCTCATCCGAGATTTTTTTAAAAACATAGCATCATGATTGGTTCAAACTCTCAGCCTAGAGTTCTATTAAACTCTCGGCTTAGATTTTTTTAAACTCTCGACCTAGAGTTTTTTAAACTCTTGGCCTAGAGTTTGAGGTTGACTTTTTTTTGCATGTTCATCTGCACGCTCTAGTTTTTTTTTCACTCCGTTGTCATAAAATTGTTTACCAACTTCACGTTTTCACTCGGTGGATATCGAGATACGGAAAACTAAATTTTTTCCTTAACCTTTTCCTGTTTTGTCAATTTCCACCTTCTGACTTTCGCCTTCTGTAGCGAACTCGGGGTGTGGAAATCCAACTTTTCCTTGCCCTTCCCATTTTCCCTCCTTCCGACTTCTACCTTCCACCTTCCACAAGTGGATTACGGAGTGTGGAAAACCCACTTATTAATTTTCCTTAAGACTGCCGCAAAAAAAAATCTCTAGGCAGGTATCTAACCTCTCTGATCATAAGCATGATACAGTGGAAAATACGAGGTATACACAGATGCAAAAAGCGAGGACATTTTAACCACAATAAACTCTACTTGAACCTTTAACAAGCAAATGCAGGGGCATTGGATCAAGAGGGTGTAGTCATTCATGACTTCATAAGGTCAAGGGAACTCTTAAGGAGACCTAGGGTCTCAGACACTTGTAATGATTGCATAAAACACAGTTCGAGTCAAAAGATAGACAACTTTTGGTTAAGCTCAAGTCTTCCTACAAGGAACTATTACACCGGATGTTTAATCCAGGGAAAAATAAAGTACACATGTAACTCTTTACAGAGTTGTTATGACACCGTTAAGAAACCCAAAATAACCAAAAACAAGTTAGTCATTCAAACAGAGTAGGAGCATCCCTTTCCAAAAACTAAAACAATCCTGCAAGTCATAGTGGATTGAAAGACAGAGTATATGCATCCCATCTTCAGTGATCTGTGCATCTCATGCATTCCTAACCCTTCCCAATAGACCAAGACTACTTCTCATATGAGAATGAAACAAACACAATACAGGGCATCAACATAGTAGGTGTATCATACCATTAATACACCCCATAACCAATGCAATCATTATCATGCAAGTACAAACCCATTCACCAGACCATATTTTCATCAACAACGATAACAACCTGCTTGGTAGATAAACTCTAATTTCGTATAATTGAAACGATAAGCTTCGAGTTGCAGAGGGAATTGATCCTTCCAATGATAAATTTCAGCTAAGATTACAAAGTGTAAAGAACGTACATCTTTGATAGATCTAAGGTCAAGATTATCAGATCAACGGTCGAGAATAATTCTGCTGAATGAGATAACACTTGAGAAAAGCACTGAGAACTAGAAGTGATCTTGGACAAAGAACCTTTATGATCAATGACAGAGATAGGTCTTGGAGAAGATCTATGGCTGTGAGTTATTCCACTGATTCAACTAGCATAGATTAATAAAACCCTGGTGTGCACGGAATTTTTATAAAATCCTCCTTATGGTATTGGGGGTCCATCGTCGATCTAGATCTGATGGTCCTCAAGGATTCCACTAAATCAACTAGCAGGTGAGTTATCTGTGGAGACTGGACGCAGTATTCTTGTGAAATCTAGTTCATCGCAAATTTGACATCTGCTCTTCGCTAAGCATTACAGGGACCATAGGCCAGGTTGGTTAAACTTAGTGGTTCAACTAAAGTTATAACCGAATAAATAATGTATCATACTATCTAAATACTGTATATAAAGGGTCTGGCATCACAAGCATAGTACATTCTTGAGCAAAAAATTGCGGAATTTAAGAACAACCAGAGAATACTTATATGAGCACACACACATGTTTAACAGCAATGCTTTCATTAGAAAAACTAAGGCATTCTCTTATCATTACAACAACATGGAAAACATACATTCATACATCCACCGATGCGCCCTAATATCATCAATCAAAGAAGTCATGCAGTATGCAAATAACTTTGTACAAAACAATAATCCACCACTTGGGTTGCCATTTTACCAAATGCAAGGCACAATCATTCCAAACATTGTATGAGTACACCAGATCATAAGCGTCATTAAATATAAGCTTCTATTTCATCATTTAATTGATATTAAAACATATCTTTAACATAAGCAAACATACCCTTAGCTCAATAGGTTTGCAAAAACAATACTCAGTAATGGAACCTGTTGTAAAACAAGCCGCAATTAAAGGGGAACAGCCACGTTCCAATTCCATAGATTAGGCACATATCTCTTTGTCCTCAATCACCCCTGAGCTAAACTAATACCAAGAGCGGTGACAGTCAAACTCAGTTCCAGTTCTCTAGTGAGAAATCCCTTGCCTAACACAGAGTGCTCATACAGCTAGCAATTCCTTGTTCCAGCATACTCAGTGGCATCCCGCCTTCTAACATATGCTTCCTTATCTATCATTTTTTTTTCCTAGGTCTTTTGCAGCTAACGGCCAATTCCCCCCATGAATTTTCACTCCACTACATCTTTGATTCCCTAGGGTGGTTCTATTGCCATACTGGCATTCCCACTCCTGGTGCAACTTCCTTGAGAGTGACCCTTCTATACCCCACTCTCGCATGCATAGTTTTCTCATTCAACATGGTTGTCATTGGCTTTCCCTTAGAGGGAGGGTGATCTTGGTAAAAATTTTCCTCACCAACCTTGCAGTTTATTGGCTTTCTCTAAGTAAGGTTCTGAAATCTATCATAAACTACATCCAAAAAAAAATCAATGGATTTCATCTGGTCGGGTAATCTAGAGAAGAATAAATATCATATGGTAAAGTGGAACATAATAGCTAAACCAATTAATAAAGGTGACTGGGGTCTGAAAAATATTTTTCTTTTCTCTCTGGCCTTAAGGGCATGGAGTTTATGGTTGGCCTTAACCAAGGACAATCTCTAGGGGTTGCTTATCCAAAACAAATATTTCAGGTGTTTAATTATGATACAGTAGATCCATTGTCCAATTAAAATTCAGCGGGGGGGGCTTCCAACTTTTGGGTTGGCCTACTGGAGTCATTTGAGATTTGTGGAAATGGCTTTCCTGGATCCCGGGGAATGGTAGAGATATATGGATTGGTGAATACCCTATCATGGGGGGTCCCAAAAACTAATTGATATCGGTGGATTTATTGTATTTAGTCCACAATAAGGGTTTTTTTTATTCTTCCATATCTCAACTAGACATCATGTTGATCACTTATCCCAAGAATGGATCTCTGCACACAGTTGGGTCTTCATGGTCATATGCAACAGGAATGGTCAGTTTATACTAGTGGACTACAAGAAGGTTTGATTTCCTTAAGTGACGATGTTTATTCACTTTCTTGGTCATATGATAAATATACTAGCGTTATAAGTGCAAAACTGGCATATCAGCTTCTATCCAATGGTTTTCCTTTTATTAAACAATGGTGGCACACTCTGTGGTCACGACAGGCACCTTACAGACTTATTATATTTTGTTGGATTATGTTGGAGAACCGTCTCCTGACTTGGGACATTCTTTCGAAGAAAGGGATGTCCAGTCCTAGTGTCTGTTTACTGTGTATACAACCTGGTGAAAGCTATTTTCATTTTTTTTACTTTCCCATTGACTTGTTCGGTCTGGAACAGTGTTGTGAATTATCTGCATCACCCTCTTGGATGGTCGACAAACTCTCTCCCGAACTATTTTCTTAATTGGAAATCCTTGGATCCTTCAAGGAATTCCCTTCCTTTTCTTATTCTTTGGGAAATCTGGAGATGTAGGAAGTTGCTGATTTTTTAGAATATTACTCCAAACCCACTCAACACCTTCTTGAAGGATTTGTCTTCCCATCAATTCTATTGTGGTAATTGCACTTCCAAAGTGTCTACACAGGTGAGTCCTCGAATTGGTAGTGCTCTTCTTCCTTTTGGTAGTATTATGGCATTTTTTATGGTTCTTCACAATTGAACTCTTCTTTATGTGGAGTTGGGGCACATATCCTGCTAGATTGGCAGAATTCTTTTAAGTTATGGATAAGATGTGGTCAGGGTTCAAACACTAGAGGGGAGCTTCTCTCCCTTTGGCTTATCCTCCATTTCTCTTGGCTTCAGGGTTTCGTCGATCTTCAGGTATATGGTGACTCGGAGTTCATTATCGACTGGGCGAACCTTAGCCATGGGATCAACAATCTAGCACTTTTGGCTTGGCTCTAAAGAACCAGGTTATTGATTGGTTGTTTCAGGGACATCTCCTTTGCACACATCTACATGGTTCAAAATGATGTTGTTGACTCTTTGTCTAAAAGGGCCTTGGATGCAGGACTGGGTTGGCTCTTCTTTGAATCCTGGAATCATGGATCTCTCATTTCTGTTGGCCGTGTCCAGACCATCTTTTGATTTGTTTTCCTGGACTATTTTAGGTTTCTTTTTTTTGTACTAGCTCCTTGGTCTTTGTAGGCAGACTCTTTGTTCAAAATTTGGCTCTTGGCACTACTTGGGGCCTATTCTTGACCATTGTTTTCTTTCCCTTTTTTGGGGGTTCTTCTGGACAGTTTTGGGGTCCCACTATGTAATCAGGACTACTATACATATATTTAAATAAAATATATCTTTTCTGTGGAAAAAAAAAGATTATATTATATTTTTATCTCGTTGTAAGTTTTTTATGTTGTCATAACAAGAAAATCTACTTTTTAGCATCAAAGTTAGCACCACTTATATTTTTTGGTGTTAAGGGGGTGGTATTAGCACCACTTACTTTTTATGGTGTTAAGCTGGTGGTATTAGCATCACTTATATTTTGGGGTGTTAATTTAGTTTTATATTTGTTAATATTATTGGACATTGACTTCTTTCTCATCCATGTTAAGAGAAATGTCACTTTGGAAAGTACCATGAAGTGGTGCTATTACTTGTCATATATACATGTACAATTAGGATCTACTTATGAAGATTTGCATCGTAAATATAAATAATTCTATTGTAAATAACTTAATTCAATATTTTTGTTTTATTAAGTTGAATAAAAAATCATCCGTGAGATGTAGAACAGTTGGTGCCAAGGTATGGTTAAGACGCCCCCTAAGTGGAAAGGTCGTCGGTTCAAATCCCATGGATACCAAAAATACAACCATGTTAAGGGTTGGTGTGGTACAGGCCGGGTGCGATCCCCGGGTGAAGGGGGGTTCCTCCCATTAGCCAACCAAAAAAAAGTCGAATAAACAATCAAAGACTAATTTATGAAATTTTGCACCTAAATCAAACAAGTTGATTTATTTATTTTTGTAATACTTAAACAAATAAATTCACATGATTTATTTATGAGGCTTTGCACCACAAGCACAACAAGTTCACGAATAATTATTTACAAATAATTTCACATGATTTATTTATGAGGTTTGCACCACAAGCACAACAAGTTCACAAATAATTATTTGTAAATATATCAATTCAATTATTCATTTTCAATGCTATTTAAACAAATAAGTACAATTTACAAATAAATAAAAACAACCATTTTAATTTTTACTATTATAAGTAGTAATAAAAAAATTTGAATTGAAATTTAATAATTTGATTAAAATATTTAATCTTATTAGATTTATTGAGGGAAATTAGTATCATTATTAGTTTTTTTAGCAAAAGGATCTCATATCCATGGACATGGTCAATAAAGAAAACCTCTACCTAGGGACCCAAAAGAAGCTTTTAAAAATATAAGACCAAGAAAGACACCTTAAAACTCATGACAACACATCTTCCTAAGAGTGTATTTTTAGCCTCTATGTACGGGAATTGACATTATTACAAGGCTTTAATTACTAGGGATAGGTCCAACGATCATCAACATGGTTTAGAGATGAATCCTAGGCCTTAGGCTAAAGGAATCCTAAGCGTAGAGAAATGTCATGTTGACAAGTACCATATAGTGGTGCTAAGACCACATTTGTGACATGGACATGTACAAATCACATTTAATTATGATGATTTGCACCATAAACACAACAGCTTAACAAATAATTATTTTGTGAAAAACTTAATTCAATTTGTTTCATTCAAATAAATGCTCATGATTAATTTATGAGGTTTTACACCATAATCACAACAAATTCAATTATTATCTTTTATATTATTGAAACAAATAAACTCACATGATTCATCTATGAGATTTTGCATCACAAACACAACAAGTTCACAAATAAATATTTTGTAAATATCTCGATTCAATTATTCATTTTTAATATCATTCAAGCAAATAAATACCTGTGATTCTTAATATTGACAAGTAATTAAAGACAACCATTTTTAATATATTACTAATATACAATATTAGTAAAAGTGATTTGAATTGAAATTTGATTATTCGATAGGATATATTTCTATTGATCTTATTAAATTTCTTGATGGATATTAGTATCATTATTAGGCTTCGAGCACAAGGCATGGGCTTCAAATACTTGGACATGTTCAAGGGAGGAAATCTCTAACCTGGGCCCTAAAACAAGCTTTTAGGAATCTAGGACCAAGAAATATGATCAAACACATGTCATCCTAAGAGTATTCTTAATGTTTATGTGTGGAGGTTGTTGTCAATATAAGGTTTTGATCACTAATGATAGGTCTACTAGCCCTCAACCTAGTTAAGAGAAAACCCTAGACCTTAGCCTTATTGAATATTTTAGGCATGTAGGGATAACAATGACTTTTTGAGACAACAAAAATGACATTTTGAAAATATCTATGTCCTTGTAATAATAGGGATAATTAAGGGAATTGGAGGAAATAAAACTAGGTATAAGTCTTCATGGCATAGACATGATTAAGGGAGAAAACTCCAGACTTGGACCTTAGAGGGAACCTCTAGACATAGAATATTAACAAGTGTATACCTCAAACCACAACATAAGAACTCCTAAAGGTATCGTTGGCCTAACATTTGGGGTATTAATATATATATGAGGTTTTAGGCACTATATATAGGTGTTTAGGCCCTCAACAATTTTTAGGGAGGAAACCTAGGACTTAGTACTGAATAACACATTTTATGCACCTTAGACCAAATACAACAGCTCAAACCACTACACATGACCTATAAGGGGTATTCTTTACCTTTGAGAGAGTAAATCAACACCATTATGAGGTTTTTTCTAGTATATATGGGCCTTAGGTTTTTGTATGTTATCATAGGAGGAAGCTTGGGTCTTATGACGTAAGGAAAGATTTAAAACACACCCATGAACTCCAAGCATTATCCTTGGAATCTTAGTGTTCATATAAGTGACACTAGGTATGAAAACCTTGGACATAGCCATGGGAGGAATCACATGAATTAGTCCCTAAAGGAAGGGTTTAGGTATCTCAGGCTAAGAGCGATGACTCAAACTATCACATAGGAGATCATGCACTTTATAGGATATCATTAATATTAAAGTGGGATATGGGAGGAAATATTTGGTTTTGTGCACTAGGAATGGGTCTTATAAAATGATTCAATAAGAAATTGAAAGAATTATACCCTAAAATAATATTATTGAGGTAATTGGAAATTATCATGGTTGTGAACCATAACATGCACCTTTTAAAATTGATATTTGGCATAAAATATAGATATGGGAATAATCAATAATGTTTGCATAGTGGGATAGATCTCAAGGCCTTGACATGAGTCATAGCAAGAAATTAAGAGCCTTATTTAGGTGTCCCAAGGCCTTGGTAAATATATTCTACGAAATACCATGACTTTAGACCTAAAGAAACCAATAAATTACCATGAATGTAGCTTGGTTTGTGGCCTTGGACATGTTCAATGGAGGAGACCTAAATCTCAATCCTTAAAAGAATCTTCTAGCCATCAAGGTATAAGAAGGTTTCCTCGCCTCTTAAGAGTATCATTAGCTTATTATTGAGGATTTGGTGTCGTTGGGTGATTTTGAGTAGTATGTACATGTCTTGAGGCCTTAGAAATGATGTTCTAGGGAAGAAGACCATGCCTCTATCCCTAAATAAACATCGATGAATCCAAATCCATGAATAATGTCTCAAAGCACCATGCATAGCTTTCCAGGGTATCCAATGTATTATGTATCTAGGTATTGTGGACTTGGGGCCTTCAGCATGGTTAGTGGAGTCCAGACTTGAACCTTCACCCCTAAAAGAAGCTTCTATCCATCTAAGGATAAGAAGTTTACCACCACCAACTACACATGGACTCCTAATGGTAAAATTAGCTTGTTATTTATGTTGTTGTTATCAATAGGTGGTTTTGAGTAGTATGTACATGTCTCAGGTCCTTGGGAATGATGTTCCAGGGAAGAATACCATGCCTTTGGCCATCAAGTAATCATTAAAGCATATAGATTCAAGAACACTATCTAAAAGTACCATGCATGAATTTGGAGAGGCAACTATGAAACTATGTATTTGGGTCTTATGGCCTTCAAGCCTTGGACATGGTCAATGTAGGAAACTTGAATCTCAAGTTGTAAAGGAATATTCTATACATATAGGGATAATAAGATTTCCTCCACCAACCACGCATGGACTCTTGAGGGTATTGTTGGCCTATGATTGATTATGTCATTTCTATTAGGTGGCTTCGAGTAGCCTTATACATGTCTTGGGGCCTTGTGAATGATGTTTCACAAAAAAAGACCATCCCTTTGTCCCTAAATAAACCATTGATACATCTAGAGAAAGGGACAATTCCTGAAGCACCATGCATGACCTTGCATAGGTATTTGTTCCACTATGTATCCATGTCTTGGGGGATTGGGGTATTAGTATCTTAGACATGGTCAAGGGAGGAGACTTAAACTTCTGGCCCTAAAATAATCTTCTATCCTTCCAAGGCTAATAAGATCACCTCAACCAACCATACATGGCCTCTTGAGTGTATCATTGGCCTATGATTTAGGATATTAATTCCATTGTGTGGTTTTGGTGTATTAAGTCATTAGGAATGATGCTCTAGAGAATAATACCATTCCTTTGGCCCTAAAAATCCATTTAGGCATCTAGAGACATGAACGCTAAGGCATCTAGAGACATGAACACTGCCTCAAAGAAATACACGTGATTTTTCAAGGGTATCCATGGAGATTTCTATCTAGGAATTGGGGAATTGAGGACTTGGACATGGTCAATAGTAGAGACTTGAACCTTGGGCCCTAAATAAATATTTTAGCCATTGAAGGCTAAGAAAATTTCCTTCACCAACCACACATGGCCTCCTGAGGGCATCATTGTCCTATGATTAAGGATGATGATTCCATTAGGTGGGTTTGAAAAATATGTGTGTATATATGCCTTGGGAATGACATTATAGGGGAAACACCATGCCTTTAGCCCTAAAGAAACCATTGAGACATCCAAAATCATGAATAATACCTTAAGCTACCATGTGTGACTTTGTAAGGGTATTCATGGCACTATGTATCCAATTCTTGGGGACTTGTAGGATTGGACATGGTCATGGGAGTAGGCATGAAGCTCAAGACCTAAGGGAATATTCTAGCCATCTAGGGCTAAGAAAGTTGTCTCCACTGACCACACATGACCTTCTAAGGATAGCAGTGACCTATGATTGAGGATGTCAATGCTATAAGGTGGTTTTTAGCAATAAAGTGTTGGGAATGAAGTTATAAAGAGGAAGATCATGCCTTTGGACCTAAATAAATAATTGAGGCATATGGATCCATAAGCAATGCCTCAAAGCACCACACATGAATTTTTTGGGGTATCCATGGCACTAAGTATCTAGGTCTTTTGGCCTTAGAGACTTCGACATGGTTAGTGGAAGAGACCTAAACATAGGACCCTAAAGGAATCTTCTATCCATCCATGTCTAAGAAATTTTACTCCAGCAACTACACATGGTCTCTTAAGGGTATCATTGGCCTATGATTGGTGATTTTGGTGCCATTAGGTGGTTTTGAGCAATACAATGTGTCTTGGGGCCTTGGGAATGACATTCTATAGAAGAGGCTCATACCTTTGGCCATAAAGAAACTATTTAGGAATCCAACACCATTAATAATGACATAAAACAATACACATGGCTTCGTAGTGTATCAATGGCACTATGCATCCAAGTCATGAGGAATTGGGGCATTGGACATGGTCAAGGGAAGATACCTCAACTTTACGCCCTAAATGAAACTTTTATCCATTAAGGGATAAGAGGGATACCAAAACCAACAACACATGGACTCCTTAGTGTATTATTGCCTTATGATTGAGGGTGTTAGTGCAATAATATGGTTGTTATTAATATCTACATGTGTCTGGGCCCTGGGAATGATATTCTAGGAACTTAGGAAACTATGTGTTTGGCCCCAAATTAATTATTGGGGCATTTAGAGTGATGAAGAATGCTCCAAGGCATCATGCATGAATTCATAGGGGTATCCATGGCACTATATATCTAGCTTATTAGCCTTTGGGACTTAGACATGGTAACTAGAGGACGCTTGATCCTCAATCCCTAAAGTAATATTCTATTCATATAAGGCTAAGGAGGTGGTCCCCACCAACCACACATTTCCTCTTCACTATATCATATCCTATGATTGAGAATTTCACTGTCATTAGGTTGTTTTGAGCAGTATGTAGGAGTATGTAGGTGTGTTAGGGCCTTGGAAATGATGCTCCAATGAAGAAAACCATCTACAAGGCTATAATCTATGGGGATATCATTATGATTATGAGATTTTACACAAGGCATAGGATTTAGGGCCCTATACATTCTTAAAAGAGAAAATGCAGGCTTTATTCCCTAAAGGATTCTTTTAGGTGTCAAAGGCTAAGATAACCACCTTCAAGAATCACTCATGACCTCTTATGATATATCTATTTTTAAGGGCGGAAGTGTGTGCCAATAGGACTTTTAAATAAATAGGTATGGATGTAAGCACCCTACATGGCTAGCAGAGAAAATTTTAGATTTTGGTTACAAGGGATTGTCCTAAGAATCCAAAGCCTAAGAATCCAAAGCCATGATGAGTGCCTTAAGGAACCACGCTTGACCTCTCGAGGGTATCCTTTTTCTTTGGATATAAATATCCATGCCATTAATAGGTTGTGAGCTCTAGGTACGCCGTAACAATAATAAATAAAAGAATAGTATTAATAATAATTCAACTTATTATTATTTTTTTCATTATTTATTAATATATTATTACATACAAATTTTTTTTTTTAATATTCAAGCTTCCCCTCGTATCAGAACTTTGGAACTTCCTATGGAAAAACTTAGGAGGTTGATCATACAACTAAAAACGAGCTTCGATCATGGAACCAAATGGGGATATGAAGCAAGAGCAAAGGAAGGAAAGGAAATAAGCAAAGTTGGTTGAACATACAATTAAAAACGAGCTTCGATCATGCAACTGAAAGGGGACGTGATGCAAGAGCAAGGGAAGAAAATGCGATAGGAAAAGTTCGTATATTAATACATGAAATGAAAAGGGATTTCAAAGGCATTATAGATATATGTGTCAAGATTTAAATACCGAAACCATTACTGAAGAAGAATCGAAAATCATTATACACACTGAAAATGCAAAGGAAACTGTTGTGTTCTCAAAGCAAAGAAAATTGGATTTTCCAACAAAATTGGACGAGTCTCCTATAGCAACAACAATTGAGGCCACCAAATATGAAGATGAATCGCTGATAATAGAGCCTCCCAACAAGATAAAAGTGACCTATACTCCTGTTCATATCACATCGATGAGCAATCTGAAGAATCATCCCCGCACGTTGATCGCTCAATGGTTGTGACTTGCTCACACAAATCACATTATCTGCGTGAGCATAGAAAAGCACATAATAGGAATGAAATAATAAATTACATGAAATCACTACAGATAAAACTAGAAGGACATAGGCGACTTAGAAATAATCGAAGGAAGAGTTATGTACAATAGTTCTGACCTAAACCTGAGAAAGAATTCAGAGTGACACAACTCAAGAAATAGCATCACATGTTGATTATATCCTTGCAGAGAATGAAATGGTGTTTCAATGCAAATCAACTGCTCGTATTCCCCAACAAACTGTAATTCCAAGTTTCCAGAGCATGCAAATATCAAGCCTTGGGTTCATACTCAGAGCAAAGGTGTAGATCACGGAACCTTATATTTGAATCTTCTTCAAGTTCTGAAATTTGTACATCAACATATTTACTTTGTGCATGGAATATGGATGAAATTTTCTTGGATATTAACTTGCCTGAGGCTGTCAGAAGCGGTTACAAAAAAATTTCTTGCCAAGGACGTTCCTGCTGAAGCATCTAAAGTTGCATAGTTCCACTGTAGATGACACATTGCATCTAAAAATAAATAAATATGATGTTCAACTTTGCATCTAAAAATAAATATGACACATTGAGTAATCTGGCTTTAAATATTGCACCTCATTTTGCATCCAAAATGAAAAATTACACCCTCGCAAAAACCCGATGATTACTTGTACGTTAAAATTACTTCCCATATTACAAGAAATGACGGTGATGGTGTTCCAGTAACTGTCAAGATCTCTGAAGAGTGCACTCTAACCCTCTTGAAATCACTATCCACAAAGAAAGATTTAGCTTGAAGATCCATAATCGATGATGGAGCAATAACCTACTTTCATTGTTTATTAACAAGAAAACACCAGCATGCCGATGACAAGTTGCCTCTTCACATCCACCCCTTTCTATTGAAAATTTTGGAAGTGTTATCGCCCAAGGACGTGGTGAACATTCTCATTTGAGTGGTTGTCGTGTAAGCCGTATTCATTAAAATCTTTTAATAGGATTTTTATTAAAATATTTTAATAGAATTATATAATTCTAAGGTTTATATCAAATATGTTATACATTTAAAAGTTGTTGATATATACTGTACTTATATAAGTTATATTAATTTTTATGAATATGGCTTGGTCCTGCTGGTTTCACACGACTCACTTTCGTTATGATTTCCTCTCCCTTACTGCGGCTCCCCACCTAGTTTTTCAGTAACTTTTTCTTGATTTCCGAGTAAAAGTCTTTCCAGGACAAGCAGCACAATATGATAAGGATCATTCCAAGCATCATACCCATCATCAACAGAACCAGCATTAGTTCTAAGAGGAGTTAAACCAAGAGCATTCCCGGCATCATCATTATTTCCAGCGGTTGAATCAGCAGTACCAAAAGCATTTCCAGCAGCGTCACCACTGGCATCATTCCCAGGATCATTTCCATCAGCAGTTCCAGGATCATTCAAATAAGCATAAGTTGAACCGCGTAAGAGGAAGAAGTAGAGCCTAATCACCAGCATCTCCATAAGCAGTTGAAAGAGCATCATTTCTAGCATAAGTTGAAGGAGCATAATTACTAGCATCCCCAATATCAATTGGACCAGCTTCATCCCCAGCATAACCAGGATCATTCAAATCAACACCTGTAGATGCCAGCCTACTCATTTCCAGCTTCAGTTCCCAGAACAGCATTACCAGAGGAACGGGATTTCCATCATAACCAGTATAACCAACATCAATTGAATAAAAAGCCGACCGAGCAGCATTATTCCCAGCATTTACAGGACCCTTTCCACCAGCATTTGAATAAGCAGTGTTTCCGGTTTCTTCATTCCCATTATCAGTCAAAGCATAATCATTATCATTCCCCGATTCATTTGAATAAGAAGTTTCAGGAGCTGAAATCCCAATAGTTCCATCCGCCCCTGCCTGGTCTGATTCTGATCAAGTAGCACTAAATCCTAGCTATGCCGGTTCCTATTGGGTAATGTAATAAAAGCGTCTGAGGATAAAAAGAGTCATTGGCATGGGTCTAAGGCATAGGTAGAAGTAGCATTTTTCAATAGGCAAGTCCAGAATTTACAGCATTTAAGGTTATTCCTCCCAAAGGAAAGAATTATGATTTTTTATTATTACTATTATAAAAAACAAATAAATTATTTATAAACAAAAATATAGAAAATAAATAATATAAATAAAAAGATAATAAATAAATAAATTAAATAATTAATAGTAATAACAGTAGAATTATTTATAGCATGTTTCGGCATCTTTGAATTTAATCTATAGTTGACCTTAAACCAAGGTAGAATTTAAATTATGGTTGACCATTGTATATAAGCATAGTTGACTTTAATGCATCATTGTTGACATAAACAACAAAACATGATTGACATAATAAGGAGAATATGGATAACCGTTCTTTGACCATATTAAAAAACCATAATAACTTCATTCCAACAATGACTTCAATACAAGGTGAACTTCAATACATGGTTGACTTCATTAGAAGATTGAATTCAATTCAAGGTTGACTTCATTTCATCGTTAACTTTAATATAAGGTTGACTTCATTCCATGGTTGACTTCAATCCAAGGTTGACGTCATAACATGGTTGACTTCATTCCAAGGCTGACCTCGTTCCATGGTTGATTGAAATCTGGAACCACATTTTTAAAATTGGTTGATTGAAATTAAACCATGATGACTTCAATCCATAGTTGACTTTTAACTAAAGTTGACTTCAATCCAAGGTTGACCTCAATTGATATTTGAATTTTCTAGAAGGTTGACTTCAATCTATGGTTGACTTCAATCCATAATTCAATTTAATCCAAGGTTGAGTTCAATCCATGGATGACTTTAATCGAAGGTTGACTACAATCCAAGGTTTACTACAATCGAAGGTTGAATTCAATCCATGGTTGACTTTGATCCATAGTTGACTTCAATAGAAGATTGACTTCATTCCAAGGTTGAATTCAATCCAAGGTTGAATTCATTCCAAGGTTGATTTCAATTCATTGTTAACTTTTATCTAAGGTAGACTTCAATCCTTAGCATTAATGACTTTAATCCATGGTTGACTTCAAGCTAAGGTTGAATTTAATCCATTCATGACTTCAATCCATAGTTGTTGGCAGCTTGAATCAAAGGTTAACTTAAATCCTATCTATATTTGACTTTTAAGTAGGGATGACTTCATTCCATGGTTTATTTCAATCCATGGTTGACTTCAATCAAAGCGCTACTTCTACCAAAGGTTTACTTCAATCTAAGGTTGAATTCAATATATGGTTGACTTTAATATAAGGTTGAATTTAATCCAAGGTTGAGTACAAACCATGGTTGACATCAATCCTATGTTAAAATTTAATCCAAGGTTGACTTCAGTCTAAGATTAACTTCAAGCAAATGTTGACTTCAATCCATAAATAATATTAACAATAATGACTTAATTTCATATTTGAATTCAATCCATAGTTGACTTCAATCCATGGCTGACTAAATCCAAGGTTGAATTTGAACCATGGTGGACTTTAATCCACAATCACATTTTAAAAATTGGTTGATTAACTTCGAAACATGGTTGACTTCAACACAAATTCGACTTTTAAGAAATATTGACTTCAATCCATAAATGGCTTTTAAGAAAGGTTAGCTACAATCCATAGTTGACTTTTAGGCAAGGCTAACTTCAATCCAAGGTTGATTTCAATCCATGGTTACTCCAATCCATACTTGAATTTTAAGCAAGGTTGACTTTAATCCAAGGTTAACTTCAATCCATGGTTGACTTCAATCCAAGGTTAACTTCAATCCATGGTTGCCTTTAATCCTTATTTGACTTCAATCAATAGTTGGCTTTTATACAAGTTTGACATCAATGCAAGGTTGACTTCATTTCAAGGTCAATGTTAGTCCATAATTGGATTCATTTCAAGGTTGACTTCAATTCATGGTTGACTTTAATCCAAGGTTGACTACAATCCATGGTGACTTTGCTCCATGGTTGAATTTGATCCATGGTTGAATTTGATCCAAGGTTGAATTCAATATATCAATGACTTAAATCCATAGTTGGCTTCAATCAAAGGTTGAATTTAATTGATAATTGACTTTAAGTAAGGTGGACTTCAATACAAGGTTGAATGAAATATAAGGTTGACTTCAAGCCATGGTTGAATCCAATATAGGAGTGACCTCAATTAATGGTTGACTTCAATCAATGGTTGAATTCAAAACATGGTTGACTTCAATCCAAGGTTGACTTCACTCAATGTTAGACTTCAATCCATGGTAGCATTCAATCCAAGGTTGACTTTCAAACCATGGATGACTTCAATCTAAGGTTGACTTAAATCATATATTAACTTTAATGTAAGGTTGATTTTTCTCATATATTGTAAGTAATATAGTGGATATATAAAAAAAAATATTATATACGGGTAATATAGTGTATATATTTTTTATATTGTAGGTAATATAGTGTATATATAAAAAAATATATATTATATAGAATCTTGATATAATTCATTGAAACCTTGTATTTAGAAATGAAATTTTTACAAACTTTTTATTTAATTTCCCTTTTAAAAATCGAAAAATTAGAAAATATATTTAAGGTGTAAATCCATCTATACATGGTTGACTTCAATATTTATAATTTTAATTAACTAGCCTAGATCCAAATCTTAGGCTCTATGAAGCACTGAGAGGGATCAAATCTCTAGAGGTACAAACATCTTCTTAGGTATTGCGCTCAAGGAGCTATCACCTTTGGTGTGTACTATATATAGCGATTGATTTGATTCAAATCAAAAGACACATCTTTTTATTTAAGGTTGACATATAATATTTTTATTATTAATATTTAATATTATTTATGGCTCACATATAATATTTTTTATTATGTTAGGATTACAACATCTCCCCCATACATGGTGTTAAAACCATTTGCAAGGCCCTCCTAAACCATGTACAATAAAACCATGGGTTATATAGGAGGCCTTGCACATTGTCTTAAAACCATTTGCAAGGCCCTCCTAAACGATGTACAATAAAACCATGGGTTTTTTAGAGGCCTTGTACATGGTTTTAAAACCATGTGCAAAGTCAACACTTTTTTGCGGATAATTCATTTTATTATTTTTTTAAATGTTTTTTAGGTAGGAACATTACAACATCTCTCCCATATTAGGTTGTTTTTGTGGCCGACATTTATTTTAGGGAACAATTAAACGTTACATAGGCTCAATAATCATGTTTTTAAATAAAATTTTAAGTATTTATGTTAATACTTAACATAATTTTAAATATTAATATTAATAATTAAGATATTTATAAAATCTACTATATTAAATATAAATTATAAATTTTAATAATATATGAATTTGTATAAAAATAACTTTACTATGTCAAAATTATAAAATGACCTTATTATTATCTTATTATAATATGAATATATCTATTAAGAAAATAAAAAATAAAATTAATATATTATAAATATGAATTAAACATTCTAATTTAATAATATGAATTTATTTTCAAAAAATAAGCCATAAAATTACAAATATGAATTAAATATTATTCTTTTTTTAAGAGGGTGTAGAAAAGTTTCATGTGTCTCTATCAAAATTCTACTTCCTAACTTAATGGAAATTTTAATGTCTTTAAATCAGTATATTGAGTTGAAGTCACTTAACATTCAGTTCAAGTAAGTTATCATTCAATTCAAGTTAGTTAACATTCGGTTCAAGTAAGTTAACATTCAATTCAAGCCAATTAAACATTTAGTTCAAGAAAGTTAGCATTCAGTTCAAGTCATTTCACTTTCAATTGAAGACAATGAGTATTGAGTTAAAGTTAGTTGAGGAAAGGAATGGAGCTAATGTTTGCATGGAGGGAGTTCTAGTTAGCTCCTCCTTGTGAATGCACTATGTGGTTCTCTCAGTATGTTTAATGAGCCTCATATGCGCTACCTTCTACATGTTAGGGTTTTTGGATTGTTATTAATATGCTAGGAATATGGCAAGTTCAATATAGTTGCATATAGTTGTGTTTGTAGGGTTGCATTGGATCTCTCTTCTCTAATGCTATGGTGATATCTCTTATTCAGAAATTTGCTTATGTGTTGTAAACCATTCTTTGCAAATCTATCTATCATATTCAAAGAATTGTTGGGTCTTTCATCCTTCGTGTTTGGATGGTTTTCCCAGGGTATATCTTGTCTCTCATGGTTGATTGATTCATATGGATAATTTATGAATATGATTTATATGGTTGATATATTTATGAGATTCACATGTGGTTGATATATTCATATGTGTTTGATTTATGAGATTAGCATGTGCTGAAATTGATTGATAAAAGTTGTAAAGTTCAAGCATCTTCGATTTTGCTCACACATCCATGGGATGTTGGCCAGTAAATTGTTTTGTATCAGGAGGATCATGAGCTTCCTTTATGGAAGATAGACCTATACATGAAGAGGTAGATGAGTACCTTCCACATGGACCAGCCAACATAGGAGTATCAACATCCATGGATTTGGTGGGTAGATGTATGGCAGAGATGGATTCATAGTGGGTACATCATATTTAAGAGATTGGGTACATTACTTTGGATACACATTATGCTCAGAGCTTAGTTGTCCTCGATCAAGTGTTGGATGCAGCATATCCCTTGATGGTATTCCTTCATCTGAGGTATCACTAGAGGAGGGAGAATGAGCTCGATACTCACAAATATGCTTCTAAACTCCATTGTGATCCTCTAATCATACTATTGGGGTTGACTTAAACACCTGTCATTATCCAGTATTGTGGGAAGCAGATGCATCTATGGTTGTTATTTGATTCCTTCATCATACATAGTAGGACATGGGAGTTTCACCTTAGTCAGTTTCATGGAATAGGTGACATTGATGTGAGTCATAGTGCTGTTAGAGAAATTGTTCTTATGGATGGGGTGAGACCACCAACATACTAGGGTTGATAGACAGACATATACAGCTATGCAAGTACAATAATTAAGTGAAATTTCAAGGGTTCAAGAGGGTGTGTACCTTACAAATATGAGGTTGATCTAATCCTCTCCCTAGGTTTTCCTCTTTCTCACCAATCAAGGAACCTACAAAACCACTTCAAGACATTCCTCAAACCAATTTGACTACATATAAAAGATTGATATTCAAAAGAACATAACACATTGAACTCATAAACATCAATAAGTAATCAAAAATGCGATATGCATGTACACAGTGATTTGGAAATGGAAGAATGTCTAATATTTTATTAATGAATGAAGCAAGTAGATAATACCTTCCTTCAATAAAGGCACCTCATGAAACCTTCAATCTAGTTCTCCTACTTCTCTCCTCCAATAATCCCAACCTCCAAGAAATGCATTAAGGGTAGATGGAAAGTAGGGCATAAGTGAGGGGGATGAGTCAAATTTTTTCCAACATAACATTGTAATGGGATAAGTCCTCTTCATGGTCCCATATCCCTCTCTTATATAGAAAATAACAAAGAAAGGATCAAGGAGGAAGTAGTCAAAACCAAGGATATGGTTCCAAAACCACCCATTTTTCAATATTTAATATATTTGTTATGCATTTTTTAGATACACACAAGTGGAACAAAGGTAACTAGTGTTTCTCGGGCTAGTGGAACACTAGCAAAAAGCATGTGCAAGGGAAAAAACGCTAGTGGAACAGGTGTGTAATGTCCCCAAATTTTTATTAATAACACCATGTTAAACCCCTATCCCTTGAGAACCCCGTGATTCCTAGTGGAATAATAATATAATTAATGATGGGATCATTTTGATAAAATAATTATCCATAGTAGGATTAGAAATATTTCATTATTAAATATTATGAATTTATTTAATTTGTACAGGTACCTAATACATGTGCTTGGTGGATAAGGTGGAACATGGGGCCTTTTGGACCCAATGAGATGTCATTGTAAATGGAAAACATGGGAAAATAAAGAAATATCCATAAAGCCAGAAAAATATAGAAACTAGGAAAAAAAGCAGTGCAAAAAGAAGGTAAATGCAGAAAAGTTGTCAGGATGAAAAGTACGCAACTTTTGGATGGCGCACTTTCTAAAAAGGAAAAAAGGTAAGTCATCCTAAAAGCATGAAGGGCATAGTTACTAAAGAGGATAAAATCAAGTTAGTCTAAAAGCAGGAAAATCTTGGAGGGCGCAGTTTCTAAAGGGAGAAAAAGGCATGTCATGGGAAAAGCAAGAAAGCAAGCAAGTTTCTTCATACATTCATGAGGGTGCATTGGGGAAGTGAAGTGTTCCACCTATTGAACCAAATTTGACATTGAATCCTAATTATGTTATAAATTAATGACAGCACACCCCTCTCACAACTTTTGATCATTAATCATTTTTTGTTGAGTGAAGCTAAGCTCCTCTACTAAGTGATGTGCCTCAGTTCTCTTGGGTGATGTGCCCCAATATTACCTAATATATATTATTTTATCTTATCTTATTCAATTCATCCATTAATGGAGTGTTGTTATGGGTCCTGAAACATTTTCCATTCTAGTTACAACTCTAATACAGAGATTGGGAACTCTCCCACTCGAATCTCGGATTTATTTCTAGTCTTCTCTAGTTTTTTCTGAGAGGTTGTTTAGCTGAAGTTACGAGGAAAGGGTTGATGGCTCCCATACATTAATTGTGGTTTTTTTTCTTTTTTGTTGGTTAAGTGCCCTATGACTTGTTGGGTGAACCTTTGGTCTGAGAAACCACGATCCAGGGGCATCTAAGCCATCAAAATCACCCAAGGATCGCACTCGGCCTGGACACACCAACCCTTAGCATGGTTGGATTTAAATGTCATCTTCCAGGAGTAGCGAGTTTTGATCCTAGGCCGCCAAGAAAACGAAACCCCTCTCAACCGTTTTCTCTACCGAAATTTGACATAAATTAATGGTGGTGATTATAATCCCCTGATATCATTTTCATAGTAGTACCAAATCATTTTCATATTTCGGGTAGTTTGCCACTCCAAATCTACCTCAATTCTAGTATTTTTGTCCTTGAAATGAAGTCTATAGTAATGAATGAAAATCAGAGATGCTTGTGAGCTTAAATTCATTCCTAAATTTCCATTATTAATTTATTATCCACTTTCTTCATTTATTACAGATTTTTGAATGAGTTTGACTGAGTTTTAAGAAGGATTTCAATACCCTATCTAGAAATGCATGAAAATATGACTAGTTTTCTGCTTAAAATGAATTAGAGGACTAAGAAATTTTGAATCTTCTTTATTGCAGTTCTAGGAATTCATTAACATCCTATTAAATATCTTCCAAGTCTGAAACTAAAGTTTAGAAACCTTCTTAATGTGTTTGGAACCCCCAGAAATCGAACCTATAGTGCAGTTCAAAAGACTAGTTTTTCCTGTGCGATTTCCTAAACATTCCAAATTGGTTATAAACCTACATATACCTTTAAATACTATAATTTATTTTAGAGCCATATCATCTTCATTAGCCTTTTTTTTCTTGGATAGTGATTTTTCAATCTCAGTTTGCACCAGTTGGGACACCGAGAATCCTGGGAGTAGACTTCAACCTTGCTGATGCTTGAGACCTAAAAGGACCCAACATATAGGTGCTTAGGGATATGAACTTTTAGTATCCAACCATGTACTTTGATTCATCCCATTAACACATTTCCACTCTCTGTAAATGACCTTACTGCTCATATTTTACCTTGTGAAAGAATTGTTCCAACCTCATGTAAAATTTCATTCAAAATCATGATCATAAAAGAAGTAGGAGTTAATATTCTGATCTGATTTAGATCAGGGAAATTACAGTGTGTAATATCCTGAATTTCAACCTTGACTATATTGAGCATGAGCCCCACTACACATGATTTTCTTTGATGTTATGTTTATGTCTATATATTGGGTGTATGCCCCACTGCACATTGGTTATGTTGATTAGATAGATATATTGGGCATGAGCCCCAATGCACATGTTTTATTGTCTTGTTATATGATTATATATGTTGGGCATAGGCCCTGTTGGACGAGGATTATTGTTGTTGTAATGGGCATAGGCCCCAATGTACTTGATTTATTATTACATGATCGGGCACAAGCCCTAATATACTGACATGATCACTTTGTGATGTATTGTACAGAAGACTGATTTCATAGGTGATTTCTATGATTTGTTGGGAATAATCCCTGGAGCACATGGGTAATGAGATTATGTGTTGAGCGTAAGATCTATAGCACAAAGGTTATGAGATTATGTGTTGAGCATAAGCTCTGGATCACATGGGTTATGTGTTGAGCATAAGCTTTAGATCGCAAGGGTTATGAGACTATGTGTTGATCGTAAGCTCTGGAGCACATAGGTAACCCCAACAAGTAAAGAATGGAAGTGTTGGGCATAATCCCTGGAGCACTCCAACATGATGTTGAGCATAAGCTCTGGAGCATCGGATCTTTGGCCATTGTACTCCTAGGTGTATTGTACAAATGCATCCTAGTATTAGTGTTGAGCAAAGGGCTCTAGTATTGCACTAGTGTAATTCTTGTTTGATAGTGTTGAGCATAGGATCTGAATAGCACTAAAGGTTATTGTAATTAAGGGTTTTGAGTTCAAAAGACTCTGAATAGCACTGACCCTCATCATACTTATTTAAGTTGATTAATTGATATTTCAATCTAATTCTCATCAAGGATTGCAACATACTTCCACAAATACGATGTAATCCAACATGTAAGGAAATATAGAGCTACCTATCCTAGTTGACCGAACAAACCCTACCTGAGGCCTTGTTAAAAGAATTAACTTAAATAGACAAATTATGCTATTTGAATGCATGGATAATAATAGATGATTAAACTGAATAAGTAAGTCTATATAATATGTGTGTGTGTGTGTATACCAAGTTATTTTTAATAAATATAGGTAAGATATCTAAGTACAGTCTACATCCACTTATGAGAATAATATACATATATATATTCCAATAGGAAAATATTCACCATTATAAATAAAGGATGGATTTTTAAAGTGTTCTAGAGGAACTTTCATTAAAGAAGAAGAGTCTTTTCTTCATCAAAATATTACCTTAGTATACATCTTTACAAAATTACATCATATTACAAAAAAACTCAATGATTTTCGTCATCCTGTAGCATGTGTTCTTATCTTCCCTGTCTGTAACATTTGATTGCCTGCAAAAACCTCTACTTCTATCTTGCCTGGCTCCAACAAAAGGACCATTTTGGATAGTCAATATGCTTCAGAATTCAATTCTTTGTATACGTGTGCAATACTGAAGCTTGTAAATTGTTCCAAAAGCCTACTGATCGCATTGAGAAGCTGTTGTAGATGAGGGGCATTTATTTGGATCCTCCTATTAACCCAGTCCACCACTGTCTTTGAGTCTCCGAAGACATGTATATATATGAAAAGAAATAAAGATAACAAAAGCAATAAGTAAAAGTCTATGTATATATTATATTATAAATTAATTATTTAAATAAAAATTATATTCTAAAACTCAAGTAGGAACTAGTAAAAGTTCCTAGTTAACCAAAATTAATACATATTACATAAAAATCAAACTAAATATTATTTTCAAGAAAATAGTAAAATCTTGATTCAACTGAAGTGCCATTTTTCCAAAGATTATCTATAAATCAAAAGCCAAGAGAAGGCTTGGGGGATCTTGTTATTATTCTTGGATGGTGTTGGAGAGATTTTCCAAACCAATACTTAAAGAATACAGAACCTGACTTCCAAACACCAGCAACCTCATCCTTAGGAGTTCTAGATCTCTTGCATGTTGGAGCCAGCTCGGGGGGTCCGATTAAGAACAAATAACGGTTTGGGTTCATGGTTGGGAGGAACATGACAGTTCTAAGGTCATCTGGTTATAATTCCTAAGGTTAGAAATAGAGTGTGTTTTATTAATTTTGGGTGTTGAAATGTGCAAGGTGTTAGAGCCTTTACAAGCTGCTCAAACTATGGGTAAGAGGTCTTCCTCTATTCCATATTTTATTTTCTATTTTTAATTATGTTTATAGACTGATATTAGAGCTGTTAAGGTTTGTATTGGAAGTTGTAAATCATCCTTCATCTTTCACCTACGTGAATAAATATTTTTAATGTTTTATAGTTTAGGGTGAAATCTAGGGTTAACTTCTTATAAGGAATTGTGATGAATTAGGTTTAAAGCTTCTATAATGTCTTAGGGTTTAGACTAGATTTTAACTTTTAGACCTTATAAATATTATTATCAAACATTTACCAACAACATCGTAAAGCATTGAATTCCACCATAGAATCCTAGATCCCAGCAACTATATAAAATATCTATTTAAAGTATTTTATCAAATAGGGTAGAGATATTTTCCAAAGCAATTATTCGCTCGATCCAAGCAAATCTAGTGCTGGAGCTCTAGTATTAAAACCTAAATATATAAATTCAGTACTTATTTAAATCAACATGTAGGGTTTAAACCTAGGCATAAAACCCTTAGCATTTTATTATAGAACATCCACGAAGAGATACAAACATAGTCAGTTTATAAACTAACCTTTAAATTTAAACATCTACCTCCAAACAATAGAATAGAAGTAAATAACCATAGACAGAACCAAACCCATTGGGGTTTCCAAATCAACGCTAGGAACGTATCTAGAATTCTAAAATATTCCTAAAACACTACGCACATCACTGGATGGGAGTCGAATTTAAACATTTAAAAGAGCCATAGATATTCACCAATGAAACCAAATAAATAAACTATCAAATTAAATCAACAATTTACATACCAACGATAACACAGAGTCATGAACCAGGGATCGAATCCCTTAGAGATTAAGTACAGATATGTCAACATTCCAGAACCACTATTTTTATCCCATAAAATATGTAGAGCATTGGCTGGAAGTCTTCTCATGCTTCTTAAAAGAAATAAAAGAACATAAACATAAACTAGTAAACTATCGAAGCCTCTTAAGCATTTGTTGGAATACGTTTAAGCCATACCTAAATTAATGATAACTAAACCACCATCAAATCCCATAAGCATTGGTGGGAGTATGTTAATCTAATTAAAAACAAATAAATAAATTTGCATAAATCATTCCAGATAAACAAGATAGGTTATAATGACACCCTTCAACCCACTATCGAAACCCATAGGGTCGTAATTGCTAGACACCCTGTAGAAGGAACGGCTCGCTGCCAGCGTTGGCACTATAACTATTTTCAATTCACAATAAGAATTTAAAAATTAAAGAACAAAGCTAGGGATTTGCCCCTTTTTTCTTCTATACGATAGTGAAATAAACATTTGGAAACAACAAATATAATTTAACAGTCAGGCTTCTATGTTTCAAACTAAATACATTAACATTTCCTAAAACATATAGCGTGAGCAAAGACCCAAATTATTCACCCCCAAATAATAATTACAACAGTATTATCATAGTGCCATTGCTGGAAATGGCACTATTAAATCAAAACCCCTCCTTAGTAACATAAATACAGTGCTCCCAGCAAGCTTGCCCAAATTAAATTTAATTAAAAACTACATTATGCCATACATTCTCCTAAATACATAGAGCTACAAATTAAAACACATAAATTGAACGTAGAGAATTACATATGCCAAAACATCGAAACGCAAAGACTAATCCCACTATTTACAACTTTGTTCATAGCTAACAGCATTTATAACCAATTAACAGAGTATCCATTCTCACCATTAAAAGCTTGCACGGGATTTAAACCATAACACGATTTTATAACTTAAAACATATACAAAGTGAATATCACAGATTAACAATACAACTATAGAAATTTCAAATTAGTGATGTATTTTAGGTACCATTTCACCCATAGTATTTATCACATTATAGACACCTGAACAGGCCATAATCACATAAAAACCCCAAACCCCCCGAATAGTCTAAGCTTCACCTCATTCCCAAACCCTGACTTTTTCGAATGGGAAAGCCATTAAAAATAACAAACAAAGAATCCCCATAACCCTTCAAACCACATAATGACCAACCAAAGGATAGGACCCTTGCGCATGTGTTTACCATGTTGTGGTTGGATGGTTCCCTCTCCCACAGTCGCAAGCTTCTCCAAAACAAAGAACCTTCCACAAAAACCAGACTTACATTAGAGCATGTTCTAACCAAAAAAAAAATATACTAAAATGAATAGTTTAAGAATTAAACCACAGAGACGGAGCACTTACCTAGTAGAATTTTGACAACCCTGTAGCTTTTTCCACACTTTGCTTCTACCATTGAAAGCCCCGACCAGGGAGCTCGCTCCCCCCATAAACTTCACCATGTAAAGAGGGAAATTCGAAAGCCTAGTTTTGGGTTTTAATTCTATGCCAACATGGAGAGACACACATAGCCATCACATGGCTCACCTTAAATGTGGCAGCTACCTTCCACTAAAGATGATATTTTTACCCCTTCTCCCTATAGTCTTATGCCTTTGTATTTTATTGGTTATATTGCAAGCACTTAAACCCTTAGTGTTTAGGGTTTAGAACGTTTTATGTGTTAGGTCTTGTCCCCTCTTTACTACACATTCGTGACATAAAACATACAAAACCACGGATATATCATGCATTAGTTCATAAGAACTAAGTAATCTCAAGCCATAGGAGTCTTCCTTACCTATCCAATTGAGTCATTAGGTAAATCTAGCTACTCCTCCCCTTTAGAAGCAGAGGTAAGTTAGCCACGTAATTTTAGTAAACAATACTAGGCTACAATTTAAAAATATACAATGCAAACCAATATGGAAAAAATGAACGACATAAATATACAAGAACATCAGTATACAAATGAATGACAATAAACATCATCGCAATTAGAAAACTGGGTAATAACCTACAAGAGAAAACCAGAACATGAACATAGGTATTGTTCCTAATAAGTTTTTACTATGTTGAAGATTAGTATAGATGCTCCTCTCATCTTAGCAATTTTATTGACCTTACAAAAAAAATTATTTACGATTTTTAGGGACATTACAAGTGGTATCAAATCCCAGTTTTGAACACTTAAAGACCTTATGGGCTCTATTGAACATTCGTTGCAGAAATAAATATTTCAAAAATTTTATTTGTGATTTTAAACTAACAGAATGATATTGTTACTGATTGTTTAAATTGCATATATAAATAGTAGTCCAAATCATGGACACAGAAGAGAACAACAGTCGACAGGGGAACCTAAATTCCCCAACCCAAGAATAAGAACTCGTGGTGGAACTAAATTTCTACCTAATGAAGACTATACAGAGTCTACAAGCATATATACAGAGTTTTAAAGATGATAACATGAATTAAAGGAGATAAAATAAAGCAATAAATGAAGCTTTACTTCGGAACTTGATAGGGGTAAATCCCCATAGACAACCCACCCAATCAACAAACAAATCCAAACAAAACTATCATCATAAAATAAGGACCAACGGTCCAAAGGAGGAGGGATGAGAAGAACACACTCCTAATTTTTTAGAAGAATAATATCACAGTTCTTCCAGTGATGGCTCACCTTCTCCTTGCAAGAAAAGGTAGAAAAATGATAACAACCTTCAAGGATAATTTTGAAATATCAAAGCCCCAACTTATGAAGGACAAATGAATACCGGAGAGAAGGCTAAAGAATGGCTCTTGGGTATGAATAAATACTTTCTAGTACATAATTACTCCAACGAGATAAAATCCTGACTATCCATTTACAACTTAAATGGAAAGGACTTTAGATGGTGGAGAGACCTGAAACATACTAAGAGAGATGAAGTAAAGGATATCAAATGGAGTGCTTTTCATAGAATATTCTAGGAAAAGTACATGTCTGAAAGATTCTTTGACAGAAAAGAAAAAGAATTCCACAAATTAAATATGGGATCCCTAACCATGGATGTACTTATCAATAGATTTTTGGATCTGTTGCATTATGTACCTTAGATAAAGGACGAAAAAATCAAGATACAATAGTTTTTGGGATGTCTCCCTCCATATTTTCGAGAGAGAATTGAGTTTGACATGCCCAAAACTCTATACACCACCTTGCACAAAGATATACTTTGTTATGAACATGGAAAAATGAGACAGGAAAATATGAATAGAAATCGAGGCAGATTTAGGTCATTCTTAGACAACCGAAAGTTCGGTTCTAAGCCACAGCCATACAAAAAACAAAACAATAGTTTCCAACCTAACATAATTTTCAACAAAATTGGTGCACGAACAGATGCGCCTACACCAAATGCCAACAGACTAACATCAAACGAAGGAGCCAAGGCTGCATCACTGTAGGTTAGCTGCTGGAAATGTCAAGGGCCCCATTATGCCAGGGATTTCCCAAACAAGACTAATGGAGTCCTACACAACTTACAAGAAGACCCAACAGTATAAGACATGGCTATTACACCTAGAATCTATGCAGCACTCGACCACCGACAAGCAGACCATCAGGCCACTATGATTGAAATAGAAGGTAAGGTTTCAAACAATTATATTTCAATTTTAATTGATCCCGATGCTTGTCGAAGCTATGTTTCCCCCAATATTGTTGACATGTGTATCATAAACAAAGAGAATCATGAGAAATCGTGGCTGGTACAACTAACCACTGGTACAAAAAGAAAGGTTTCAGAACTAGTTAAGTATTGCGAGATAGACCTGAACAGTTTTCCAACTAAGGTAGATCTAAATATATTACCCATAGGATCATACAACGTACTTATAGGCATGGACTGGTTGGAACAACACCATGTCAAGCTTGACTTTTTAAACAAGTCAATCATATGCACGGATAGCCAAGGGAATTAGAGAGATATTAAGGGCATACCCAAGAAGGTTTATGTTAGACAGATATCTTCCTTACAAGCGAAGAAATGTATAAGGAAAGGATGAAAAAAATTTGCAGTTAACATCCAGGATGTAGAAGCTGAGAGAGAACAACAAATTGAAGACTTTACGGTTCTCATAGACTTCAAAGATGTATTTCTTGAGGAAATATCAGGACTACCACCCAAGCGAGACTCAAATTTTTCCATAGAATTGACACCAAGGTCAGTACCGGCTTCAAAAGCCCCATACTGCATGAGCGCACCAAGGTTGGTGGAGCTGAAGTTACAACTACACGAATTGATAGAGAAGGGTTGTATCTAATCTAGTGTGTCTCCTTGAGGAGCACCTAAACTATTCGTAAAGAAAAAGGACAATACGATGCGAATGTGCATCAATTACCAACAACTCAACAAAATAACCATCAAGAACCGTTACCCACTCCCTATGATCGATTACTTGTTTGATCAAGTCGGAGGAGAAAATATCTTTACAAATATTGACTTGCGATCCGGATACCATCAGGTAAGGATCCGTGATGGAGATATACACAAAACCACCTTTCAGACCCGATATAGCCACTATGAGTTTGTGGTAATGCCCTTAAGGCTAACCAATACACTCATTAGAGTAAATTTCAACTCAAAATGGGCCTGCTAAAATGAACTAATAAAATAATAGTTAAAATAATAAAATAATATTTATTAATTTTGGAGGAAGAAAAGAAAAAAACTACTTTTTTGTTTGTATTTTTGACATATCTCCTATTTTTTTACTCAAATTTCAATTGGGAGAGCTCGTTGGATGCATAATTAAATTCCGCATCCAACGAGTACCCACTCAGCATACTTTTGACGGATCCCGCTACCCCAAAAACAAGAAATACCTGAAAAAATGGAATGATGACATCATCATTCCATTTTTTCAGGTATTTCTTGTTTTTGGGGTAGAGGGGTCCGTCAAAAGTATGCCGAGTGGGTACTCGTTGGATGTGAAATTTAATTCCGCATCCAATGAGCTCTCCCGATCGAAATTTGAGTAAAAACATAGGGAGATATGTCAAAAATACAAACAAAAAAAGTAGTTTTTTTTATGATACCTATCTGCAAATTTATATTAAAAAGGTGTTTAAGACCTATACTGTATTTCAAATTTAAAGCAATTTAATTGGCTAACACATGATGACATGGAATTTGAATAAAAGTTAAAAGGCCCATTTTGAGTTGAAATTCCCTATAGTGAGCCAATTTTATGTGCATGATGAACAATATCTTTAGTGAATACCTAGATAAGTTTGTATTAGTATTTATAGGAGATATACTAATTTACTTTAATAGGTGTTTAAGAGTAAAGCAGAACATAAAGAACATCTCCAAATAGTATTACGGGTGTTACGAGAACATTAACTTTACACCAAGTTTAGCAAGTGTGATTTTTACAAACCACAAATACAATACCTAGGTCACATCATTTCTGAGAAAGGGATAGTCATCGACCCAGAAAAGAGTAGAACCATTGAAGAATGGCCTACCCCTACTTGTGTCACTGACATTAGGTCATTTTTTGGGACTAGCGGGTTACTATCAAAATTTCATTGAGAACTTTTCAAGGATTGCTTGTCCCATGAACGTCTTACAAAATAAGGCAAACAAATTCCTGTGGATGACCAAGTGTGAGGAAATATTCCAAAAGCTTAAACAAATCTTTACTACTGCACCTATACTACAAATTACAGATCCCGATGGGGTTGTGTTCTTTGCACAGATGCGAGCAAGGAAGGACTTGGTGGAGTCCTCATGCACAGATGCGAGCAAGGAAGGACTTGGTGGAGTCCTCATGCAAAACTATCCCACACATGATCTTGAGCTAGCGGCCATTATCCATGCCTTGAATATTTGGAGAAACTATCTCATGGAGAAAAAGTTTCTCCTAAAGACAGACAACATCAGTATAAAGTAATTGTTCGACCAACCAGATTTAAATGCCACGCGGGCCAAATGGTTGGCCTTCCTTAGCGAGGACCACTTCAAATTAAAACACATAAAGGGAAAGGAAAACAAAATCATTGATGCTTTAAGTTGGCAAGCTCATATGTTGTATGAGGTAACTTTGAGCCAAACCGATCCGTACTTGCACGATAGGATTAGAATGGAAAGCAGAGTTGATCATTTCTATGTTGAGGTCCTTAAAAATATTCAGGAAAATAGGTTACTCCAACAACATAAGGAATATAAGGTAGATGAGACAAGACTATTGTGGTCCAAAGAGAGACTATATGTCCCGCAGGGAGGAGACATCAGGTCCAGCATTCTAACAAAGTTCCAACAAAATCCCTACTCAAGGCACCCGGGATATCAAAAGATGATATCAGTAGTAAAGAAACACTTTTTTTGGATTAAGTTAAAATCTGACATAGCACTATTCATCACAAAATACCAAGAGTGACAACTGGTCAAAGCATAGCACCAACATCCTTCAAGGTTGCTACAACCGTTACCCATTCCGGGATGGAAATGGGATGTTATCAGTATGGATTTCAATATGGGTTTACCAAAGAGAAAGAATCAGAATTATTTTATTTTTGTAGTGGTCGATTGTAACACCCTAGTTTTGACCCTATTTGCATTAAAAGGTACATGATGTATATATTGTAATTAATCGTGGTGTGGAGCTAAAGGCAAAAGCCCCACCATCGATTCGGCTATGTTATGTTTCGACAATAGGGATCGTGCCTATGGTATATCGTGCTATCCGGCACATTATAGTTTTGGCATCATGTAAATATGCACATCAATTAAAATAAACCTACATCCAGCTACGACGATGCAACGTTAAATGAAAAGGGCATGATTCCTAAGGGTAAGGAGGGGGAATGTTGAACCTTGAGCCATGGGGGAAAAGCCATGTGTCATATTTCTCTTCGTTCACCTTCCCTTGTCTCATCCAACCACCACCCTTAATTGTTCTATTGTTAGTTGGGGGCATCTATTTACTGGCAGGAAGACCACTATGCTCACGCCTGCACTCTCTCCACAACGTGATCTGGATTGCAGATCGTCCTGTCCACTCTCCCCACCACCGTCTACTCATTTTCCCTCATGCTGATCGGAGTTGAAAAGGGGCTGCAATTCATTGATTGAGGTTGATTCTCCTCTTCCTCACTAACTGTTGGTCTATGGGTCTGTTCTTCCCTCCCGATCACGCATAGAGTCTGCGTTTTACTCCACCATTACAGTGTGAAGGTGTGCGTCAGCTTCATGGATGAGAAGGGACCTTTTTCTTCCATTATTGCTGGTGTGTCTGGGTGGCGTGATGATATTTTTCTTCATCATGAACCGTTGCTATGGTTTTCTCCTGATGTTTTCCACTTTTGTTGATGGAGTTTTCCCCTTTTTCCTTGTGAGGTGTTTCCCCCTTTTCACGTAGGGAGCTGGAAAAAGAGTTACTGTCGCCCACGATTTTCATGGTGCGGGATCCATTCGCATTGGGGCTATGTGCCTGGGTGTTCCATATCGGTTTTGGTGGAAGGTGTACGTCCCCTTGCCGATTGTGGCCATGTATGTTGCCAATTGTGGTCTACGTATCTATTTTCCCCTGTCAATACTGGGAGTTTGGCTTCTTCCCCATCTGTAGACTGTGTAATGTTCCCATTGTTTCTTTATGGGATTGAGTTGTTGATCTTTCCCTGGTTTTGGTTGATGCATGGATAAGCATCTTATGGGGTTGCTGTTGAGTTGTTTTGTCCACGCTAGGGCTAAGAGCAACTCTGAAGCGTCTCATTGACTTGAGCTGTGTTCACTCTTTTGTTGGGGTTGTCACCCCATTATCTTTATTTTCATCACAGAGATGTGAACTAATTGTTTTACTGTGGTATGTAGTGGGTGGTCTTCGAATTGTTTAGAGTAGGATTAGAGGCTGGGTATGCTTGAGAAACCTGGTGTTGGGGAGCCTCTCAGACAGAATTAAACTGCTGGCTTTCTTCTCCACAACCCTTGAAGAGTATTGGAAAGGGAAGTCAGGGCCTGAGGGACTGCGAAGTAGAGAAAGGACTGATTCCTGGTGTTGGGTGTGTGGATGTATTAGAAGTCAGGTTAGCTCTGGCGTAGGCATCCTTAGCTCTCCATTGAGACCACCAGCTTAGCATTTAGCCCTTCTTAGCTCCTTGACGGCTTGATAAACCAACCATGTTGACTTGGCTATTTTGTGTAACCTTGGCTATGTGTAAGCCTACTTTGACCCTTATTTCTTAGGGAATCATGCCCAACTCGAGGGTGGCAGTGTTACTGAGATATTGATGAGCACGCTGGCCTATGGTTGGGTGGAACATTGCAGCAACGTAGCTGGTTGCGAGATGAGTTCTTATCAGCTGAGTATTCTTGTCCATTTTGCTTCTACATTTACATTCACTATCTATTGTCTAATGAATCATGATGAACATGTTGATGCCTAAATGAATGTATGATGGTTTCCGTTGTGCATATGAATAGACATCTTAGTATGTTTTACGTCTTAGGAATTTTATTTCAATTTATATGCATGTTCATGTTCATGGGGATATTTTTCCCAGAGGTTTTTGATGGTTTGGTAGCATCCTCCTCGCCGGTCAGAGGGTCGGGGACGTTACAGTGTGGTATCAGAGAAAAGGTTGTAGCATGGGCCTGAATGGGCCATGAAAGGTCAACTAGCAGAGGCAAGTTTCCTTTTGCCTAGCAGAAATCAGAAGGAATATGTGCATGACAAGAGAATTTTGAGAGTTCTAAAAGATTTCTCAAAGTATTGGAACCGTCGGACCATTGGAGGAATCAGTGAGAAGCTCCTCCGATACATCGGAAATCATAGTCAGAAGGCCGCCCGACGGGAACCACAGAATAAAAATTTGGGAAGTTTTTCTAAGTGTTCAGGTTGTCGGCCATTGGATAACTTAGTGGGACGCACCTCTGATGCAGCGGAAGTTTTAGTCGAAAGGCGCTCCGGTGCAGGCCACCGGCGGGCAGCGAAAGTCATCGTAAGCCATCAGTTGACAATCGCCACAACATCGACGCATTTAAGTGGAAGGGTTTCCGATGGCGTCGACGGAAGGAAGATGTTGGAGGTGCCAAAATGTCGACAAGAATTAGTGGAAAGGAGAGCTGACATACTCTTTTTTGAGACCGTCGACGAAGGTTCGATGATGGATCGGTGACTATTAGTTGAAGGCAGAGCCGCAGCGATGAAGATTAGAGGATGATGGAACCGAAACATCAGAGGAAATTAGCTGATCACGCAGCCGATGCGGAGCCCAGAGGAAAAAATTTCCAAGTGTTGAAAAATTTCGGGACTTGGCGAAGTTCAAAAGTTGTCGGTGATTGGCGGAAGAAAGAAGATGGAGGCGCCGAAGTGACGGCTTCGTTCAGTTGAAGACCGTCGAAACGCCAGATCGCTTAGTCAAAAGGACATCCTATAAAGGCCATCAGCGTCGACAGGAAGATGAAACTACTGAAACATCAGCGAAGTTTACTTGAGGGCATAGCCGATGTGGCAGCGGAAAAAGAAGAAGTTGGCCGAAGTGTTAAAGGCATCGGAGAAACTTAGCTGTTTGAGGAGCCAATGCAAGGAAGGAAATTCTTAGAAATTTCTAAGAGATGAAACCATCGGTGAAATTTAGAGGTTTGGGTTGCCGATGCAATGGAAAAAATTTCAAAATTTTTCTAAGGCACGAGATCATCGGCGATCAGAAAAGTTTAGTTGTATTGGTCGTCGATGAACGTCGGAAAGATTAGTGGTTCATGTGCCCGCCATTGCAGAAGTCTAGAAGACTAATCTTCCGACGGACAGAGGCGCCGACCGCCGATACCATAGATGTTTGTGCTTTCGACCGCTGTTCAAAAAAAGTAAACAGTTAGTGAAACGTCGTTGCAAACATCTATAGGACTAAAGTTCTGATGCCACAATGAGATGTCGTTTCGACTGCTGATAGATTGTGAACCACGGAAACCCTAGAAGGTTTTTTGGCTACCAATACATCAAAGGAAATATTAATGGTTCCGACCACCGACACAACAGACCTTGGCTGCCGATAAGTGGTTCGGAAGGCTTACTTCGGAAAAATATAGTTGAGGAAACCACGATACAGTGAAAACTTATATTTGATAGGGCCGCCGATGAGCGCCAAAGAAATGTAGTCGTTTGAGTCGCCGAAGGGTCAGAATACTAGTCCACTAAGGATCTAAAACATTGGAAACTTAGTTGGAAAGAGACCTGATAGGGAGAAAGAAATTTTGGCTTTTTCAGTGGTATTTTTCTCAACAAATTTCAACTTCTTTCAGTGGAATTTTCAGCGAAGTCTAGCTAAGTGTCCCAGTGGGTTTTGTAGTGAATTTTCTCATTGGGGTTCTTAGCAGTTTCAGGACTGACAAGGAAGAAAACCCTAGGTGGATGAAACTCACATTTTAGACCAAAAATTCAGTGGTGTGTTTTTCCATCATTTTTGAAATGATGTGGTTTTCACACCCGAGGTCAGAATGAAGCATTTGGATAGGCGTTGGAAAGATTATCCAGCAGGGAACAAGGGAGAGTCACCAGAATTGAGTGTGGAACAACAAAGTGCTAGTGATCGCTTGAAAGAGAAATGTGCTACTGTCAATATGGACAATTCTAGGAATTGCATGCCTAGAGGTAGCAAGACCCTGAAGTCAAACCAACTGTTGTGTGGAAGAGGAGTTCCATGCAAAGATGAGGGACTTGAAAAGGGAAATTTCCTTAAACCCTATCTTGCTAATTATAATTACATTTTATAAGTTTTGTACTTAAAATGTATAAGGATATGCCTTGCATTCATAGGATATTACATGTTGGTAAGAATAGTGAGAATTATACATGTATAATGAACCACTAATGATAGTTATTGCATTGGTGATGGAATTAGTGGGAAAACCAACGACACCATGGACATGGCTAAATATGTTGCTGATGCTGATGAATGTGACCAGCAACCCTATGGAGAAAGGGATAAGGCAACAAGTCCAGAATCAAAAGTTGGTGAGCAAATTTTGCAATCTCCTGCAAAGGACCAACCAAACCGGTAATGTCAAGGGTGTAAGTAGGACCCATGAAGGTAAGGGTTTGATTATGACAAATTGCATGGAGTGGTAAAGGTAAGAGATCTCATACCATGTGGGTATTTGAATTCTATACTACATTCACATAGAAAGGTGTCATGCCTGTATATGTTGATTGAGCTTAGTAGCCCAAAGAAAGTAAGTACTGATGGTCTTGATTATAGTAATGCATCCTATATGAAGTAGTCATGGTTAGGCCATGCATGGTATGTTTGAATGCATAGTATTCCTGAATCAATGCAAGGTAGAATTGAGTGGATATGCATTAAAATATTTCATAAATATTGTAGTTATGCATTGAATGGGTGCATATGAAGGGTGTGAGTAAAGATTACCTAAGTATGGGTGCAAATGTTGTGATGCATTGCATGAATGCATTGAGATAGTGCATGTGATATATGAATAACTAATGGCTGAAATGATGAATTGATGACAATTCTAGAAACATTTCAAGAGGTGTTATGAATGCAGGATAGTAAGTACATGAAGAGGGTAGTCAGGATCAATTGGCTATCGAAAATGCTCTATGGAAGAGCAAGGTGGTACAAATGATACGCTTGTGAAGTAAGAAGTATCTAAACATTTCATTTAATTGCATAAATGATGTGATTGTACCCTGTAATTTAAAGTATGATAATGATTGCATGAAGTAAATGGGTTTTGGTAATATTGATGTGATTAATAGCTGGAAGTATTTGAATTTTATAAATTCTGAAAATGCTTCAGTGATGGTTGCAGCAATGAAAAGGTTATATGCATCCCGACTTACCAAGTGTTTGGCTGATTGAATTTCAGGTTTCAGGTAGATTGTTTAGAGCATGGAAATGAGAGTAAGACCATGACAAATGTCGGAATCTACCATGTGAAAGAGCCAAACCTTATGAGAAGAGTCTCATGGCTGTGAAAGTAGTTTGTATGCATAATGAGTTGTTAAATTTGAATTTGTGAATTTTGGATCTAAGAAATTGCTGACAACTACTAATCACTATTGGCTTGCATAAGATTGTGTCAGGAGGACGCATTGTAAGTGGGTATTCATGTTATGCTAGTAAGCATAAAATTATAATGGGCATAGTGGTGTTTCTTACAAGAGACCCACAATTGAGGATCACCTCATTGCCAAGCAAATCAATTTCTATAGTAAACAGAGTGCAAAATTCTCACTGAATTTAATTACTAATGCATGATTGCTTGGTTATGAAACAATCAAATTTGGATTGTATTATCAGATAATGATGGACTGTTTGGCTATTTGGTGAATGTGCCAGGGGTACACACTGTAGGAGGATCATGTGTGATGGCCTGCAGGAGCCAAAATTCATGGGAAGGTTTTCCCCTATCTTGGAAATGGGTTTTGGGTGAAACTCCATTGGACGTTTTGGAAATGTCTCATCTGCACTACATGTTTGGTAAGCAACATGAGTGAGATGGTATGGGTTATGTCGGTAAGACATGTGTGGATATGAAATGTAAAGAGGAATTGGGATGGAAAACTAAGGGACTGTCAACTCAGAGAAGGGAGCCCCCATTCCTCCTTAACAAAGGAAAACTGCTTCGGCAAATGGATAAGTGTTCTATGACCCTAGCTAAGAATATGCATGTCAAATTGTTAGATTCAATGCAGAACATGTTTTTTATTTTATTTCCATTATCACCGATTGCTTGAGTATGAACAGGGCCTACATGGCACACACTGGAAAAGGGTGCACACTTTTTCGATGTTGGATCATGAAAGGGTTTTTCAATATTGATTACACCCTAGGGAGTGGACGCACTCTTGGTGTCTCAATACTTGATAGTGAATGATGTGAAATGTGGTTACAGTTTTAGAGCAATAATGCTAACGAATATGCTTATATTGTTTGTGTTGTCAGGCTAAACAGATGTAGTCTGGTATTGTACATTGAATGGACAATGGCTTGAGCTCATCCTACCTTCTACTAAAGAGCACAGACAAGTAGACATTCCTGAGGGACTGTCAACTCAAAGAAGGGAATGGTCTCTTGTGTGATATGGGGTAGTGGAATTAGAGCTCACTATTGGAAATGAAACCTGGAAATGGTCATTTATTGTTGATATAAGTGCATGTGTTGTTGTTGATGGCCTGATAAACCGAAATGCTTTGGCTTGGCTGATGATTGGTTGTTGATATAAGTGCATTGTTGATATAAGTGTATTGTTGATATAAGTGCAAGCAATTGTTGACGGTCTGATAAACCCAACTGAAGGTTGGATTGACTGTGCCTGATATATATAAAAGGATGTTGTGAAACAGCCTACGTGCTGACCTAACATCCAAGTCCATAGGTGTTCCCAAGGCTTGCAAAGTGAAGCAGGATCCTATGGACCAGAGAGGAAACGCACAATACAGATAAGTATTGGATTATTTTGCATTTTCTTGCTTATGAATATACATGTGTATTTGATTTGGTTATGATGTTTTAAGCTCTTGTTTAAGAGATATAAACCGATGAGAATAAACTAAACATGTGAATCTATTCAATGTTTGAATATAGGTATCGTTGAAAGCAAGGACTACGAAAGCATTCTAGGGGTGCATGTGGACATGTGACTATCCTGAAGAGCTCAGAATGAGCAGTAATGAAAAAGGTGCTAGTGAGGCTATGAAGGTCCTAGTAGCCAAGACAAACCATGTGGGGAGGCTCCATGGTTGAGAGGTCTGAAATAGACCGGATACACTAAGTGTCATGACCAAGAGGGATTGGTCCAGCATTCACGGTGAAGTGAAAGAAGCTGAGAGCATAAAAAAAACCACAACGGTGGTGTGTGTTCTAGGATGGAACAAGACAAAAAGGGAAAAAAAAAGAACTCTTGCTGCTCTCTCTTTCCTTTTTTATTATATATATGTATATATGTATACTTATGCATTGTGAAAACTAAAGATTGTTGAATGCATGTATGACTGAAAATAGAATGTGTGTATTTGCTTAAAGTGAATTGTGAATGCTGGAATAGTTAATTCCCTGCCCAAGAGTGGACATGAATGAGCTCATGTGCCTGTTGGGAAGGCATGAAAAATATGAAAGTCTCCTTGATGAGACTTGCACTGTCATGCCAATTGGGAAATTAATTGACTGATTTTAATGCCTATATTATGCTTGGTCTAACAAAATTTCAATGGTGCATTTCACAGGTGAGAAAGGTGAAATCCAGTGGTGCGCATTAATCATGGCAGCAGGCCAAAAGCTGCTGGACTTGGCTGGAAGTCTCCTTCAAACGATTTCCAGGACCCAAGAGAATCTTGGACAGATTCTCAAGATACAGAAAAGGCAGAATAAGATGAACCACCATATTTTGCAAGACTCTATTGATTTGCAAAAGGAGGTAAAAATCCTTCTAGGAGCAATCTGTAAAGGCAAGGAAAGTGGATCAATGATGGGACATTTGTCCAAGCGATCCATTAAGAAACGGTCCGAGCATGAAGACTCAAAGGAAATTGAGCAGGAAAAGATGATGTAGCCAACGAAATGTTGGAAATGCAGAGGACATCATTTATGTCGGGACTGCCCAATGAGGGAACATAAAGAGGGAAGCAGCCACAAAGTTCCTAGACATTGGGATAAGCCAAAAGCTGAGAACAAGCATGAGAAGCTCATGGAAGCTGAGGGGCTTGGTCTTGAAAGTTCAAAGTAAATAACTGAGCATGGGATAGATCTGCAAAATTTTGAAATTTTGAATGTGCAAATGGTATATGCAATCCTATGTATTGGAACACCGAGGATGGTGTTATTCCAAGGGGGAGGGGATTGTAACACCCTGTCTTTGACCCTATTTGCATTTAAAGGTACAGAATGTATATATTGTAATTAATCGTGGTGTGGAGATAAAGGCAAAAGCCCCATTATCGATTCGGTTGTGTTATGTTTCGGCAATAGGGATTGTGTCGATGGTATATCATGTTATCTGACACATTATAGTTTTGACATCATGTAAATATGCACATCAATTAAAATAAACCTACATCCAGCTACGACGATGCAATGTTAAATGAAAAGGGCATGATTCCTAAGGGTAAGGAGGGGGAATGCTGAACCTTGAGCCATGGGGGAAAATCCATGTGTCATCTTTCTCTTCGCTCACCTTCCTTTGTCCCATCCAACCACCACCCTTAATTGTTCTGTTGTTAGTTGGGGGCATCTATTTGCTGGTAGGAAGACCACTACGCTCATGCCTACACTCTCTCCATGACGCGATCTGGATTGCAGATCGTCCTATCCACTCTCCCCATCGTCGTCTATTCATTTTCCCTCATGCTGAGCAAAGTTAAAAAGGGGTCGGGATTCATTGATTGGGGTTGATTCTCCTCTTCCTCACCGACTATTGGTCTACGGGTCTGTTCTTTCCTCCCGATCACGCATAGAGTATGCATTTTACTCCACCATTATAGTGTGAAGGTGTGCGTCAGCTTCATGGATGAGAAGGGACCTTTGTCTTCCAACATTGCTGGTGTGTCTGGGTGGTGTGACGATCTGTTGCTTCATCGTGAACCGTTGCTGTGGTTTTCTCCTAATTTTTTCCACTTTTGTTGACGGAGTTTTCCCCTTTTTCCTTGTGAGGTGTTTCCCCCTTTTCATGCAGGAGCTGGAAAAAGAGTTACTGTCACCCACAATTTTCACAGTGCAGGAGCCATTCGCGCTGGGGCTGTGTGCCTAGGTGTTCCATATCGGTTTCGGTGGTAGGTGTACGTCCCCTTGCCTATTGTGGCTATGTATGTTGCCAATTGTGGTCTATGTATGTGTTTTCCCCTGTCAATACTGGGATTTTGGCTTCTTCCCCATCTGTAGACTATGTAATGTTCTCATTGTTTCTTTATGGGATTGGGTTGTTGATCTTTCCCTGGTTTTGGTTGATGCATGGGAAACATCTTGTGGGGTTTCTGTTGAGTTTTTTTGGCCACGCTAGGGCTAAGAGAAACTCTAAAGTGTCTTGTTGACTTGAGCTATGTTCACCCTTTCGTTGGGGTTGTCACCCTGTTATCTTTATTTTCATCACAAAGTTGTGAACTGATTGTTTTACTACGGTATGCAGTGGGTGGTCTTCGGACTGTTTAGAGCAAGATTAGAGGCTGGGTATGCTTGAGAAGCCTAGTGTTGGGGAGCCTCTCAGACAGAATTAGACTGTTGGCTTTCTTCTCCACAACCCTTGAAGAGTATTGGAAAGGGAAGTCAGGGCCTGAGGGATTGCGAAGCAAAGAAAGGACTGATTCCTGGTGTTGGGTGTGTGGATGTCTTAGAAGTCAGGTTAGCTCTGGTGTAGGTGTCCTTAGCTCTCCATTGAGACCACCAGCTTAGCATTTATCCCTTCCTAGCTCCTTGACAGCTTGATAAACCAACCGTGTTGACTTAGTTGTTTTGTGTAACCTTGGCTATGTGTAAGCATGCTTTGACCCTTATTCCTTGGGGAATCATGCCCAGCTCGGGGGTGGCAGTGTTGCTGAGAGATTGATGAGCATGCTGGCCTATGGTTGGGTGGAAAGTTGCAGCGGCGTAGCTGGTTGTGGGACGAGTTCTTATTAGCTGAGTATTCTTGTCCATTTTTCTTCTACATTTACATTTACTGTCTATTGTCTAATGAATCATGATGAACATGATGTTGATGACTAAATGAATGTATGATGGTTTCTGTTGTGCATATGAATAGACATCTGAGTATGTTTTACATCTTAGGCATTTTATTTCATTTTATATGCATGTTCATGTTCATGGGGCTATTTTTCCTGGAGGTTTTTGATGGTTTGGTAGCGTCCTCCTCGTCGTTCAGAGGTTCGGGGACGTTACATCGATAAGTTGTCGAAAGTGGCACACTTTATTCAGTAAAGTCAACATATAAAGTAGTTCACATTGCTGACATATTCCTAAGAGAGATATTTCAATTACATGGGATACCCAAAGCAATCATCTCGGATCGATATACAAATTTTACCAGTAACTTCTAGAGATCTTTATTCTCTGGCTTAGAGACATAGTTAAATTTCAGTACCACCTACCACCCGCAGACAGGAAGATGGACAGAATGAGTAAATCAGATTTTGGAGGATATGCTTAGAATGTACGTGATGAACAATCCCACAAAGTGGGAAGATTATCTACACCTCGCAGAGTTTGCATATAACAATGGGTACTAGACCTCCACCAAAATGAGTCCCTTCGAGGTACTCTATGGAAGAAAGTGTAGAACACTAGTGACTTGGGATAACCCGGTAGACAGGCTCATGTTAGGGACAAATTTACTAAAATACCTAGAACAGTTAGTCACCAAAGTGCAACAGAATCTAAAAGAAGCACAAGACTTCTAGAAGAGTTATGCGGATAAGAAGAGAAATGATAAATATTTCCAAGTCGATGAACATGTTTATTTAAAATTAAAAGCAAAAAGAATCTCATTGATCCTAGGAAGGTGCAGAAAATTGGAACCAAGATTTTGTGGACCCTTTGAAATACTGGCCAAGAAAGGACTAGTAGCGTAAGAATTAGCTTTACCTACTCACATAAAGGTTCATAATTTTTTCCACACATATTTATTGAATAAATATTTCTATGATACTAAATATGTGATTGATTGGTCATTTCTATAGGTGGAACCTGAAGGGGATTTTATGCCAGAGCCCCTTCACATTTTGGACAAAAGGGAAGTATAGCTCAGGAAGCGAACTATTGTCCAGCTGAAAGTGCAATGGAAGCACTTTGGGGCCGATGAGGCCAAATGGGAGAATGAAACCACCAGCAAAGAGGCTTACCCCACCTTGTTTCAGGATTTCATTTCTAGTCCCTAGAACACCAGGACAGTGTTGTTCTAAGTGGGGAGGGATGTAATATCCTAAATTTTGACCTTGACTATATTGGGCATGAGCCCCACTTCACATGATTTACTTTGATGTTATGTTTATGTCTATAGATTGGGCATATACCCCACTGCACATGAGTTATATTTATTAGATAGATATACTGGGCATGAGCCCCGATGCACATGTATTATTGTCTTGTTATATGATTATATATATTAGGCATAGGCCCTGTTGGACAAGAACTTTTGTCGTTGTACTAAGCATAGTCCCCGATGTACTTGATTTATTATTATGTGATTGAGCACAAGCCCTAATATACTAAGATTATCATTTTGTGATGTATTATGCAGAAGATTGATTTCATAGGGGATTTCTATGATGTGTTGGGAATAATCCCTGGAGCACATGGGTAATTAGATTATGTGTTGAGCGTAAGCTCTAGAGCACATGGGTTATGAGATTATGTGTTGAGTGTAAGCTCTAGAGAACATGAGTTATGTGTTGATCGTAAGCTCTAGAACACATGGGTTATGAGACTATGTGTTGAGCGTAAGCTATGGAGCACATAGGTAACCCCAACAAGTAAAGAATGGAAGTGTTGGGCATAAGCCTTGGAGCACTTTAACATGATGTTGAGCATAAGCTATTGAGCATTGGATCTTTGGCCAGTGTATCCCTAGGTATATTGTACAAATGCATCCTAGTATTAGTGTTGAGAAAAGGGCTCTAGAATTGCACTAGTGTAATGCCTGTTTGATAATGTTGAGCGTAGGTTTTGAATAGCATTAGGGGTTACTGTAATTAAGGGTGTTGAGTTTCAAATACTCTGAATAGCACTGACCCTCATCATACTTATTTAAGTTTATTAATTGAAATTTTAATCTACTTCTCATCAAGGACTACAAGATACTGCCATGAATAGGAGGTAATCCAACATGCAAGGAAATCTAGAGCTACCTATCCTAGCTGACCGACCAAAACCTACCTGAGGCCTTGTTAAAATAATCAACTTAAACTAAAGAAGCATCAAATAGACAAATTATGCTATTTGAATGCATGGATAATAATAGATGATTAAACTAAATAATTTTATATCATATATATATATATATATATATATATACCAATTAGTTATTTTTAATAAATATAGGTAAGAGATCTAAGTAAAGTCTACATCCACTTATGAGAATAATAAATATGTGTGTGTGTGTGTGTGTGTGAACAAAAATAAAGATAACAAAAGTAATAAGTAAAATTCTATATATGTATATATATTATATTATCAACTAATTATTAGAATAAAATTCTATTCTAAAACTCAAGTAGGAACTAGTAAAAGTTCCTAGTTAACAAAAATTAATATATATTACATAAAAATCAAACTAAAGATTATTTTCAAGAAAATAGTAAAATCTTGATTCAACTAAAATTAAACCAACTACCCTTTTTCCAAAGATTATCTATAAAGAAAAAGCTAAGAGAAGGCTTGGGAGATCTGATTATTATTCCTGGATGGTATTGGAAAGATTTTGCAAACCAACACTTAGAGAATACAGAGCCTGCCTTCCAAACATTGGCATCCTCATCCTTAGGAGTTCTATATATCTTGCATGTTGGATCCAGCTCGGGGGGATTCGATTAAGAACCAGGAACAATTCCGGGTCATGGCTGGGAGTAACGTTGTAGTTTTAAGGTCATCTGGTTATCAGTCCTAAGGTTAGAAATAGAGTGTGTTTTATTAATTTTGGGTGTTGAAGTGTATAGGGTGTTAAAGCCTTTACAAGCTTCTAAAACTGCAGGTAAGAGGTCTTCCACTATTCCATATTTTATTTTTAGTTTTTAATTATATTTATAGACTGATATTATAGTTATTTAGGTTTGTATTGGAAGCTGTAAGTCATCCTTCATCTTTCACCTTCCTAAATAAATGTTTTTAATGTTTTATAGTTTAGGGTTATATCTAGGGTTAAATTCTTATAAGGAATTGTGATGAATTAGTTTTAAAGCTTCTATTATGTCTTAGGGTTTAGAATAGATTTTATCTTTTAGACCTTATAAATATTATGATCAAAAATTTACCAAAAACATCGTAAACGACATTGAATTCCGCCATAGAATCATATATCCTAGAAACTATATAAAATATGTATTTAAAGTATTTTATCAAATAGGGTAGATTTGTTTTCCAAAGCAAGTATTCATTCTATCCAAGCAAAGCTAATGCTAGAGCTTTGATATTAAAACCTAAATATATAAATTCAGCACTTATATAAATCAACATGTAGGGTTTAAGCCTAGAAATAACACCCTTAGCATTTTATTATAGAGAATCCATGAAGATCTACAAACACAGTCAGTTTATAAACTAACCTTTAAATTTAAGCATCTACCTCCAAATGATAGAACAAAATTAAAGAACCATAGACAGAACCAAACCCATTGGGGTTTCCAAATCAATGCTACTAGCATATCTAGAATTCTACAATATTCCTAAAAACAGTACACACGGCATTGGTTGGTAGTCGTGTCTAAAAATTTAAAAGAGCCACAGATATTCACCAATGAAAACAAATAAATAAACTATCAAATTAAATCAAAAATTTACAGACCAACGATAACACAGAGTCATGAACCAAGGTCGATCGAATCCCTTATAGATTAAGTACACATATGTCAACATTCCATAACCACTATTTTATCCCATAAAATATGCAGAGAATTGGTTGGAATCCTACTCATCCTTATTAAAATAAATAAAATAACATAAATATAAACCAGTAAACTATCGAAACCTTTTAAGCATTGGCTGGAATACGTTTAATCCATACCTAAATTAACGATAACTAACCCACCATCAAATCCCATAAACATTGGTTGGGAGTATGTTAAACCAATTAAAAAGAAATAAATAAAGTTACATAAATCATTCCATATATGGCAAACTAGGTTATAACGACCCCCTTCAACCCACTATCGAAACCCTTAGGGTCATAATTGCCAGTCACCCTGTAGAAGGAAGGGCTCGCTGCCACCATTAGAACTATAACCATTTTCAAGTCACATTAAAAATTTAAAAATTAAAGAACAGAGCTAGGGCGTTTCCCCTTTTTTTTCTATACAGCAGTGAAATAAACATTTGGAAACAACAAATATAATTTAACAGTCATGATTCTACATTTCAAACTAGAGTCACATTAACATTTCCTAAAACATACAGCATGAGCATAGACCCAAAATATTCACACCTAAATAATAATTACAACTGTATTATAATAGTGTCATTGCTGGAAATGGCACTGTTAACTCATAACCCATCCTTAGTAACATAAATACAGTGCTCCTAGCAAGCTTGCCCAAATTAAATTTAAGTAATTAAAAACTACATTGTGCCAGACATTCTCCTAAATACACAGAGCTACAAATTAAAATGCAGAGATTGAACGTAGAGAATTACAGAGGCCAAACCATCAAAACACAAAGACTAATCCTACGATTTGCAACTTTGTTTACTCGCTAACAGCATTTAAAACCAATTAACAAAGTATCCATTCTCACCATTAAAAGCTTGCACAAGCTTTAAACCAGAACACAATTTTATAACTTAAAACAAATACAGAGTGCATATCACATATTAACAGTAAAACTATAGAAATTCCAAATCGGTGATGTATTTTAGGTACCATTTATCCCACAATAGTTATCACATTACAAACTCTTGAATAGGACATAATCACATAAAACCCCAAACCCCACAAATAGTTTGATCTTCGCCTCATTCCCAAACCCTTACTTTTTCGAATGGGAAAGCCATTAAAAATAACAGAGAATCCCCATAACCCCTCAAATGACATAAAGACCAACCAAAGGCTAGGACCCTTGCGCATGGGCTTACCATGTTATGGTTGGATGGTTCCCTCTCCCACAATTGCAAGCTGCTCCAAAATGCAGAACCTTCCACAAAAGCTAGACTTACATTAGAGCATGCTCTAACCAAAAACAAAAATACTAAAATGAATAGTTTAATAATTAAAACAAAGAGATTGAGCGCTTACCTAGTAGCATTTTGACAACCCTGTAACTTATTCCATGCTTTACCTCTACCAGCGAAAGCCTCAACTAGGGAGCTCTCTCCCCCCATAACCTTCACCATGCAAAGAGAGAAATTTGAAACCCTAGTTTTGGGTTTTAAGTCTGTGCCAACGTGGAGGGAGCCACGCAACCATCACATGGCTCACCTTTAATGTGACATCTACCTTCCACTAAAGATTATATTTTTACCCCTTATCGCTATTGTCTTATTCCTTTGTATTTTATTGGTTAGATAGAAAGCACTTAAACCCTTAGTGTTTAGGTTTTAGAACCTTTTATGTGCTAGGTTGTGTCCCCTCTTTAGTACAGATCCACAGCATAGGATCAGAGACATAACAGCTGTAAAACCACGGATTTATCATGCAGTAGTTCATAAGAACTAAGTAATCCCAAGTCATAGGAGTCTTCCTTACCTTTTTGATTGAGTCGTTAGGTAAATCTAGCCACTCCTCCCCTTTATAAGAAAAGGTAAGTTAGCCACGTAATTTTAGTAAACAAGACTAGGTTACGTATTTAAAAATATATAATGCAAACTAGTATGAAACAAATAAATGGCATAGGGATAAAAGAACATCAGTATACAAATGAACGATAATAAAGATCATCGCAATTAGAAAGCCAGGTAATAACCTATGAGAGAAAACCAAAACATGACATAGGTATTGTTCCTAATAATTTTTTACAATGCTTAAGATTAGTATTAGAAGACTTGATTAGTATTAGAGGAAATTTTGAGTATTAGAGGCCCATTTTGAGTATTTTTACTGCAGACTTGGATTTGAGCCCAAGGATGTAGATGATTATTATTTCAAGAGAAAAAAATCATCCCTAGAGGAACCAATTTGTTCCACCTCTCTGATAAATGAGGAGGAAGAAGGAGCCAAAAGTGAAGATTCATCAAAGCCATCAGTATGTTCAAGCATTATGAGATTGTTTGGTTTTTCTTCAAGAAGAGTCTTCATAAGTGATGATCATAGTGCCATTCAAGATGGAGAAGACTCAAGTTGCTTGAAATAAGATACTCCATAATATCTTTCTTGTTCCCCATTACTCCAATAAGAATATGAAGAGGATCAATGCACAATTGAAGACCCAACAATTCAACATTTGATTGTTGGCAGTGTGTGAGGTAAAATCACTTCTAGTTTCTTTGTTGGTGACCTTAAAATCATTTCAAAGGAGGATGATGTGGTTAATGGTGGTAATACATATTTTGGATCAGATCCAAAAGAAGAATATAGATCAGATCTAAACTCGCCATTTGAGATTCAAAATGAAGCAAAACACAAGCCACCACCACTTGAGTGTGTTCCAGGGGGTTCATTGGAAGAGAAGATCACCATAGCCATACCACATGAGGAGGAAAATATGATGCAAAGGTATGAAAAACATTCTGATTTATATATTCCTTTGTGTCATCATCCTTATGCAACTACTTCTGAGGAGGATATTTCCATGGTTGAATATTTTGGTAGTGGGGCTCAAAATTTGGGTGTTAAGGATGAATGCAATGACAAGGCTAAATCATTGGATGGGAGTTTGCATGAATCACATATTAGGTATGATCCAATATATGGCAGAACACTCTGTGTTGTCAAGGAGCCTTAGAGAGACTACTCTTAGTCACAGATGAAAGGTTACTACAAGTTCTATCTAGAACCAATGGTGCACACAATATTCTTGAAGATCTTGTTGGGAGAGTCCAGATGGAGGAGAGACAAAATGGAATTGTGGGAAGAGACTGTAGCTCTGAACTATGCATCATCAGAAGTGATATGGAAGAGATGAAGAATGACTACTTGTATTTTTTCATGGATCGAGACATTTCTCTCAAATTTGTTGAAGGCAAAGCAATATCCGAAGTAACACAATTTCATGTGGAAGTGGAAGATTCCCATTCCTTTGCTAGAACCACTAGTGATCCTATGTGTGTGTCTAATTGTTCACATCATGCTTTGGAGGGAACTCATGTGCAAGATGAGCATGAGGACTATTTAGTGATACAAGTTCTTGAAGGAAGTAGTGACATGGATTCTAACTGTATAGCACTTGGTTCACACCAAGAGGAACCTCATGAGAGATTTGAACATGAGGAAAATTCTGAATTGTAGGTGTTTTTGAATGGAGGTGATATTGAATACCTTGTACAAGAACTTGTTGTGAAGAATAATGAGGAGTATTCAACTATGGGAGAGATAGCTAAGGACAAGTCATGGGGATCAACTAGCAAATGTACTTATTTATCCAAGGATTGGGTAGATGAGTACATAACAAAGATGAAGATCCAAGTATTCACCATTATTTATCACCTTAGTAGGATACTCTTTGACACATCTTTCATTGGGAAATTTAATGAGCAAGAAGAGAAATCCAAAATGCATGATCTTTGGGAGAGAATTGTCATGGAGAAAGTTGGTCTAATGTTAGAAGTGCATCAAGAGAATTGTGAGCTACCCTTATGGGAAAAAGAAATTATTTTGAAGGAGGTAGTTAAATTTTATCCACTTTGACCAGACAATAAGAGTGTTGATTCATCCATGGATTGGGTGGATAACCACACCTCAGAGATCAGTGCACATGAAGGTAAGAGTTTCACTTGCTATATATTATGTTCCTACCAGTTTGAAGAACAGTTTTGTATGGAGTTGGGAGGGATACATTTTTCCTCCAATACCATTATAAATCAGATTCATATGGATGATTATAATCATGGTTCTATAGAGGATCATCGGGTGAATATGGATCATGAGAAAAATTCAGATTTGAATGCTCTTGTGAAGAGGAAAGATAAAGAAAATTTTGTTCAAGCATTTGTCGATTTGAAGAAGAGTCATGAGGAGGACTTAGCAATGGGAAAAATAATTGAGTAAATAGTTTTTGAGGCTGCATGTAGTGTTATTTTTTTATCCAAGGATTGGGTAGACAAGTATATCACTGAAATGAAGACTCATTGGTGCACCATGCTTGCTTGCATGGGTCAAGCATTGTTTGACATTCAAGTATTGGAAGAAATACTTCATGATCTACCTTTATGGGTGGAAAAATTCATCATGAGGAATATGGATGATCACATCCTGTATGGATCAGAACAAAAAGGTTTATATGCACCCATGGATTGGATGGGTAGATACATAACAGATATGGAAACTAAAGGGTTGCAAGCTTGGCTCACATTGGTAAGAGTTTCATTTGCATTTGTAGAAGGTTTATAGACGCATATGGCATTGTCATATTATGTGAGAAGCAAAAAATAAATGTATGGCATCCATTGGATGCATTGGATACAAAAAAAATCAAGGATTGGGTATGCATATATGTGTCAAATTTATCATCTTGCATTCATAGAATCTGGGATGAAACAATGCATGATAGAAATCAGCTTGCACAAGAAGATGTCCAAATATTGTTGAACCTAATGGTGGAAGTTTTGGAAGCAAGGGAAGTGATGGGATCCCAATATGGTTATGGGACCCTGGCATTTCTTGGAATGACAACTTTCCAAAAATGGTGAGAGAATTTAGATCTCTACAGAGGAGGCAGTGGGATCCAGGCATTCTACTCAGTTATCTTAACTGGGTGCAAATTTTGTGGAATAAGGGTTAGACATTGGGTGAATGACTATAATCAGATTGGTGCAGCAAAAACATGGTGGACCTTTGGTATTTATCTTGTGATTGAGGATTTCTAATTCTTGATAGCCAACAACACATCTTGAGGATTGAAGTCACCGATTGGCTCCATAGATGGTTTGAGTTGGTTCTTGCTTGAGGACAATAATTTTGGGAGGGGAGGGATGTAATGTCCCCAAATTTTTCTTAATAACACCATGTTAAAACCCTATCCCTTGAGAACCCCATGATTCCCAGTGGAATAATAATCTAATTAATGATGGGGTCATTTTGATCAAATAATTATCTATATGAAGATTAGAAATGTATTATGAATTTATTTAATTTGTACACCTAATACATGTGCTTGGTGGCTAAGGAACTTGGGGCCTTATGGACCCAATGAGTTGTCACTATAATAGAAACTAGGTGAAAATGAATAAATATCCATAAATCCAGAAAATATAGAAAGTGGCAAAAAAAGAAGTCAACCAGAAAAGCGGTGCAAAAAGAAGGCAAGTGTAAAAAAGTTGACGAGATAAAATGTAGGAAATGTTTGGAGGGATCATTTTCTAAAAAGGAAAAAAGGTAAGTCATCCTAAAATCTATAATGGTGCATTTCTAAAGAGGATAAAAGAAAGTCATTCTAAAAGCAGGAAACTCTTGTAGGGTGCAATTTCCAAAGGGAGAAAAGGGCATGCCATGAGAAAAGCAAGAAAACAAGCAAGTTTCCTCATATATTCATGAGGGCACATTGAGCAAGTGAAGTGGGCCACCTATTGAACCAAATTCGACCTTGAATCCTAATTACGCTATAAATAAATGATAGCACACCCCTCTCACAACTTTTGATTATTAATCTTTTGGTGTTGAGTGAAGCTAAGCTTTTCTACTGAGTGGTGTGCCTCAGTTCGCTTGGGTGATGCACCCCAATATTTCCTAATATTTTCTCTTCTCTTCTTCATTTTAGTCATTAATGGAGTGTTGTTACAGGTTCTGAAGCCTTTTCCATTCCAGCTACATCTCCAGTACAAAGATTGGGAACTCTCCCACTCAAATCTCGAAGTTCTTTCTTGTCTTCTCTTTTTTTTTCTGAGATGTTGTTGAGATGAAGTTATGAGGTGAGGGTTGATGGAACCCAGCCATTAATGTTAGTTATTATCATCCCCTGATATCATTTTCATATCAGTACCAAATCTTTTGCATAGTTCGGGTAGTTTTATACTCCAAATCAACCTCAACTCTAGTATGTTTATCCTTGTAATGAAATCTATATTAATGAATAAAAATATGAGACAACTGTGAGATTAAATTCAGTCGTCAATTTCCATTGTTAATGTATTCTCCCCTTTCTGCAATTACTACAGAGTTTTGAATGATTTTGACTGAGTTTTAAGAAGCATTTCAATACCCTATCTAAAAATGCATGAAAATATGACTAGTTTTTTGTTTAGAATGAATTAGAGGACTACAAAAAATTGAATATTATTTCACCAAGAGAAGTGAGGTGCTCTCAGCCCAGTATGGGGGAGATCCTGTCACGTTAGTCACTTTATGCTAGCCGACATAAAAAAAAATTATGTTAACCAACATAAATAAAAAATTATATTGTGGATTCATATATTTATATAGTGTCCACTCAATCCAAAATCAATTCACCAAATATTAAAACTAAATGAAAAGTAATTAAAAGATCAGTGTTAAACCCAGATTTACCACTAAAGGGATCAAAATGTTCGAGGTGTAATTTTTTATGAACATTTAAAAATTTAAGATAAAAATAACTTACACCTAAAGAAATTGGATCCCTCTTGGTGCTTTCTAGATCAAGGTTTAAGATGGATCTATGCTGGTTTATTTAAGTTTTGGGCATTCATTAACATCCTATTAAATATATTACAAGTCTAAAACTAAAGTTTATAAACCTTCTTCATGTGTTTGGAACCCCCATAAATCTATCCTAGAGTGTAGTACAAAAGACTATATTTTCTTGTGCAATTTCCTAAACATACCAAATATTTTATAAATATGCATATACCTTTAAATACTATCATATAACTTTATTTCAAATCCATATCAGGTTCATTATCCTCGGTTTGCTTGGATAGTGATTTTTCATTCTCAATTTGCACTTGTTAGAACACCTTGGAGCCTGGGAGTAGACTTCAGCCTCGCTGATGCTCAAAACCTAAAAGGGCCCAACATCTAGGTGCTTAGGGATATTAAATTTTAGAATCCAACCCTATCCTTTTATTCCTCCCATTAACCCTCTGTCACTCTCTGTAAATGACCTTACTACCCATATTTTACCTTGTGAAAGAATTGTTACAACCTCTTGTAAAATTTTATTAAAAATTTTGATCATAACAGAATTGGGAGTTAATATTCTGATCTGATTTAGATCAACGATATTACAAAGTGAAAGGGACATTTTTGGGGGGAAATGCCATTTTTAGGGATTGTTTAGCGGTTTTCAGGAGGTGTTTTGGTCTCCAAATTTGTTCAGAAGCTTCCTAACTATATAATGAACCATGAATGAGGTAATTCCATCCTACTTAAGTATCAAATATGACTCTTCCATCCATAAATTTCATTTCGGTGATCGACAATAACTTCATGAAGTGTCATCATGTTGGGTAAAATATCCTCTTGATTAATTCACCTAATATTTAATTATCGACCGGGGTTGGTAGGATTAGAGTTGACACAAAATATATGAAAAGGTAGAGGGGTTCCTAGGGTATCGTGGTAATACTTTAACAAACAAAATATCAAAATATCTTTCAAAATGAAAAACTAAGTCAAACTCCTAAGAATTCAACTATCAAGATAATTGAACAGAGTACTAGACTAGAGTGGCAGCAAGTTATACTACTCTACTCTGTAAATAATTACTAAAAGATAAAGATATAGACAATGCTATGAAAATGAACTATTCTCTATAATAAAATATATTTTACTGCTAAACAACTTTAGAGACTAACGACACAAAGAAGGATTTACAACAACTAGATATGCTTTCTAAAAACTATACATGCAACTGACAGATGTACATAATGGTTTAAAGTAAACTATCTAGTTCCATTCTCCTTGGTTATTTTGAGGATAAGGGTTCACTGTGAGTGGAACAGGACTAGGAGAAGTGTCAAAGTGTCTTTCAAAAGAAGTGAAGAAACTAAAGGGAATCAAATCTAACTTAACCTCTATAAATATATGCAGACTAAGAAACGTCCAATTGCAATCTATAGTAAACATGATGATTTATAAGAAAATAACTCCTAGTTGCAAAAGATAGAACAATACTAGAAGAAGGTATGCATAACTTATAAACAAGTAGAAAACTTAATAAATATGATTTTAAATCCTATTCTATAGGTTTCTTTGGTAACCTCCTAATTGGAAGCGGTAAATCCTACTGCTTGTGATTGATTTTCAAGGTACTAACGTATTTCCCAAATATTGACATATCTAACTTTAAACTATATATAAAAAAGAAAGGGTGAAATCTATGCAAGCTAAAGACATAATTACAAAGTAATACAGTAAACGAAAACGCATGACATAATTCTTAAACATAAGGTGAAAAGAAGGAAGAAATAGGAATGAGACTTAACAGGTATTCTAAATAGTCTCATCTAAGAATTTTAAGAAGAAACACAACCATTGTCTAACTACCATTTTCAAAACAGAATCGAAAAACTAAAGAAACAAGCTCAAAACAGATTAAAAACGCTCAAGGCTGAATGAAAGGTTGTATAACAGACTGGAACATAGGCCTAGATGATAGGCAGAATAGGCTGTCTGAATGACATTCTACACACAAAAAGCACTAAAATGTTAATAAATAATCAATCTAAATGATTTTGAGGTCAGTCGATCCATGCACATGATAATAAAATGTAAAGAACACAAATTAAACATGTATAATGATTAAATCCAATCTATGAAATAACTTAAACTCAATTCATAATTAAAAACATCATTTAAACAAACTGTAATATAACTAACTGAATTCATAACAAAATGGAAAGGGAAAGAATTGAATCTACTGTAATTGAATCAAAGCAATCTATTCTATCAACATAAACCAAGCAGTAAATTGGAAAGACTTGAAAGGGAAATTGAAAGAAAATTTGTGCGCAACTGGTTTCTTAACTCACAAAGGAAACTACATTAACAGCATAATATCAAAGTGTAATCTATGCTACATGAAATGAATAACATAAATGATTTCAGTAACTAAATTGCATAAAAAAATTACAAATAAAACTATGCTAATTGCAAAAAAGGGAAGAACGAAAATACACAGGAATAGAAATCTTTGGTTGATGAGGGGCCCTCCCAACAATCAAAGTGATAACTTACTCATGCTACTTAAGACATGATCATGAACAGCATAAGCATAACTTCCATTAAGGTAAATAAAAGTGCTACAGAGTTTCTAGAACTGACGGATTACATGTATCAACTAAAAAACCATTTATCAACTCCCTTCTCGCATAATAGCGTTTGTATATATAGCATTTTACAAAGGGTGAGAGATTCGACCCTTTCAGTGGTCAATTGCTATTAATATAAATCAACCATTATGACAGGTAACTAAACGAATAACCAAGACATGACATTTTCCTCCTTCTTCGCAAGATGGTTCTTCTATGGCGCATGATTTTGCATACAAGCTCTACTTTGGCATGGTTGGCGTCAAGGTGTCATGCAGAGAAATCATACGAGTGATATTTCAGAAGGGATTCATGCTATCACTCTAGCATGTAGACAACAAGTAGTTTACAAGTCGTTCCATACTTGAATGCTTAGGAATCTATCAGTACCAGTATGCGATTTGCTCAACGGACTGAATGATGAGTTGTACAGTGAGCTGGATATGCTCTACACGTATCTAGAATGGATGCATGGTCTGTTCATTGGCTCACCGAAGACTAATATCTACAATAATTATTTCATATGTTTAGCATATAATCAAATACCATTGAATTTAACCTATAAAATTGTGAAATAATGGAAATAAATCATAACTCACATAAACCCAAAATATAGTCGTACCTGGTGCTGAATAGAGAACTGTATGATAGAAAATATGCCAAAAGGTGAAAAAACATATGTCAAAACATATAAATTATTAGCCGAAAATGATGACAAAACGAGGTTCAACACATCATGCGACCAAAACATGTAAGTGTCATCACAGACGAAGAAGTGTCAATTTTGCCTATAATAGATGCCCCCTAATGTATAAAATCAAAGGCTAAGACGATGGCTGAAATACATTATAAATAATAAATTTTCGGGTCATGGAGTCAAAGAAACCAGAGAAACCGATATCGTAGGCTAAAACAAAGTACCTGAAAGAGAGGAAAATGTCAGACAATCTAATCTCTTCGACACACATGTCCATGTACAAATGATCGCCAGAAAGATACAAGGGGGATCCAACATATGTATAATTTATGTAACTATCATGGACACACAATATACAAAATGGTGCCATGTAAAATATAGAGGAGTCATGGCCACAAATGAACAACATGAATCCATGCTCAATAACCAATCATAGCCACAAGAAAACAAGGTGGATCTATGTCTCGGTAGGTGTCAAATGAGGTGTGACAAGGTCTTGCGTGACTTGGGAATTAGAAATACATGATGATTTTATTATTGGCCTAAGGTATTCAATCCAAACCTCCCAAAGGTATGAATCCTAACCATGTGAATAGAGGAACTGAAGTAGAACATGGGAGATATTTTTTGATTACTGGTCATTGATGTAAACCATTAAAAAATGCAAGGGAACCCACCAACAATGAAAATGGGCCCCAAGGTACCTAGTACATTCTAATAGGTGTGAATAGATGCCAATTGAAGTCGAACACCTAAAGAATCCATCGAGTAAGATACATTGAGGTATTCTTTCTACCCAATAGTGAGGGAAACGGCCATTGATGACTGTAATCCCCAAGGTAGTGTCAAAAGACTCTAAATCTCATCCCTAGATCAAGATGAGTTGAATTTGATGGGAAGAGACCCATTGGAAGAGAGGAATTAAGGAATCCTCCATCATCCAAGACGATAAAAAGCAAGGACTGATTTGATTTAGAGGTGGGAAAAAATCTTGCAAAACATACCATCAAAGGCATGATGTAATGGAATGATACCAAGGAGTGGCCAACACATGAGGTCAAGGAAATTGTAGAATAGCTGACACATGTTTTATCCTTGAACAATGAGCGTGAGATAGTAGTGACTCATGCAGATTTATACATAAAGGGACCAACAATACAAATATGCAATGTAGAATACATTAACATATTTTCCATATGATTTGAATAGTAACCAACTGAAGGAGCAATAACTCTGAGATCGGGCTTAATCCTAAGGCCAAAAACTAGAACCCAACTATTGAGAGACTCAAACTAGTGCTTTGTTCAAGTTTGACATGACTTGCTGCCATTATAGAAAAAAACATTTGATATCCTTCCCTTCCCTTTCTCTTTATAGGAACCTTTATCATTTTTTAATGAGCTTGAAAAAGAACTAAAGTATGATCGATAAGGAACTATCCGGTGGATTTTTTTCAATCCCAGGGTAGTTTATGCTTGCTATTTTTTCAATATTAGAGAGTCTAAAACTTAAAGAAGACTCCAAGGTTTTACTTTTTCTTAGAGTTAGTCCCCTACATCTAAAAATGTATAAAACAATAAAAAGGAGAACTCTTATGGGAAAAAATGACCAAAGTATGCATTTTTCGTAAGTAGTCCATTCATCCCAAAAAGGGGTAAATGTATACCAGACAAAGAATATTTTATATACTTATAAACAAGATTGAAATAAATAACCATCTTACAAATATTTTCATGTTTAGGGAGTCGGGAAAGAGCTTAAAGGAGACTCTGAAATTTCCTTTTTTGCAAACTTAGTCCCCCACGCCCAAAAAAGAGATAAACCAAAGCAAGGGAGAACTCTCTTAGCTTAGGATAACTAAGGTATTCCTTTTTCATAGTTAATCCATGAGGTCGGGAAAATGATTAAACTTATACCAATTGGATGGTTCTTCAAGTTATTTAACTAGTATGATAGGAACAAGATTGCTCGACGATCTTTTCAATTTTAAGGAGTCTGAAAAGAGCTTAAAGAGGACCCCATTTACCTTTACCATAAAGGTTTAATGAGCGTAGAAAATTCAACTAGTATCCTCCTTCTATTTTTAACGAGCTCGAAGAAGAGCTCGAAGAATGCTAATAATCCAAGGAAATAAGTGTCAAATGAATACAAAACTAGTTCCAAGCACAAGAAACAAATCTATGCATATTGCAAGGAACATGATCAAGATAAGGACACTCAAGGGGTGTCTCCTTGAGGTAAAAGGTGTCAAGTTGCAACAGAAAAACAATACATGGCTAAGCAATAATGAGATCAAAGATGAGGGCTTATATAACGAGCTAAAATCATGAAATTCGGCATTAGGATCATTAGCATAAGAAAGGTATATCCAAATGCAGTTACAAATTAAAAGTGAAAGAGGGAGCCTTATAGGGAATGACAGAGCCTTATAGGGAATTCAAATAGAATTAAGACTTAAATGCAAAATCAAGAGCCTTATAGGCATGCGGCTTCTTTTGAAAGCCAAGGAAAATAAAAAAAGGCTCCTAAACCTATGAAAAAAACTCAACATGGACACTAAAATGGAATAGTGGTGCTGACTACGATGACCCATGTTACGTAGGATTCGCTGCTAGACTAGTTTGAATGCATAAAGAGATGCCTAACACACCAATATCCAATAGGTTCAACCCTATGGAAAATTCGTATGGCACAAGGTTGAAATGCATCGTAACAGAGGGAAGGCCTACACCTATATGCAAATTTTCGAATATACCTAAAGGGAAAAAGTAACATATCAAAAAGGACCAGTTAACAACTATGAATCTATCTAAAAATCCTATCTCCAAGAAACAAATTACCAAGATCATATTCAAAAGAAAAGATCAGATATATGTCACTTTGGTAGAAATATTTTTTGCTTCGCCTTCTTCAACAATAGGCATAAACAAGGAATATATAACGAAGGAAGACTTTATAGTGCCAAGGTCTGAGTAATTACAATCAACAAGATCAAACTCAAGAAGAATATCAAAGTTGAAAGAAGTGATGGGGTTTGTACGAACAGAATCAGCATCACGGGAGTCGAAATTTCTACAAACAGAATCAAACTCATCTGGATCACCGACTTGCTACTCAATGGGAGATTCCAAAGACTCAAAAGTACCAATGTATGAGGATCGATAATCAGTAAGATTGGACTCAAAAGGCAAGTCATTTTTGGATCTAACTACAACTCTGTAAACATACAAAGGAATGTCAAACTATATAAAATACTCTAGGAAACATTCATGTAAAGGAAGAATATCATCCCAAATAGAACACATATCCGAACATTCAATTGGTTCAATCGGGTGGAGATCAAACTCAAATACCCAATTCAATTGAACACCTAGTCAACTATTGGGACCAAATCCCAAGAAGGTAAACATGAATGCAGAGGCTTCTTCTTAGTAGAAATTGGACACAAGGTATACGAACCCACATAATTCACCTATGGTGTGGTAGTGTCTACCGAAACACTGGGAATTGACAAAGGATAGACTTGTTCTAAGAATCAAACTCATCTGGATCACTGACTTGCTACACGATGGGAGATTCCAAAGAATCAAAAGCACCAATGTATGAGGATCAATAATCAGTAAGATTGGACTCAAAAGGAAATTCAGGGTTGGATCTAACTGCAACTCTATCAACATCCAAAGGAATGTCAAACTATATAATAGAATCTAGGAAAAATTAATCTAAAGGATGAATATCATCCCAAATAGAACACATATCAGAACATTCAATTGGGTCAATAGGGTGGAGATCAAACTCAAATACCCCATTGAATTGAACACCTAGTCAACTATTGGGACCAAATCCCAAGAAGGTAAACATGAATGTAGAGGCTTCTTCTTAGTAGAAATTGGACATAAGGGATACAAACCCACATAATTCTCCTGTGGTGTGGTAGTGTCTACTAAAACCATGGGAATTGACAAATCATAGACTGTTGGAGACATTTACCACCACNGAGGCTAACTTAGCCTTCTCCTACATTTGGGGAGGCTAACTGGAGCACTCCAGGGGTGATCTGAGTGATATTAATGCACCTAATTGCTAACTGGTGGTTACAATTAGTTAAACAGGTCAGTGAAGGTGCCTCCTTTCATTTAATTGATTATTTAATGATTAATTAATGAACTGGAGTCAACAAGGGCGCCTCCACCAACTTCTGATGTTCAGTTCAATTTCAGTTAACCTCATCGGGGTTCATTGGAGTCATTGAAGCACTAGCACTTGATGGCTGGCTTGCTATGACATGTGTTTGATCTCTTTCAGTTGAGACTCAGTCATTTATTGCACTCCGGCTTCAGTTAGGGTTCAGTTGAGTCAATTAGGGTTTTGATCAATGGTTAACTGAGTGTTGACTATGGCTTACAGTCAATTAAGCTAGACTCACTCATTCAATTCGAATGACATCCTTGAGGATTCGAATTGTTCATTCATTCATGCTTGTAGCATGACATTCTAATTGTAATCGTTCAATTCTTTATGTGAATACAGAGCAGCTACTATTCCTGTAGACCGATTACGCCATTTCATGAGTTATTTGTTAATTAATCTTTGATGAGATTGATGCTTTGTTCCTAGATCAATATACAAGATTAATATGGTATCAAAGCTGACAGTGGGACAAAGCTCTATCTCTCAAAAACAAGCTTTTTGACAAATTTCTGCGTGAAATTTGAGCAATAGCTCAAAAATCCAGCACTGCACCAGAAGCCAAGGCTTACCACTTAATACCCCAAGTAAAGAACTTGTTGATCAAGCTTTCTTGATTGACTATGCTGGGTGTGATGAAAGCCTAAAATGTGCATGCTGTTTGACCTTACATTTCCCTTTCTGTTTTGATTTTCAGGTTTCTACAGGTGAAGCATTTGCTCCAGCAGATCCAGATGGCCTCCTCAGTAGATCTCTTGACTGCATACAATTTCCACTCATGGAAAGGTGATATGGAGATTCAGCTGCACTCTAGAGGACTCTTTAGAGTCACCATGGACACTAAACATGAGCCCGGTTTAGCCATAGAAAAATCAATATTCTTGAACAAGAAGGATGAAGCCTTCGGTTTCTAGAATGCCTCTCTATATTCTGAGATCTTCTTTTCCATATTGCGGGATTGCAGACTCCAAAATAAATACGGGACAAATTGGAAACTCTATATGGAAAGCATGATGACTTGAGGTTTTACCAGCTTGAAAATGAACTCATGTCTCTCCAGCCCTCCAATTTCAAGACTCTGAATGATTTCTTCACAAAGTTCAAGCATACTGTTTTACTCTTGAAGCAATGCAAAGTGGAGAAGGAGGATGATCATCTCATCCTTGCCATACTCTCCAAACTCAGGGCTGATTATTTAGTTTTTGTTTCTACACTCCGTGTGGGGAAGCTCACAACCCCTGGATGGAAGATGCCTACACTCAATGCCTTCATTGAGTCCCTAACATGTGAACATGACAAGCTTATCCAGATGGGGATCATCAGATCCTCCCATGATCAAGCCCTTCATGTCTCAGGGCCCAAAGATCTGAAGGGTAAAGGAAAGCAGCAGAAGAACCCAAAAACTAAATTTGATGCTCCTAAACCTAGAGTTGAAAATCAGCAGCATGATGAGTCTTCCGGCTCAAGGAAGAACAAAGGAAAAGGGCACCTTGGCAAGGAAAAATTCAAGTGCTCTTATTGCGGGAAGGGATTCCACCCTGAACATGCCTGCATGAAGAAGAAGCTTGATGAATCCACCTCTCTCCTTGAGAGAAATCACATCAATATTTTGGATCAGAGCTTTCGGAGGAGAGATCAGCAAGATCGGGAACCACAACATGAAAAAGGTCATGCCCTCATGGCAAGCACTTCAAATTCCAAAGCACTGTTGATTGATTATGGAGCTTCGAACCACATGATGGCTGAAAAAGACTCATTTTCATCCTTGGAGACCGGAAAATCCATCCCCGTCCACATGGGATATGACTCCACCATCATTTCAGAAGGACAAGGTACTGTTGATCTTGAAAATGGTTTTTTTTGAAATGTTTTGTATGTACCATCTCTGGCATCAAATCTCCTTAGTGTCTATCAGATGACACATACAGGAGTGCCTAAGAGATTTTCTTTCATCCTAAATGATTTTGAGATAATAGAAATTTCATCCGGGAAACTCATTGCTAAAGGCCTTGCAAACCATCATGCAAAAGCCTATGAGTTCTCTCACTTTGTTGCGGATGCCAAGCCCACCGCTCTGCTAAATCATGGAAATGAGGTTAGTAGGATATTGCATGAGAGGTTTGGCCATATTAATTTCAAATATTTGCAGCAATTATAGAAAAACTCCATGTTTTAAGGCCTCTCGATCATCAAAGCAACCACGGGAATTTGCAAGGGCTGTGTGATTGGAAAACACCCTGAGCACAAGTTCGATCGGGGGAAGGCAAACTGAGCTACATGCATATTGGGGCTGATACATTCTGATATCAGCGGTCCGATGCCTATAAAATCCATGAATGGATCAAGGTATCGTCTTACTTTTATTGATGATTTTTCAAGGTACACATGGGTTTTCTTTCTCAAAAAGAAATCATAAGTATGTGAAAAAATTTCTGAATTGAAGTCCTTGATCGAAAATGCCTCTGGGCTTAAGATCAAGATATTGAGATCTGATAATGGAGGGGAGTATGTCAGTAATGATTTGCTGCACATATTCTCCCAAATTGGTATTCAGGTCCAACATTCAATCCCCTAAACTCCCTAGCAGAACGGAGTAGCGGAAAGGAAGAATCGGTCTCTCAAGGAGATGACCACCTATATGTTGGAATCCAAGAAGCTTGCTGCGAATTTGTGGGCTGAGGCCATGCATGCTGTAGAATACATTTAGAACAGGGTGTCACACTCATCCATGAAAGGTAAGACCCCTTTCGAAGCATACTTTGGACACACGCCAGATGTGTCGAACCTACAGGTGTTTGGGTCCACTGCATGGGCCCAGATTCCGCTTGATAAAAGAAGGGCTTTGCAACCGCAAAGCATAGAATGTATGTTTATTGGGTATCCTGATGAATCTAAAGGACTCAAGCTGCTATATATCAATACCAAACAGATCATCATCGAGATAAGTGTCAAGTTCGATGAGCCTCTTCAGGAAGTGGAACTAGTGAAGGAGAAAACTGTTGAATTTCCTTCCTATTCTACTGAATATTTGGATGATGAAATTGGGGGTGATGACCCTGATTTGGATCCTCTAATTTCTGATATCAGCATGCATCAATAATAATATTCTGAATCAGAACCTGAAGTGCAAAATAATCTTCCTACATGGGCCCGACAGACACTCTCCTCCGCAAGAGACAACATTGGAAATCCGGATGATCCAAGGAGAACCCAGTCTAATTTCCAAAGAGAAGGTATTGCACTCTCTTGTCCTGATAATTTTATGTCCGAAACTTGCTATTTGATGATTATTTCAGATCCAAAATCCTACTACCATGCTCAGAAAGATCCGATATGGCAAGTTGCCATGGATGAAGAGATGAATTCTCTTCAGAAAAACACTACTTGGGAGCTAGTTTCTCTTCCTCCGGGAAGGAAATTGGTTCAATGCAAGTGGGTGTTTCGGACCAAGGTTGCTGCTGATGGAAGCACCTACAAATATAAGGCAAGTCTGGTGGCAAAATATTTCTCCCAGATCCAAGGAGTGGACTACCATGAGACCTTTGCACCGGTTGCAAAAATGGACTCCATCTGCCTTGTTTTGGCAATTTCAGCATCGAAGCACTGGGAAGTGCATCACATGGATGTTAAGTCAAACTTTCTGCATGGATATACTCATGAGGAGATATACATGAATCATCCTAAGGGCTACATCATTGATCCATATTTGTTTTGCAAGCTAAAGAAGCCACTATACGGATTAAAACAGGCCCCAAGAGAGTGGTATTCCAAGATGGATGCCTTCCTTCTCTAGCAAAACTTTCAGAGATGTAGATCAGATCCAAATGTGTATTTACAGCAGTATTATGGTCATATAATTATCATTTTTTTATATTCTGATGACTTACTGATCATAGGTAGCACAGTGTTGGAATATATTAAACCCACTCACAACTTAGGATAAAATAATTAATCATTATTGATTAATTATTCACCCACTAGCTTAATTAGGTGGCACCTTAAAGTCAATGCATGCCATCTATATCCTAGGAATGAGTTATTTCTGATTCTGGGTTCATCTAGAATTAGTATGCAGGACCTTATAGCAAATTCTGCTTTTTTCTGCTTTTTCTGCTTTTTTCTGCTTTTCTATGGATAAGATAAAAGCTAGTCAACTAGGAAACTGGGTGCTTTTGTTTCCAACCCATCCTCCATTATTTTTTCTCCATTTTCTAGGATTAGCATGTTACTTCCATCTCCTTGACAACTTACTCATGCTTTTTCCAACTCGTGAGGTCCTTAATAGATTTAGCAAGTGCTTTATCCACCTATGGGGGTTTGCTATATTTTGGTAAGTCAACCTTTTTGACCTTTATGAGTTGTTTCCATACAATTCGACTTCCCCATGAGGGATGTACTATTTATGTACTCTATTATTCATAATTATTAAATGGAAGGATACACACCAATATTCATCTCTTGATTCATGTGATTCAGTCTCTTTTCTTCTCTCTTATTTTCCTGTGTATGCTTGTGAGAATTCTTAGTAGAAAGATCTATTTCTTGTGCTTCTTTTTAGCATCATTGCACATAGCATTGATCTATTATTTCTACACACATTTTCCTCCATTTCATCCATCAGAACTGCTCTCCACAATGCTTTTGAAATGAGTGATTTGGGGCTTCTAAAACAATTTTTTGGGCTCAAAATTGAGCAAAATTCTGATGGGATTATGGTCACTCAGTCCAAATACATTTCAGACCTATTAGTCAAGTTTAACATGGCTAAATTTAGGCCTGCACCATTCCCTTTCCTTTCAGGGATCAGCCTTGAAGAAGGAAAAAGCACACCTCCCATGGACTACACTATCTATCGACAGCTGATTGGTAGCTTGTTGTACTTGACACATTCTCGGCCTAATATTTGTTATGCCATGAATTCTGTATCAAGATACATGCAGCAGCCTCATGATCTTCATTGGAAGGTAGCCAAGAGGATCCTCCAATATATTCAGGGAACTAAGACCTATGGCATTCACTATGCTGCAGACTTCGAGCTAGAGCTAGTTGGATACACATATTCCGATTGGGCGGGTGATTCTATTGATCAGAATTCTACTTCCAGATATGTATTCATGTTTGGTGGTGGCCCCATTTTCTGGTCAAGCAAAAATCAGGCTGCCATAGCACTATCTTCAGTAGAGGCCGAGTATCGAGGAGCGGTGAATGCTTGCATCCAAGCAGTTTGGTTGCAAGGCATTATTTCAGAGTTTGATCTTAGTAGTACTTTGTACACTGTCCTATTTTGTGACAATCAAAGTGCTATTAATATATCCACGGATCCAGTTACTAGGCAGAGGACCAAGCATGTAGAGATCCACATGTGCTACATCAGGGATCTAGTGCATGACAGGACCATCGTTCTGCAATACTGCTTGACTGATGAGCAGATTGCAGACATCTTCACCAAGATATTTTCAGAAAAGAAGTTCACTTACCTCCGTTCACTATTGGGGGTGAGTTCATCAGGGTGATTCAGACTAGTTTCAGTGTTCAGCTTGAGGGGGGGGGGGTTTCCCACTGGGTTTTCCCTCTTTTCCTCACTTAGTTTGTTTTGAGCATTGTTTCAGTTTCAGCATTGTACAGGGTGACCTACGGCCTTAGTTTCTAGGGCCCTATCATTTTTATGCATTTTTGTTTTCTAACTCCTCCTGAGTATAGCTTAAGGGGGGGTGTTGGAGACATTTACCACCATACACACTCTTTTTGGTCAAATTGGCCTAGTTAAACCACTATCCTAAGTATTATTGACATTAATTGACATCAGTGGAGCATTAAATTTCATCATCCAGTCACACCCACACCTACCTTCAGTCAAGGAGGCTAACTTAGCCTTCTCCTACATTCGGGGAGGCTAACTGGAGCACTCCAGGGGTGATCTGAGTGATATTAATGCACCTAATTGCTAACTGGTGGTTACAATCAGTTAAACAGGTTAGTGAAGGAACCTCCTTTCATTTAATTTATTATTTAATGATTAATTAATAAACTAGAGTCAACAGGGGCGCCTCCACCAACTTCTGATGTTTAGTTCAACTTCAGTTAACCTCATCGGGGTTCATTGGAGTCATTGAAGTGCTAGCACTTGATGGTTGTCTTGCTATGACATGTGTCTGATCTATTTCAGTTGAGACTCAGTCAATTATTGCACTTCGGCTTCAGTTAGGGTTCAGTTGAGTCAATTAGGGTTTTGATCAGTGGTTAACTGAGTGTGGACTGTGGCTTATAGTCAGTTAAGCTAGACTCACTCATTCAATTCGAATGACCTCCTTGAGGATTCGAATTGTTCATTCATTCATGCTTGTAGCATGACATTGTAATTGTAATCATTCAATTATTTATGTGAATACAGAGTGGCTACTATTCCTGTAGACCGATTACACCATTTCATGAGTTATTTGTTGATTAATCTTTGATGAGATTGATGCTTTGTTCCTAGATCAATATACAAGATTAAGTTAGACTTGGTCTAAATTCAGGTAATGAGAGGTATCAACAAATGCTAGTTGATCAATAGTGACAATGTTTCATTGGAAGGAAAATACAACACACGAAACAGTGTAGACACCACAACATTCATAGCATATATGTAATCATGCTCAAGGAGTATATTGAATTCCAAGGGGTCCTCTATAACCATAAAATCGACTAAGATGATCTTCCCACCTAAAGTAATAGGAAGTTGATAAAGAACCCTCAAAGTTTAACTATGTATTTTATCAAAATCCGATGGCTTGTTAACAATTAGCATGAGTTTGGTATATCCCATACCTCTCCAAGCATGCGTGGATAAAATACTAATAGAGGCTCCTTCATCTACAATACAACAAGCAACTATGTTGTGTTTAACTTGGACCTTTAGTTTAAAAGGTGCAAGAGAAGGTATGGCCCAGCTAGACTATTACAATTAAAGGAAGTAATCCATGGGCTTAGCGGGGGTTCGTTCAAAGAAAAGTGATTGCCCCTTATCCAAAAAATTCTGAAATGGCAGTGAAGAAAACATTACTGATATACAAATCACTCTCCAAAGGAAGAGTGGGATTGATCTAAGATTGCATCGATTCAACCACTTGATCAACCAAAGGTTGAATAGATTGTTAATAAATAACAGGTTTTTAGGAGCAGAAGATCCTTGAGGCTCAGACGAGACTCTTTGTACTTTTGCAATAGCTGAGCACAGGTGAGTAAGGTGATCTCCCTTGCAAATCTTACAAGGTAACTTAGGCTTGCATCCTATATGATTTTTTTTCTCAATGGTGTCAACATTACTTGCACTGGTTGATTGTTTTATCCTAGTATGGCCTCTAGAGGCTGGGTGGATTCCCTCAGCATGACTTTTGGAGGCTAGGCGGTTGCCCCTAGAATGACTTGCAGAGGCTAGGTGACTTATCCCTTGCTTTCGCATCTTCTTCATATTCTTCCTCCTGTTATTCCATTTATACTTCTGGTTACTAGTATCAAGACTTTCACCACATGAGGTAGAAGGATGAGGAGACAATGTTACTGGTGAAGGGAGTACAAGGTTTTTATGCCCTTGATATAAGTTGCTTACTTGAGAATCAGCATAAGAATTTAGGATAATCGGAGTGGAAAACAACCAAACCGATAGCCCAAGGGTGAATCTAGGAATATTCAAAGTGGCCATCAAAGGAACACCAATGTTCCCAACAAAAGAAAAATCATAAGAACCCCCTTGGAAAGGGGTCCCTTGGTTGGTCTCCGTAGGTATACTAGCCATAGTTTCTAACTCAACAATAAAGAAAACTCTAAGGCCGACTGAAAATAGGTAGCACAAAGAGAACACCACTAGAAATAATCCTAAGTGTCCAAACCATGAAACCAAAGATGCCTTCCAAAGGAAATCCTAGGATAATCAGGTCCCAGGACCAACCAGTAAAGGAACCAAGGATAGTTACCCGCAGTCCACCATACACCTCCTTAGGTCCAAGCACTTGAATCACCAAACCGCTCTCCCAAATTGTATGTAAGGGATTTCCTCCCGAGCCTTCCTTAGGTATAGTGGAAATTACCCTCCACCATAACCTATGTAAGATCCCTAAAGTTCCAGATACTAAGACTACCAATATTGCAAAAAGGATCCAATGAAATAGTCATTGGTCTAGTCAATACGTATGGGAAGAGTAGTTAATCCCAAAACTCAAACAACACCGACACCACACGGGGACAAAGGGTGGTACTGATTGAATCCCCAAACGTGCACCAACTCTGGTGTATTCTTAGTTGAGTGTTGAAGGTTTCTCTCCTCTACTTAACCTCACATGACCTCGTGATTGAATCTTGTGTAAGAGGATATTTTTGTTTCACCTTTAACAAGCTTGGGTTTCTTAAGGATTGACCACTACGTTGTTATATTTTTATCATTTAAGCTAGCATTAACTTAGGATCTTAACTGAGAGAATAATAAGCACAGCAATCAAACACATAATACAATGAACACAAATATTTTCCTCAAGGAAACCATAAAGGAGAAAACCCCGCAACTTCCTCAGAGATAGATCAGCTCCAAATAGCAAAGCCCTAAAAATAGTAAGATGATATCCTGACAACAGTAGCCTCTTTCTTTCTAGCCCCAGCAACTTCTTCTTCCTCAGTTATGTGCTACAACTGAGTGTGAGTGAGTGTGTGATAAATAGAGAGGCTCACTCTCTATTTATACTAATTCCTGACTTGTCAATGACTCGCTAGGGATGACTTCTCTAGGAGAGTCTAATAACCCTAGTGCCCCGGAACAGCAGGGACTTTAACCCTTGAACAATAGGAGGGTTACCCATAATGACTTGACATGACTTGTTTACATTATAGAACCTCCCGATAGGAACATCGGGGTATGACATGACTCAAATACATTATAGACAATTCCTAGAATAAAATTCGGGGTACAATACATAAGATATATAAGTGAATACATTCTGAAGTTACAAATACATCAACACTCCCTCTTAACTAGGAAGGTATTCTCTCGACACAATTTATCAGCTCTGGTATTTTTCTCTGTATTTACTAGATCATCTTGTCATCTTCATCTTCAATTTGTCTTCATCTTCAAGTATTCTTCATCTTCAAGTCTTCTTCGTCTTCAAGTCACCTTCATCTTCAATTATTCTTCTAAGTCATCTTCTTCTTCAAGTCTTCTTCATCACGGGATCTGGATCATCACGACTGCTGGATCATCACTGCAGGATCATCATCACTATATCATCATCAAATCTGGATCATCACTTGATCTAGATCATCATCAAGTCTGGATCATCATCACATCTGGATCATCACTTGATCTGTATCATCATCAAGTCTGGATCATCATCATCGATGCTATCTCAAAATGGTGCTATCTCTCGATTCTTCTCGTCACAATAAGTTCTATAGAGCCATCCCTTTTTCATGCTAGTTGTAGGCCTGCCCTTCATGTAGGTCGTCAGCACTTATATCTGACCCTAAGTCAGAATGGCCCACCTAGCTCTTACATCTGACCTCATCTTGTCAGAAAGGCACGCCCAGCACTCACATCTAACCTCATCTTGTTAGAAAGGCCCAGCACTCACATCTGACCATGTGTAAACACATCACGCCAGAATGGCTGAGCACTTACATCAAACCTCATCTTGTCAGAAAGGCTCTGCACTTACATCCGACCTCATCTTGTCAAAAAGGCACAGCACTCACATCTGACCATGTGTAAACACATCGTGCCAGAATGGCTCAACACTTACATCTGACCTCATCTTGTTAGAAAGGCTTTGCACTTACATTCGACCATGTATAAACACATCGCATCGAAATGGATCTTAGTCCTATACTAAGGATTCCTGGTAACTGACCAGGTGCCTCCATTCTCCCAGAGAATGGCATCATCCCTTATATATGATCAAGTGGGAACACATCCCTCAATCACATCAGAATGGCCATGCACTCACATCTGATCATGTAGGACTACATCCTATAGTCATATCAGAATGGCCCTCAATCCTAGACTGAGTATTCCTAGTAACTAACCAGGTAGCTCCATTCCAAGAATGGCATTCAGCCCTTACATCTGATCATGTAGGAACCAATCCTACAGTCACATCAGAATGGGTCAGCACTCATATCTGACATGGAAGGAACCAAATCCTCTCACCATGATAGAATGGGTCAGCCCTTACATCTGACCATGGAAGGAAACTAATCCTCTCACCATGTCAAAATGGCTCTAGGTCTCATCATTTCCCCTTGGAGGGAACCTTGATCTGGAGAACACCAAGCTTCTCCCTGAAGTACTCAAACTTCACTCTAGCCAATGGCTTCATCAACACATCAGCTATATGTTCATCCCTCACAACATACTAGAGCTTCACTGCTCCTCTCTGCACCATATCCCTGATATAGTGATACTTGATCTCGATATGCTTCGACTTGTCATGGAACATTGGGTTCTCTGAAAACTTCACACAACTCTGGTTGTCGCAATATATATGAGTAGCATCCAACTAGAGATCAAATAAATCAGGCAGTAGCTTTCTTAGCCACACTACTTTGCAACTAGCTGAACAAGCTGCAACATATTCTGCTTCAGATGTACTCAATGCCACATAGGACTACTTCCTGCTAAACCAAGAGATCACACCTGATCCCATATTGAAGCAGCATCCTGAAGTGCTCTTCCTATCGATGGCACTACCTGCCCAATCTGAATCAACATAACCCTACAGGTTAATCTTCTGATTTGCCTCGTACTTGAGCCCATAATCAACTGTACCCTTCAAGTAACTTAGAATATGCTTTGCAGCAATCAAGTGAACATGTCTCGGATCTATCAGGAATTGGCTCAAGGTGTTCATAGCAAAGCAAATATCTGGTCTTGTGTACATCAGGTACATCAAGGACCATATCATCTGATGATACATAGTAGCATCAACCACTTCTGATGAAGCATCACTCAATAGCTTCAGGTTCGATGCCATAGGTGTGGTTATGGCCTTGCAGTCCATCATCCCGAATCTCTTCAGAATCTCTACTGCATACTTCCCTTGTCCAAGGAAGATTCCATCTGTGTTCTGCCACACCTCCATGCCTAAGAAATAGTGCATCATACCCAAGTATTTCATTTCAAACTCGGCAGCAAGTTTCCTCTTTGTATTAGCAATCAACCCATCCATACCTGTTACAAACAGATCATCCACATATAGTAGGAGTATCACTGGATTTCCATCTTCAACCTTGTAGTAAAGGTTGGAGTCTAATTTACTCTTGGTAAATCCCAAACTATATAGGAAGCCATCAATTCTTTTGTATCATGTCCTGGGTGCTTGTTTCAAACCGTACAGAGATTTCTTCAATCTACACACATGAGACTCCATGTCATGTGTCTAAAAACCGAGTGGTTGCTCCACATACACTTCCTCTTCTACTACACCATTCAAGAAAGAAGTCTTGACATCCATCTGGTGTATCTTCCATTTCATCACTACAGCCAGAGCAGGTAATGATT
>LPNX011086192.1:0-31494 GCA_001517045.1 Pseudotsuga menziesii | reverse complement strand
CACGTACCCAAGCAGGTTTCCTCTTATGAGGATTCTTCTCCTGAGGTGGATCTACAGGTTCTTGAGGTTCTTCTAATTCTCGATCTTCTTCTTGAATTTATTCATTCATGGTTGTATCATGAATTCTGGGTGCTCTTGTTTCTTCAGGTTCTTCAGTCGGTCTCTTCCTGGATTTGATGTAGGCTGAATCTTTGTCAAATGTTACATCTCTGCTAATGTCAATATTCTTGAAACATGGGAAGTATATTCTGTAAGCCTTCGAGCTTTCAGAATATCCCACAAATATACCGTTCTTTCCTGAAGGATCTAACTTCATCCTCTTTTCTTTCAAAATGTGTATGTATACAGGACAGCCAAATATTTTGAGATGGCTGACTTTTGGTTTCTTGCCGAAAAAGACTTCTTCAGGTGTCTTGTTCTCCAGTACTCTCTGTGGAGTACGGTCCTGTACATACACCGTTGTTTTGGCAACTTCTGCCCATAGATGAATGGGAAGATCTTGATCATGAAGCATGGCCCTTGCTGCTTCCATGATCGTTCTATTCTTTCTTTCTGCAATCCTATTCCATTGTGGATTATATGGAGTGGATAACTCCCTCTTAATCCCTGATTCTTTGCATAGCTCTTTGAATTCATTTGATGTGAATTCTCCGCCATTATCTAATCGAAAGGTCTTGATCTTCTTTTCTGTGTGATTCTCGATCAAGGCTTTGAATTCCTTGAACTTCCTGAATACTTCATCTTTGTTCTTTATAAAGTATATCCATGCCTTTCTAGAAAAAATCATCAATAAAAGAAACATAGTATACATACCCGCTTAGTGAACTGGATGACATTGGACCACATACATCGGAGTGGATGATTTCCAAGATTCCTTTCGCATTGCTCTCGCTACTTGGAAATGTCTTCTTTGTGTTCTTCCCTTTCCCACATCCTTTGCATACACCTTCATGTTTTGTCTGCATTTCTGGGAGACCTTCAACAGCTTTTCTTTCAAGTGGTAGTGCTATGTAATGCACATGCGCAAACCTTCTCTGCCAAAGCTCATTTGGTTCTACCAAGTCATGAACCAAAGCTTGTTCTGGCTAGCCCTTCAATTTGTATAGTCCTCCTTCTTGTTCCCCAATCACTACTGCATCATCAAAAGACTTTCCCTTTGGCCACATGAGGACTTGGCCATCTACAAATGCAACCCTCATTCCTTTTGCATCCAATGCAGATATGGAGAGGAGGTTCTTCTTTAGTCCAGGTACAAACAATACATCTTTCATCTTGATAGACTTTCCAGAGTCTAGCTTGTATGAGGATTTACCACTACCTTTTATTGGATACTGGTAGTCATCTCCGAGTTTCACTTTGTGAGGTGATTCATGTTCAAATAATTTCACAAAGGATTCCTTGAATCCTGTCATATGTTTGGAAGCACCACTGTCTATAAGCCAATCATTGTTTCCATGTGTGATAGTTCCCGTCAGAGTGAAAATCAGAACATATTCTTCATCACTTGAAGAATCATCACTGTCTTGTCTATTTCTCTTTGTGGAAGGTTCATCATCCTCTGCAGCATGAACATGATGCCTTCTCTTGTTTCCCTTCTTCCTGTGAAAGATACTTGTGTTTCTAGGACAATCTCTAGCAAAGTGTCCTCTTTCATCACATGTATAGCAAATGAACTTAGACTTATATCTAGGCTTTCTAAAGTTATTCCTTTGATGAGAGTACTTACCTATGTGGTGGCTAGATATGGTTTTCTTGGATTGTACTGTGAGAGCTTGATCTTTACTTCCCATATTTTCTTCTCGAGCTGCTATTCGAGCTTCTTCTTGAGAGCATTCTTCCCATAGTCTGCTGAACTTGAATAACTTCTTTCTAGCACAGATCCCTTGAATGAAAGAGTCGCATGTCCTAGTGAGACCATTCAAGGTGGTAATTACAATCTCTGCATTCTCCACTTCTTCATCTACTGCTTCAAGTTTTTCTTTGATCTGGGAAACCCTTTTGAAGTATGACTGTATGGTCTCCGCATTCTGGATCTTCACATTCTTCAATTGGTTCCTCAAGGTCATCTTCCGGTTTATGTTCTTTCCTTCAAAAAATTTGGTTAGGGCATCAAACATAGCTTTAGATGTCTTTAGGGAGGACACCTATGGTATGAGGTGATCCTTGATTGAATCAGCAATAATCCTCTTAGCCATAACCAACTTCTTCTTGTGTAAGGCCTTAGCCTCATCTCCCTCTAGAATTAGAATCTCCTCATTGATGTAGAAGTCCAACTCATTTTCTTCCAAGACCAGGGAGATCCTATACTTCCAGGATCAGAAGTTATCATCTCCCTCAAGATTTTCATCAAGCTTGGTATGATGAGACATCTTAACTGAGAACCTCAAATGGAAATACAAAAGATTTAGATCTTACCAGGTCAAGATGTCGGATTTGGATTTGGAGCTGAATTTCTGCAGTGTTGGTTCAGGAGCATATTAGGGTTTGGATTTTCTAGAGTTATGTCCAACCAAATGCTTTGATATTGATCTCTAAACTTTGATTTTGAGGAGGATATCAATCCAGGCCTGGGATCACTGAAAAATTCCACTTCTATGGAAAGCCCTAATTTTCGGTAGCAGTGTCATGTCCAAAACTGAAAAAGCTCAGAATTGGATTATGCTTTGACAGAAAGATGCACCCTAGGGAGGAGTGTTAATCCAACCTTATTTTTCTGAAAATATGTGGAGAGAGATCCACAAAGTAGGAATCCCTAGTTCCCACAACTGCACAGTGTCTTCTTCTCAGGTTAGCTCTGATACCATGTTAGATTTTTTTCATTTAAACTAGCATTAACTTAGGATATTAACTGAGAGAATAACAAGCACAGCAATCAAACACACTAAGACAATGAACACAAATATTTTCCTCGGGGAAACCATAAAGGAGAAAACCTCGCAAATTCCTTAGCGATAGAATCAGCACCAAATAGAAAATCCCCAAAAAGAGTAAGATGATATCCCAACGGCAGTAGCCTCTTTCTTTCTAGCCCCAGCAACTTCTTCTTCCTCAGCTATGCACTACAACTGAGTGTGAGTGAGTGTGTGATAAATAGAGAGGCTCACTCTCTATTTATACTAATTCCCGACTTGATAATGACTCTCTAGGGTCGACTTCTCTAGGAGAGTCTAATAACCTTAGTGCCTTGAAACTGCAGGGACTTTAACCCTTGAACAATAGGAGGGTTACCCACAATGACTTGACATGACTTTTTTACATTATAGAACCTCCCGATAGGAACATTGGGGTATGACATGACTCAAATACATTATATACACTTCCCGGAATAAACATCAGGGTACAAGACATTAGATATATAAGAGAATACATTCCGAAGTTACAAATACATCAACATACGTTTGAGTTTAATTGCTTTAGGTAGCTTATAGTTGAACCCTAATCCAAAGAACTACCCTATACTAGCAGGTGTCGTTCCTAGAAAAAAAAATGTTACTAATATATTTTGAAGATTAAATGTTCTTTTTAAAGGGATGTAATTACTCAAGAGGTAACGATCATGAAACTAATGACGTTTTTTACTCATAAACAGAAACAACATGGAAATGCAAAAAGAGATTCAAAATTCAAAGCTTTTACTCTGTTTTTCTCAAAACTAAAAATGCAGGCCACAAAAGCAAGATTTTTTTTTTCAAAAACATAAATATGCAAGTGAACCTAGGACTATCATACTAGCTTAAGATGCATACAAAAGAAAGAATTTTTTTTTAAATGAAAAGAAGAAACTAAATGCAAACAAGTAAGATCAATCTGATATGAAAACAAAGTGATTTATACCTCTACACTAAGCCTACAATATTGGTACCCTAGACTAGATAAAGGACCGATGGCATCCTACTTAGAGAGTAGACTTGAATTAAGAAGCAAGTTAACCACTTTTGTATAAATACCTTGACCAACAAGACTGGAAAAAAAAAGGATCAAGAAAATACCTTTCAAGATTTTAGATGACTCACAAACAATATATATGTACTAATAGAGGTTTATCGAAGTACCATCCAAACCAAAGACATCCCAAGCATGGAGATCAAGGACAAAGTTAATAACAATCCCAAATGCTTCAAAAATAATTCAAACATCAAGTTAATATCAATCACTAGAGAAAGACACTACTTCCAAGGGGTCCTACATAGACATCGAAACAATAGGGACTCCAAAAAATGTAACCAAGACCCTCCCAAACAGTCCTGAAAGTGAAAAAGTTGTTAGGATTAATCAATCCTCCTTTGTCCAATATAGTTTGTTTGGTCATCTTGCCTAACTTACGAAGTTAGTATCACTGTACTAGAGTTAGGGGGACACACCTAGAGGTTATCTTCCACTTACTGCATGTGCATGCATGAGTTTATGTGCCTCTAGGACCAATCCCTACATTATATGAGCCCACTCTAAGTGCCAGCAGCAGCCTCCATTAATTGATTTTGGTAGGTAAGCAGTTATGTTGAGTTATCCTCCAATTACATTCAATTAGATCACTATAAGTTAACCTAGCGCCATTTTTGCATGCATGCAGGGAAAATGGCACCTTTTGTCCACCTACCTCATTAATTAACTAATTGTAGACTAATTTAGACATCTAAAGTTAGACTAGTGAGATCCAGCTGTGATTTTTACACACTGAGTTAGCATATCAGTCGGGTTTAGTTGGTAGATTCGAATCCTATCCACAGTATTCAAATTCTATTTATTGTGACACCATTGTATTATTGATTAATGAATGAAGATTAATATTGTGATTATCTAAGAAATTCTTGTCTGATTGATCTGGAATTTGTGTCATGAATTGTTTTCCCAGTGTATAATGATCTCAATTATTCCACTACATAATTCCTTTCCAATATATCTCATCATATCTTGTAGATCTATGGTTCTCAAATTTAACAAAAGTCCACTACAAGAGGGACATGCTAGTGAAACACATGAACAGTGGCGTGTAACAAGCTAGTGGAAGCACTCTACACTAGAATGTACCTAGCAAAAACACTACTGTATGACCTAGCACCAGCATGTGGGTGCTAAAAGTTATAAAAAAAAGGTAAATCGAGCTCCCAAATGACCATAAAAGTGTGTAAAAAGACTCAATGACTATTCCTAACCTGAAATCAAGACTCATACCTTCAAATACAATGGAAAAATAGGCTTATATAGCCCAAAGAAGAAAGGATTCTCCCTAGCAGAGTCGCCAATTATGTTTTTAGGGAAATTATTCCTATGGCTAGGATGAGACCACTAAAATACTAGGGTTGACATACAAACATTTAAATCTATGCAAGTACAATAATTAAGAAAAAGTTCATGGGTTCAAGAGGGTGTGTACCAATACAAATAGAAGGTTGATCCAAGCCTCTCCTTAGGTCTTCCTCTTTCTCTCCAATTAAGGAATCTGCAAAACCACTTCAAGGCCTTCCTCAATCCAATTTGACTACATATAAAATATTGATATTCTAAAGAACATAAAACATTGAACTCATAAACATCAGTAAGTAATCAAAACTGAGATATACATGTACACAGTGATTGGGAAAGGGAATAATGTCTAATATTTATTAATGAATCAATCAAGTACATAATATCTTCCTTCAATCAAGGCACCTCATGAAACCTTCAATATGGTTCTCTTGCTTCCCTCCTCCAAGAATCCCAACCTCCAAACAATGCATCGGGGGTAGATGGAAACTAGGGCATAAGTGATGGGAATGAATCAAAAAATTTCCATCATAAAATTGTAATGGGATAAGTCTTATTCAATGTCCCTCTTTTATATATCAAATTAATAAGAAAGGGTGGAGGAGAAGGTAGTTACAACCGAGGAGATGGTTCCAAAAACACCCAAACCACCCATTTTTTTGAGATTTTATATATTGTTTATGCATTTTTGAGGTACACGCTAGTGGAACAAAGGAAACTAGTGTGTCACTAGAAATAAGCATGTGCAAGGGAAAAAAATTCTAGTGGACCAAGTGAAAGGGGCATTTTTTTGTTTGGTGGGGGTGGGGGGGGATGCCATTTTTAGGGATTTTTAGGGTTTTTAGGAGGTGTTTTGGTCTCCAAAATTGTTCATAAGCTTCCTAACTATATAATGAACCATGAATGAGGTAAACCCATCCTATGGAAGTCCCAAACATGACTCTTCCATCTATAAATTTATTTTGGGTGATAGATAATAACTTCATGAAGTGTCATCATGCGACCAAAACATGTAAGTGTCATCACAAATGGAGAAATGATCATTTTGGATATAACGCATAGTCATAGTGTGTAGGTTGCACATGAGGAAATCCATGTCCTACTAGAGAGGCTCACAAAGATTCAAATCAGCATTGGGAATGATAAACATCCAATTTTGTGGCGGGATCCTGGAATATTTCAGAGTGATGTATTGTTTTGGATGACAATGATTATAAAACGGGTAAAACATAGGTAGTGGGGTCTTGGTATTACTTGTTTCAATATTTTAGAAATTGGGATAGGAGGTAGAGCCAGCCATCACTTTCAGGAGCTTGTCCTTATGGAGTAGTGGATTAGTTTCCTAGGTGGGAGACCTTTATTAGAATTTGCATAGTGTATCCATAGTATTATGTAATCCTCACTTGGAATTGAAACAGAGATAGCAAAGAATAGAGAAGAAATAAAGAAGCAGAAACATAAGAGAGAAAACTCAATTGGTAAAAAATCCATATGATTATTATTCACCAATATGGTTACATTTATAATACATCCTCGAGGAGTAAATTCTATAGCCAAAGGGGCATTTTGAATAGCTCATAATAATAGAAGGTGTAGATGTTACTAATTCCCTAACTCTAGATAAGCATAAATCCAACTCAAATCTAGATTACGAATGGGAAAGATTAGACTTGGTAGGCCATGAGTGACATAAAAATCAGTAGTGAGTGGATTTTGGGAGAAAAATATAGAATATGGTTGAGGGAAAAAGTGGCAAGCATGCCCAAATGATCCTAGCATAAATTGCTTATTCTAATCCTAGTGAAAATTAATGAAAAGTTTCTTAAAGCTTACAAAAGTAGGATAAAAGCATACTAAAGTGGAAATGTTCTTTATCTCATAAACAAAAGAAAAGCTAGGAATGGTGGGTGCTAGCATAGTCTAAGATGGTCAAATAAGGAAAAATGTAGTCCCAGACACTATACTATGCAATAAATTCACTAAGCACTAGGAAATATAATAAAGATATAAAACTAATGTCTAAATGGAATTATATTCCAACAACCCCCCTTAATCCAAAATGGTAGTGAGCATTAGAATTATTGAGGGCCCAAGAAACTAAGGCTAAGGTCGCCCTTTACATATTTATTTGTTCAAATAACTAAGGTAAAAGAGGAAAACCACTTGAGAAAAACCTCCCTTCAAAACATGGACATGTGAAAACTGATTTTTTTTCTAATCTATCGTCACCATCTCATCAGTCACCCCAAGAATTGATATAACGTGAATGAATGTCTTCTTAGTAAATCTCTTGTTGAATATGTCTGTAGTTTGTTCTGAAAATGGATAATACTACAATGTAATGATCTTATCATGCACCAATCCCTTGATGTAGTGCATGTGAATCTCTATGTGATTTGATCTTTGCCTCTGAACAATATCAATTGAGATTTTTATGGCACTTTGATTGTCACACCAAATGACTATGGGTGAATTGGAGCAAATCCAAAAATTTGAAAGTATTCCTTGCAAACAAACACAATGAGTGGTTGCATTGACAACACCCTTATTTTCATCTTCTACAAAAGAGAGGGAAATGGAACTTTGTTTCTTTATTGACCAGCAAATCAGAACATTAACAAGCATCAATATGTATCCATAATTTGAATTCCGATTTGAAATTTCACCAAACCAATCAAAATCTGTGAATCCAATGAGATCTAGTGAAGCGTGAGCTAGATAGTGTATTCCATAAGACATTATTCTTTGTACATAGTGCATAATTCTCTTGTATACATTCCAATGGAGTTCATTTGGATCTCCCATATATATTTACATAGCACTCACTACATAGGATATATTAGGATGAAAGTGTTTCAAATACAATAGACTCCCAACTAAGTACCTGTACAAAAGTACCATTCACCAATGGAGTAGAAACACAATATTTAAATATTACACCAGAAAGGAATGGAAACTTATATGGATTACACACTATCATTCTAAAATTCTTGATAAAATATAAAACATATTTATATTAAGAGACCTTGATACCTTAATTGGACTGGTTGATTTCAAGTCCAAGAAATTGTCTTAACAACCCCAATCAGACATTGAAAAAGAATTATGCAAAGCAGTTTTTATTGAAGCAATATCTTCAGTGTAAATCCTAGTGATCAAGAGATCATCAACATACAAAAAAATAATTAAAATGGAATATCCTTTATGCTTCAAATAAATAGTATAATCTGATTTTTATCTCATGAAACTTTGTTATAGAAGAAATTTGTGCATCATTGCATACCGGAACTTGGGAGCTTGCTTGAGACCATAGAGTGACTTCTTTAATCTGAACACAAGAGAGGGATAATTAATGTAATCCTGTGTATCCTGGATATAAAATTCCTACTCAATATTCCAATGGAGGAATTCACTTTTAACATCCATGTGGTGCACCTCCCACTATTTAGATGTTGCAATAGCCAGTACCAATCTGATTGAATTCATCTTGGATACCAAAGAATAAGTATATGTGTATTCAAGACCTTGGACATGGGATAATCCCTTTATCACCAATATTTCCTTACATTTGACTTCTCCATCATCTTCTACCACCTTGGTTCTAAAAATCATATTTCATTGAACCAATTTTCTGCCAAGAGGAAGGGAGATTAACTTCTAGGTTTCATTATTTTGAAGAGATTGAAACTCTTCATCCATGGAATATTTCCATATTGGGTGGTTTGAGTCCTTGGAATATGTATTTGTATTAGATCCTAAAATCATAAAACATATCTTAGGAAAATGAGAATCACTAGCAAAAAATGCACAATGTTTATCTTCAAGTTGGGACCTAGTTTTCCTAATGTCTTGAGGATCACCTACAATATCTCATGCTGCTTCAAGAGTATTTTTATCCCATTTTGGTCTTGTAGGTGGGTTGAGATTTGAAATTACATTCTGATATTCATATTCAAAATAAGTATTAGAAAATTAAATTGAGGATTCACTTACATCATCAAGTGGAGGTCATGAACTCTCTCCATCTTTCATCGGAATTTTCTGCAATGGTTCTTCCTCAAACTGCACACCCCTTTTGATGAACATATTTTGAGTATAGAGATCATAAAATTTGTAACCCTTTTCATTTTCAGCACATCCAATAAGTATGCAAGGCTATCTTTGAGGTTGCAAAGTCTTTCTCTTTTCTGGAGGAATTATTTCCCCAGCTTTTCAGCCAAAAATTCTGAAGTGTGATACATTAGGCTTGTGACGTATCCAAGCTTCAAAGGGGTTTATTTATTTAAAATAAATTGAGACACTCTATTATGAATGCATGTTTCACAATTAATGGCATTGTCCCACATTCTTAGAGAAATAGACTTGGACTCTAACATACAGGTGGCCATCTCCTTTAGTGTTGTATTCTTGGGCTCTTCCACACCATTTTGTTGAGGTGTGTAGGGAACAGTATGTTGAATTTCAAAGCAAACATGAGAACAAAGATGTTACAAATATTTATTAACATATTCCCCTTCATTATATGTCCAAAGGATATTAATCTTATTCCTAGAATAATTCTCAATGGAAACTTTAAAATACGGAAAATTTTGAAACACCTCTGACTTATTATTCAGAAAATAAACCCAGCATAATATTGAGTAGTCATAAATTAAACTTAACACATACTTTGCATTAATAAAGGAAATAATAGGAAAATATATATTGATGTCACTATGGGTCAATTATAAAGGTGTATATGCTCACTCAACTCCTCCTATCTCATTCTTTCACTATGGATGCTTGTTGAGGATACAACCTTGACAAATTCCTTTTGAGAACTTAATGTATGGAAATCCTTCAACCATTGAATGTTTATGAAAATATTGCAAATAATTATAGTTAAGGTGGCCAAATATATCATTCCATATCTTGTTGGTCTCATTGGCATGAGCCAAGAGTGCATTTGGCGATGAATAGGGGAGAAATTGAGAAAACTTGTCAATTTTGGAATTTTGATTTGCATCTCCTAATGCTATAGTTTTTCCAGAAGAAATTTCAAATATGTCTACTTCATTGGGAGTGAAAGTGAATCTCTTTGGGATTCCACTATGTGTCATTTGATACACAGAAAGAATATTTGCAAATAGGGAAGGAACATACAAGACATTTTTTAAGGATCCACTGTCTAAACCAATTCTACCCTTACCTTTGGATGGGATATCAGAGTCATCTCCCATCAATATGGAAGGACCACTAGAGGATCTGAAAGCATAAGAACTCCCTTGTGGAATCCATATGCCTGGAGGCTCAAAAATCAATAATGAATGAAGAGGAACTTTAAATTATTTCATTTAGTGCATGGAATATTTCTATGTCTTTTGTACTTGATATTACATCTTTCCTCTTTGCGCTCAGGAATAGGAAGATTGGTCTTTTCAAGAAGTTAATCCATCATGTCAATGGTTTTCTTCATACAAAAACTTTCTCGATATCAGCTTTATGACAATATGTGCATTTAGTATTTTCCTTATTCTTCAATTGCTTGTCCTTCTTAGGATTTCAAGGCTCAGCTGGTAGTTTGGATTTCTCGTTCTTATGATCTGATAACTTCTAATATTTGGCATGCTTATTCCCTTTGGATTTCTTAGAATCTCTAAAAACAAGTTCTTGGTATTTTGATGGCTTAACGAAACCATTTGGACCAATATTCCTTTCTCTTGAGTGAGGAAATCCATTAATTCTACCAAGGAAGGCATTTTCCAGTTTTAAACTGTCAACTTGGTTGCATGAAAAGTAGATACAAAGACTAAGTATTATGGACCCAACTTTGAAAGTATGGAAAAAATCAATTGTTATTATTTTTTCTTCATCCCACATTGTTTTATCTAAAGAAACAAATATTTAAAGATTTTGAAGAATTCTTGTATGGAATCAAAACTGTTGGGGATCAGAGAAATTAATTCATTTTCCAGTTGATGGCCCCTCATCTCATCTACATTCCAAACAATGACTAAAATATAACCCATACTTGATTTGGACTAGTTAAACCATCAAGATTAAATAAGAGACCTTAGGAAGTGGTGAGACAAAGTATACCATACGCTTCATCCATTTTGTTATACCATTTATCCTTCTCTACAGCTTTATTTAGCTCAGATGCATTGCCCATGGTAACCTTATAAAGGCCCTTGCTTCTCAATAGAATCACCATATTTGTTTTCCAATAAAAATAATTGAAAGGAGTAAGAATAATAGAGTGATATTGCTCCATTTTCACTTTTGTGCTCCTATGAGATAAAAAACTTGTAACGTACACTTTGAAAAAAACTTAGGAATACAATTTTAGTATGCACAACCAATATCTACTTTGACACTGAGCACATTCGGGAGTGCATCACACCTAGGTAGACTCCAAAGGATAAATCCAATGGCTTCAAGGAAATGGCCCCAATATTTATGTGGAAACTCCACTTCTTCTGGTGATACCATGTTAGAAATTTCACATTGGATCTAGAATCTAATGTAATCCTCACTTAGAAGTGCAACAAAGATAGCATACAATAGAAAAGAAATAATGAAGTAGAAACATAAGAGAGAGAACTCAATTGGTATAAACTCCATATAATTATTATTCATCAATATGGTTACATTTATAATACATGTTCAAGGAGGAAATTCAATAGCCAATGAGGCAATTCGAATAACTCACAATAATAGAAGCCTTTGATGTTACTAATTCCCCAAATCTAGATAATTGTCAATCCAACTGAAAGCTATAGGTCACGAATGGGAAAGATTAGACTTGGTAGGACATGAGTGACATAAAAATCAGTGGTGAGTGGATTTTGAGAGAAAAAATATGGAAAGTGGTTGAGGCAAAAAGTGGCAAGGACACCCAAATGCCAGATCCTAGCACAACTAGCTTATTCTAACCCTAGTGAAAAGTAGTGAAAAGTTGCTTAAAGCTAACAAAAGCAGGATAATTTGTGTGGATCCCATTATCACCAACAATTGTTCTTTTGTAAGGCCCAGTTTCATTTGAAAGGAAGGATGCTAGGTATGTAGGGAATCTACATATTATTTTCTTTTTAACTACAAGTTCACTTAACTTGTAACTAATAAGAACCTAGATGTGGGACCATTTGCACTAAACCAAGACTGCACATATCACTCGCTTATTGTACCATTTTGCATCTGTTATGGTTGGCGTATTTTTTCATCTATTCAATTGTGTTTATTCCTAGCATCACTCTCTCTTTGTCACTAGACTCCAACCATTGAGGAACAAACCCCCCTTAAGTTATTCCCACAGACTATAGGGTCTATCACCTCTCTAGAGGGATATTTTCCCATTTTCTCCCTATGGTACATGAGTTACATCACCTGGTCGAGGCCACTCCTTGACCACATTGATTGGATCCTCCAAGAGAGGTCGCACCTTGCTTGATTCCTTCTCTCCCCTTGGGGAGATTTTGGACCCTTTTTCTTCCTCCTCTCATGGAAGAGGCTCACCTTTATTTCCACCCCGTGGAGGAAATACCCCACCTTATTCTCCCTATTTAGGAAGAGGTCACACAACATATTCATCTTCCCATCAGAGAAAAATGTCACTACCACATATTTCTCATTCTTCTCCTGAAGGAAAGAACACACAAAATTTGATGGTGGCACCTAACCCCCACCTACCTTTCATGGCAAGCTTAAACCTCCTAAATCTTGTGAAGCTTATCAATGACCCCATAGTTCATAATGTAGCATGGAAGGACTATGTGGTGAGAAAGGCCATGTAATAAACTCATTCCCTACCTTACAAGAGTTCAGGAGTCTGCTTAACACCCATGCCAGCATCACACGTATTGAATCACCAGCTCTGGCAAGGGGCACCTCAACCTCCTTGGTGCCCAATAAGACCCCTAAGTCCAAATCGTTACGCACCAATAAAGTGTGTGTGATTTGTTTTCAATTTGGGCACTATACACACCATTGTCTACTAATCTCCCTCAATTTCAGGATGTGTTAGCAACTATTCAACTCACCTGCCCTTTGGCTTAGATTCCTCCACCTCAACCATAAGAAACCACTTCTATCAATGGTGTTACTACATATGTAGCCATGACAGTTGTCTAAGTCGGATGTTGTCATCGCAGTGAATGATTCCCTTGAGACACCTACTCCACAACCAATACATATTGATCCAGAAGCACAACATAATGGATGTTTGTCCTAATGGAATCATACCCATATGATCCTCTGTCAACAGGTTACAAACATACCAAATAAACTGTCGCAAGTAATTTTGAAACACGAACCTATACGTGCCAGAATATCATGCCCATGACACTCATGTGGCGATACTTCCCATTATTCATTTCAATGTCCCATCTTACGTGTTGAACAAGATCTCACCTCAAGCATATTTGTCTACAAGATCAACTTCTCCACCTTAGGGTGTCTCCACAAGAATCACCTGTAGATCAAATTGTTCCCCCCTTCGAGGATACCATCGCTAGTGTATCCTCCCCAGTCAACGCACTCACTGGTGATGATTCATTTTCCTCCAAGGAAAACCCAGATCCACCACATCCATTGCATGTTCCCTAGACATCATGGGATATCAATTAAAGTGTTGGATGTGCACTCCTTAGGTGCTCTATGTTTTTAATGGTTATTTGTGCATTTTCAATACCTTTGTCATGTTCTCTATTACACTTGGGTATCTATGTCATTTGTGCAGGATAATGACCACAACATTTAACTTCCAACTCTTTCATCAATGGTGTAGGACTCATATCACGGGTATCATTCCAAAAATGACATATAGGAAACTTTTTCCCTCTGTTTGCATTGCCTTCACCAGTTGTCTCGTTGATAACCATAGGGTCCTAAGTTACTGCTAAGGATGTGGACTCAACATCCTTACTGAAAATAATATGCTTTCCCCATGGGTGTGTGCACCATTACAACTCATGCCATTATTTGGAACCCATGATGTAAAACCCCCATGTGTCCGAGGAATTTTCCCCATAATTGAAAAGATCCACCCATAGTTCATCATTTCATAGTTGCACATTTACTACCCCTCCTTTAGCAGTTCATGCAATCAAATTCCTCAACACATGTTACATTTAAAGTTTCACAATCAACCACTCATACCCCCATGAGCACATCTTTGTACCATCACCCCCGCAAAGACTATCATGGGGGGGGCCTCCATCTAAAGCACCCAATTCTATCCAGTTATTTCTATAGTAACATTATGCATGGTATAGATTCATTGGGCACTCATCTTCATGTTTGTAAAAAACCCTCACCTCATTTTGGAAAAGGTTCCCCAGCCCACTAAAAATCGTGGGAAATCAATCCATCATTAGATTGATTCCCACACTCACCCAAAATAGTGGGAATCCCACCCATCATCAAATTGGTCTCCTAACATGCCAAAAACTGTGGTGACCTCGCCAATTATTCTTTATGTACAAGTGTTTCCCCACCCCATTCAAAGTCGTGGGAGCCACCTTATTTTTTTGGAAGCAACCCCTCGGTCACCTTTTATAAATGTCATTGAGTTTCAATTACCCTAGTATTGTCAATTTTGTCTATCACCATTACTCTCACTATAGTGTTTCCAACAAATCCATTCATTTGTAGTTTGTTTCCCTTCGTTACACTTGTTGGAATTAATTATTCCACCACCTTAGTTGTGGCTACAAAGATTTCAAAGGGTCAATCGCCACACCGACTAAGCCATCAAATCCTGAAGTAGTATTCACCGCCTTGTTTTGGCATGTTGATTTTTGAAAGGGTATTCACTCCCTAAGTTGTCAGACTATTAAATTTCAATGAGATAAAACATTCATAAAATTTTTGAATAAATTTTTTTTGAAGAGGAAGCCATTGACATGTTCTAGTTGATCGAGTGATAAAAGGAGAAATGTTTTACATCGATTTTTGAAGGTCCAACATAGTGTTTGTTTTGTCAGTTTGAAGGGGAAGAGTGTCCATATAATATTTGATTAGTCAATAGCAAAGAGACAAATTAAACTTAATTAAATATAAAGAACCATCATCAACAATCATATTCATCCATTGGATCTATGAAGGGGAAACACAATCTTTGTTTTATTAGTGTGTCAATTGTCATAGAAACATAGTATTATTTTTAGAGTTAAATATTTGGTGAAGTGAATATTCAAGCTTAATTTATGAGTTGAACTTAAAATGCATGTGTGTGTGTGTGTGTGTGTAATCCTGGCTTTGTAGATCAATGAATTAGATCGAATGAATTTGAGTTAAGTTGTAAACAGAGTTTCAACTATACTTTGTTTTTTTTAGTTTGTAAACTCATATTTGTTTGGAAGTTATTTTGTTGAAGCAAGTTATTTTTTGAGTTATATTTTTTACTAAGAGTGTGATAAACTAGTCTATGTGTTCAAACAATGAATCAGCATAAGTTTTTCAATGCAAGGGAGATAAAAATTTGATTAAGTTATTATGCTAAAACATTCCCTATTGCATGTTGAAACAGTCTTTTAGCATGTTGAAATAGTCCTATAGCATGTTGTTTGTTGTTACTCCTACAGATATTGTTGATTATTCATCTTGTAGGTGTTAATCTAGTATTTTAATGGTTTGTTAGTGTTGTTGTTACTAAATGCAACACTCCCCTGCCTTCCTATAGTGGTATCAGAGCTTATGAATCATGTGAGCCATCGTTGTGGATAGAGAGTTAGACTTCCTAGCAGCCATCTAGGAGAGTTGTGAAAGATGTGCGTTGAGCCAAGTTTGTGGACAACATTGTTGTGATGAAAGTATGCATTAGCAAAGCTATCGTTGTGCTGATGAAATCAGTTGCCATTGATGGGAATTTAGTTTTATTTAAAGTTGATGCTAGTAAATCCCATTATTGTTAAGTAACACCTCTCATGTTATTCATCTATGAAAGTGAAGAATGCCTACAGGAACTCTGAGAATTGAAGTATTGAGTACATGGTTTGTTGTGAATTCATTGCTGTTGAAAGTTAAGAATCCTTGAGATATATATATATATATATATATATATTGGGGGGGTAGATTCCCCTTGTCTTTGTTTCTTGAAAAGAGACCACTACCATTGAAAATTCTATGCATGTATTTATTTGAAGACATGGTTTAGTATTGTTGATGTGAGTTGTAGCTTTGTATGAAACAAGAGACGTTTTCTTGAATGTTTTTGCTTATGTCCTTGACATTATGATATTGTTGAAGCTGCTCATTTGAGGATTTTCACCGTGCATTGCTGTTGAAGGTGTTTTTCCTATTTTTGTTGGATGCATTTCATTGAAACCCTTTGTGGGTGCTGAAGAAATTATTATATTTTTGTTTAATAATCTTAGTTGCCTCATATTTTCTAGAAGATTTGTGTTGTTCATGAAAGTACAATGTTGAATTGTTGAAATAAATTGAGACCAGAAGAGTTGAAGATCTATGTGCAGTATCATGTTGCCATCTTTATTGAAACATATATATTTACCAACAATTGAATGCATGCTCTTGAGATGATTGAGTGTGTGTTGAGAACTTGGATGTTTCTCCACATTCTCAGAGGATCGGTTGAAGGTTTTGTGCTTTGTTGAGGGAGTTGATACATCCCTATTACATATTGCAGTGTGTGAGAGTCTTTACAGATATGTTTGAAGAAAGGTAAATTTAAGGGTTGTAGCTTGTAGAATCATCTATGTGCTGGTACTCTCTTAGTTACAAGTAAAGATGACTCCAATAAATTAAAAATTCTATAGTTTACTTGTTAAGTCTGTATTTTTTAAAAGAAATATGGAGTTTAGTGTTTTGTATCATATATTTGTAAAAGGGTAGAAGGTCCTTGTTTAAATGAATATGATTTTATTGTTAGCCTGCGTGTATTTGGAATTTGAACACATAGACCATAAGTGCTTGTGAAGAGATCATTTGTGAAAATAAATTATGGGTCATTAGAGAAGATTGAATCGGATTTAAATAATGAATACAAAGTCAGAGGAAGAGTATTTTGCAAATATTTTAGCAAAACTTAGGAGCCTATAAATCAACAAGCCCATGTACTTCCACCTCATTTTGTTTGTGAATATTACAAAGTATGGTCTGCTAAAATGAAGTTGTTTCTTCATCATAATGGTTTGGAAAATTCGATTGAAAATAGAAATCATGAGCCCTGTAATGTTACAAAAGATGAAATTGTTGAGAATGTAGTTGTCGTTGATGTCAAGGTATTCAAGAATGACAAAAGAATAAACCAGTAGATATGGTAGCAGAATGAATTCTGCAATGACAAAGGAAAATATTGAGTGTATGAGTGAAGAGAGAGTGCAAAGATTGTGTGAGATCGAAATTGTCTATGAAGAACGCTCCAAGAAGGAATTGATCGTTCCATTGATCAATTCAACCACAGATTTAAACATCTGTATCTTAGACAGATCAAGAGTGCAGAATAGAGAGTTTTTAAGAGCATGTATAGATCCATGGCTAGAATCAATTTTGCCAGATGAAAGAACACCCGAGATAAGCCCAAACTAATCATCCATACGACTGGAAATCGTGCAGTGGAGATTAGGTATGGCCAAAGATCAACGGCTACTATGGTTTTCACCGGGAGAAATAGTGCGGTGAAAGAAAATTCTGACGGGCACAAAATTTTAATGTAATCTGCCTTATAGTCTTGAAATCCACCGTAGATATGGTGGGGACCTTGATTCGATGGCGGTAAAGTCATTTCACTAGGTAAAGTGATAGGAGGTTAACAAGGGCTAATTGGTGTGAAATATCCATCAAATATAGTTTAAATTCATTTGGAGTCCATCATTGATTTGACCAGATCTATATCTGACGTCCCTCAAGGATTTCACAGATTAAACTAGCAGGTGAGATAACTGCATGGATGGGAGCGAAATTCCCTTTACAATGAAAAATTGGACGATCGGGATTGAATCCCTAAGGAATTCGATGATGGAGAATGATATCCGCATAAAGATTAGGGAATATCCACAAACCCGCATTAGATCATAGATCAATGGTTAGGAATGAAACCGCAAAATAAATCAACGGTTCAAAAGAAAATAAAAAAATGGAAAGTGGAAGATCAAGGTCTAGGATAATATCGGCTTCCACAAACCGAAGTCCGGAAGACAGAAAGCGGAAGGAGAAAAGAGGAAGGTGGAGAATCTCGAAAAGAATGTGGGAAATGTCACAATTTTGCATTCTGCATCCTGCAATCCTGAATATTGACGGTTAGAAAGACTTACGTGAAAGATCGACGATGCAGAAAGGTTCATGCAGAAAACGGAAGGCAAAGAATAGTGAAAAGAATATGGGAAATTTCATAGTTCCACATTCTGCATCCCGCAATCTAGAAGATCGACGGTCAAAAAGACTTCCATGAAATATCGACAGTGCGGAAAGGTTAGTGTGCAAAACGAAAGGCAGAGAAGTGTGAATGCAACATTTGATCTTTTGAGAACCCACACTCCACATCCCGCGTTCCGGAAGATCAATGGTCACGAAGGAGCCTGTAGGAGATCAACGGTGCGACACAATTGGGGCGGAAAGATTAGTGCGAAAGAAGAAATATCGAAATGGCATTATGGAAAAGTCACAAACTCGTGTTCTGTTATCTGCATCTTATCAAAGATCAACGGTCACAAAGAATCCCACAGGAGATCAACGATGCGGAACGATTGAGGCGGAAAGCTAAGTACTAAAAGACATTTTGAGAAATGTCATGGTTCAATAATTCACATACCACATCCCATCTTAGATCTACAGTCATTAAACAACCCGGGATAAATATCAACATCTCAGGGTGATTTCAGAAATAGAGACTGTGGAAGAACGCGACTGAAAGGTTAAATTGTAAATTGATTTACATGAGTTTAGGGAATGTCTATAGGGAGCCCGCATAGGAGGAAAAGAGTCCCACAGGAATTGTTTGATGAATCCCGCGATCAGATAAGAGGGGAGCTCGCAGATCATACTTAACCAAGAAGGTTTTATATTAATGATTTAATTATAAATCATTAATATCATATTTGAAAGGGTGTGATAGTGAAAGGGAACGTTTCCAAAATGAAGAGATGCATTTGCAGGATGCGTGAAGGTATTTATTAACAAAATAATTGAAGGAAATAACTTGTCTCTGTGATTGTGTATGACAGAGTCCAAAAAGTAAACATCAGACTGATAAAAATCAGTCCAGGGTGGTAGGGTGGTATTAGGGCTTACTATAAGTCTGCAAAGGGTGTTGTATCATCCTTGTCTATTGTAGCAGGCATAAACTCGGGGTGTTGGAGCATCCTTGTCTATTTTAGTAGGAAGAAACCTAGGATGTAGAAGTATCCTTGGCAGTTGTAGTAGGAAGAAAATCAGGGTGTTGTTGCATCCTTTCTATAGTAGTAGATAAAGAAAATTTTGTAGATTCATCTTATTAATGAATTTGAATTGGTGGTTTTCTCTTTGAGGTTTCCACGATAAATTTTTTGTCTTAACCTGTTTGATTCTTTATGTGTTTTTATTTTTTTTAAAGAAAAGGGAAATATTGATTCACCCCCCCTCTCAGTATTGTGGGATAATCCAACAATTGGTATCAGATCAAGTTCCTTCATCATAGTTTAACCACTATGAGGTAGATCCTATTTAAAAACCATTTTGGGTCAACAAGAAGGTTTAGCTACCAACAAACCTCCATTGTTCACATGAGAAAATTATGCTTACTGGACTATGAGAATGAGGTGCCGTCTGATGTCCCTAGGATGGAAGGTTTGGGATGAAACTATAAATGAATATAGGATAAATGACCAAGCACCTATCGACAATACAGAACTAAGCCAATATGAAGGTAATGGCAAATCCCTAAATGCAATCCTGAGTGGGTTGACAAACTCTGTATTTACAAAAGTTATGAGATGCAAGACTACCAAAGAAGCCTAGGATAAGTTAAAAATTATCTATGAAGCAGCATATAAAGTCAAAGAATCCAAGCTTCAGACATATAAAGGGTAGTTTGAGAGCCTTAAAATGAGAGAAGAAGAAAATATTGGGGAATACCTTTTAAAAATAGATGAGGTTGTCAATGCCATTAGAGGTCTTGGTGGAAAATTAAGAGAAATAAAAGTTGTGAGCAAGGTACTAAGAACGTTGCCAAGGAAGTATGATTCAAAAGTATCCACCCTAGAAGAACGAGATGATATTGACTAGGTGACAGTAGATGAACTACATGGAATTCTCACTGTATATGAGATGAGAATATGACTAAATGAATCTTCTAAAAAGGAAGCATATTTTAAATCAAACAGAGAACCTAGATGATGAGGAAGCTCTTTTTATTAAAAAACTTGAGAACCTAGATGATGAGGAAGCTCTTTTTATTAAAAATCAAATAGAGAACCTAGATGATGAGGAAGCTCTTTTTATTAAAAAACTTGAGAAGGGTACTGGGAAATATAAATGAAAGTTACCCCTAAAATTTTTTAGCTGTGGAATAATTGGACATTTTGCTTCAAAATGTACTTACCCTAAAATGATGATAATGATGAGAGAGAAACCTCAAAATTCAGGAAGGGTAAAACAAGAAACAAGAAGAAGTCCTATGAGAAAAAGAAAATTGTCTACACCATGGAAGACAATGAAAATGGAGATACAAGTGAAGATGAGAAAAATGAGATTATATTCATGGGTCTAGATACTCAAGATTCAAATGATGACTCATATGAAGAAGGAGAAGTAGACTTAAGAGTTGAACTTGCTAGTGCTCTTGAATAACTCGAGAAATGCAAGAAAAAGAACAAATAGTCAAGTCATATCATTAGTGAGCTGGAAGCTCAATTTTGTATATGCCAAGAGAATTGAGGAGGATATAAACCTACAGCTCAAAAATAGAATACAAGAATATGAGAATCTTGAAGAAGATATCATACAATTCAAGAAAAATATTAATGAAGGATCTATCAATTCAAAATTTGAAAATAGCTCGAGGATACTAGATGGAAACCTGAATAGCCAAAGAGAATCAAGTGATAGATTTGGATTGGGTTTTAACAAAGAAAAGAAAACATATTGTATCTCTTTTACTAATCAAGGAGGAAACAAGAAAAGTTATGCTTAAGCACTAAAGAGTCTAGTGAAAAAGGAAGAGAGAAAGAAAACAAACACAAACTCTCAAGATAAAAATAGAAATAATATGGTGCCTAAGAGATCGAATAAATATCTACAGATCTTTTTAGGTCACTGTTACTCCTATAATAACTTTGGTCATAAAGCCTTAAATTGCAGAGCTAATAGGAAGGTTCCCAAATACAAGAAGAAGTTAGCGAGTAATAAACCGAAAGGAAATCATAACCTTTTTATATTTCTTCAAAAATATGACATAGAGTGTTACAAATGTAATAACCATGGACATATAGGAAGAGATTGTAAATGGATGACTCCCACAAAGAAAATTGTTGCAATTAGGTCTCAAGACACAAAACAAAAGAAGTATTGGAGGGAAAAGGAAGAAAAGGAAAGTTCTATGATTACTCTATGTGCAACAAAAAATCAAAACCTATGGCACTTGGATAGTGGGTGTTCAAAAAATATGACTGGTGACCCAAACAAATTCATAACACTAAAAGATAATAAGGGTAAAGTCACTTTTGGAGACAACCTGTCTTCCAAGATAATTGGCAAAGGAACAGTTGTTATTAATAATAAGATCAAAGCGGAAAATGTATTACTAGTAGAAAATATCAAGCCTAATCTCCTCAGTGTAAGTCAAACATGTGATCAAGGACACATATGTATCTTTGACTCAGAGAAATGTGAAATTAGAAAAAAGGACTTAAGAAGAGTTGTTGACATGGCCTTAAGAAACTCAAACAATATGTACATCCTAGAAAATGAAAATCAATGTTACTTGAGTATGGTTGATGAAAGTTGGCTATAGGTTGGGACATTTAAATTTTGACAATATTGTCAAAATAAGTAAGAAGGAAGTTGTAAGAGACTTGCCTAAAATTGTAAATCCTCTTAACTCAGTTTGTAAACATTGTCAACATGGGAAGCAAACTAGAGCCAGTTTTAAAACAAAAGAACATGTGACTTCACATCCTCTGGAAATAGTGCACGTAGATCTATGTGGACCAACAAGAACTAAAATCCTACAGGGGGAATATTATTTCATGCTACTCATTAATGATTACACAAGGATGACTTAGGTGACATTCCTCAAAGAAAAATCAGAATCCTTTGAGAAGTTCAAAATATTCAAAGAAATGGTTGAAAATAAGACACATGTGAAGATCAAATGTCTTAGATTCAACAATGGGGGAGAATTTAACTCAAATGAGTTCAATGAGTTTTGTGAGACACATGGAATTAAGAGGCAATTTTTCGCTGCAAAAACTCCTCAGCAGAACGATGTTGTTGAAAGGAAAAATAGAACAGTCCAAGAGGCTGCCAAAATAATGCTAAATGAAGAAAAGTTGTTAGATGCATTTTGGAAAGAAGTAGTATACACATCTGTCTATATAGTTAATAGAGGACAAACCAGAGTAAATAAGGACAAGACCCCTTATGAACTATGGTATGGGAGACCATCCTAAGTCAAATATTTCAAAGTATTTGGTAGTAGTTGTTACATTAAAAGGAATGAGGATGACCTTAGCAAGTTTGAATCTAGGACTGATGAAGGAATATTTCTAGGATATTAATCCACCAAGAAGGAATATAGATGTTTCAATAAGAGGTTCAAACAAGATTGTACAAAGTGCAGATGTAAGAGTAGATGATTTAAAACCAAGAAAATAAATAAGTCATGACAGTGTTGAAAATACTAATAATGATGAAAATGAAGAGTTGCAAGAGGTGGAAAGTACTCATGATGGAGAAGAAGGAATAGATAAGGAAGATACACAGAAAAGTGAAGAATACTCCCCAAGACATGATACAAAAAATCCATCTAGAAGGATACAAAAGAATCATCCAAAAACACAGATAATAGGTGATAAAAATGTTGGAGTCAGTACAAGGAGACAACTAACATTTAATGAACAAGCCCTACTCTCAATAGTGGAACCTAATAATTTTTCAGAAGCAAGCAAGAATAATGAATGGATCAAAGCCATGAATGAAGAATTAGATCAGATTGAGAGAAATGAGACCTGGGAACTTGTCCTAGGACCTAAAAATAAGAATGTTATAGGGACCAAATGGGTTTTCAAGAACAAATTCAATCAGGATGGTCAAGTGATAAGGAACAAGGAGAGATTAGTATGTAAGGGGTATGCTCAGGTTGAAGGGATTTATTTTGAATAAACTTATGCTCCAGTGGCAAGACTTGAAGCAATCAGAATGATCCAAGCACTCTCAAGCCATAAAAATTTTAAAGTGTATCAAATGGATGTTAAGTCTGCATTTTTTAATGGAAAAATAGAAGAAGAGGTTTATATTGAACAACCTGAAGTTTTTCTATTATCTGAAAATAGAGACTATGTTTGCAGACTAAAAAAGGCACTCTATGGTCTTAAACAATCTCCAAGAGCTTGGTTTTCAAGGCTACACAGCTATTTAAAACAACAAGGATTTAAGAGAGGGGTCGTTGAAAGTAATATCTACTTAAAAATTGAAGATGAAAATATGATCATTATTGTTGTATATGTAGATGGCATCATATTTGGAAGCAATTTACAAATTCTAAGTGTAAAATTTGCCTCTGAAATGAAGAAGGAATTTGAAATGTCAATGTTGGGTGAACTAACATTTTTCTTGGGGTTACAAGTTTATCAAACAGACAAAGGAATCTTTATCTCTTAAACTAAGTACATCAAAGACATGCTTAAGATATTTAAGATGGAAGACTCCAAAACTGTTAGTACTCCTATAATCACAGGTTGTAAATTAAGTAAGGATGACGAGTCTCTGGAAGTAGATCACACCATGTATAGATCCATGATAGGTAGCCTGTTGTATGTGACAGCTACAAGACCATATGTGTATTAGAATTTGAATTCCATTTAGATCTTCTCGCAGATAGTTCTAATAATTTTTGCAGCAAAAGAATGGAGAATAAAGATACAAACTAAACAAAACAAACCACACAGGAAACAGACAAGTATTGCTCAGGAATTTACAGTATATTCATCATAATAAATCCAATGTATAATAGGTTACAAATAGGAAGAATTCAAATGCATTAGGTAGCAATTTGAATCTACCAAGTGGATCTTACTGTAGCTAACTGAATCTATAACTCATGGTCTCTCAATCAATATTGGAGTCCAATAGATCAACTCCCTGATGTCAAATAACTCAATCAATCAATGTAAGCTAGTTAACTCAATGCAACTGAGTGTGGTAGGTAGGAAAAACGCTCCTCCCCATGCAGCCATGCATTACTAGAACTAGCTAACTGATTGTCAAGTAACTGACAAAGTCTGAGTCCAAAGATCAACTCCCTGATGTCCAACAACCCAATTAATCAGTTACAACTAGTTAACTCAGTGAAACTGAGTGTGGTAGGTAGGAAAAGCACTCCTCCTCATGCAACCATGCATTATCCATGCATTGTTAGCACTAGCTAACTAATTGTGAAGTAATTGAATGTAACTGGAGGCTAACTAAGACTAACTATTCCAACTCCACCTAACTGATGGAGGTTGGTGTTGGTACTCCCATTTGCTCCTAAAACGTAGGGATTGGTCTAGGAGGGGCCCAAATTGATGCATGCACATGCAGTAAGTGGAATTTAACCTATAGCAGTGTTCCCCACACTTTAGTAACCAATCTAGGTGGCCCCATTAGGCCAATTGGACCCAATGGTACTAGTGGACCCAAATAATGAATTAAGGTTCCTAAGTTAGAAAAATATAATCTAATAGACAGTATGGTCAAGGGAGGATTAATAATCCTAACACCCCCCCTGAATCCTAACTTGGACAATTGTGGGACCTAGTGACAAGACCATAGGCCACCCAAATACAATCTAAACGAAATAATGTTGCTTAATACAACTAAGGAAATAGGGGGAAACCTCATGGGAAAAACCCCCCCTCAAAATAAGTAGAAATACAAATTTTGAAAAAACTTGTGAAATTTTTTGCTGCTGCTATGCAGCAGCAGTATCTTGGTTCTTCTGTGCAGGTGAACCCATGAATCCAAACAAAATGCTTATGTACGAGTGAATATTCCTCTTTGAAAGAAGAACAATGTACCCAATTGAATCAGAAATATAAACAGCTGAACGGTGAAATTTGGACCCATGTAGAGCAGCTGAAATCAACTTAAGAGAGGGTAAAATTTCTTGAGAAATCAAAGCATGTGAGGAAAACCCAATAACCTGATATATTTCATCCTTGAACAGAAAACCATGAGTGCTAAAATCAGCCCCAAGTGTTAGGAGCAAGTGTCCAGGCTGATGTAGAATGTCTCCCTCTTTACTAGTTCTATGAGGAGATGAGCATGTGACCAAAGGTAGAGAAGCCCTGGGACTGTGGAGAGGAGATGCTTGAGCTCCATAAACTGATATAGATTCAACAATATCCAATATTTCACAAAATTGGATATCAGCAAATTCATAAGAAAGAAATAACATTGAATCCTCAACAGCAAAATTGAAAGAGACTTGCGGTGCTTGATTTGTCACACCAAAATCGGTGAAACCAGTTATAAGCAATACTGAAAGATCTTGAATCTTGAAACCTAAATCACATATTATCAGATCAGAAAATAAATCATATTCAAAAAGATTCATATCAGATCCAAAACTTTGCTCCACCGAGACGATAGATGCTCAATTTCTCCTTCTTCAAAATTCTGATTTTTGGTGCATGTAATCCTGTAGGAATTTACTGGAAGCTCTAGATTAATGAGAGTGAATGGATCACTCTTATAATCTGATATTATTTATATAATATCACTGATATTACTGATATGCACACTAGAAACATCATTATAGATAGAGAAATCAAATTCCTCTACCGTTTCTGAAACAATTACCGGTAAACTATGCACAAAATTTAAAGAATTACTGGAGAAATTTTGCAAAGAATAGGAAGAGTGTTTTTCTTCACAAATAGAGATCTGAATGTCTTCCACTGGATAAGCCATGTGAGGAGATGAGATATCATACACTTCTATAGCAGCAAGAGAAGGAGTCACTTCATGGAGACTTTCTTCCATTCGAATTGATTGTAGGGAAAAATTTGCTTCTTCTTCATCTTTAACAATTTGATTTTCTGTAGGAGAGGGCATGAAATCATCATGCTGGATTTTATCTGAACCTCTCTCAACATCTAGGATTTTAGATTCATCTCCCATTTGACTGCTAGGTCCTCCTGATAGAGGGAAAGTGATGAAGGATTCCATGGAATCAACCATGTGGTTGGATGCTCTATAATCTATCACATAAGCCTTCGACGGAGAGAGGCTTGCATGCAAGCATATCTCATCTTCTTCAGTCTTCTCTTCATCATCTGACATCACTACTCTTTGTGGAAGGGAAATATTGTTTTGAACACATAGAGCTTTCATCTGGTCGAGGGTATTCTTCATGCACGAGTCTTCTGGATGAAAACCCCTCATACAGTAGGGACACTTTTTCTTTTTCTTCTTAGAGCCAGAGTCCCTTTCGAAAGTTTGCTGATTCAAATCAGTTGATTTTGGTTGCTTATTCTTTGATTTCCCCTTTCCTTGCGCTTTGGAAGAGTCAGTAACTAGGAAATTTTGATCTTTGGAGGTCTTGATGACTCCCATTCAGATCAACTGGTCTTGCTCCTTGATTAAGGACTCGAAAAAAGAATCTAATGAAGAAATTTTCCAATCAGGAAATCTTTCCCGCTTGGAATGAAATATGGAAACAAACACAGAATACTCAGGGCCTAGTTTGTTGAGTATGGAAAGGACATTTTACTCATCCTTTTGCTCTATTCCACACTATCTGCATTGAAGTACTAGAGACTTGAATTTAGTAAGGAATTGCTCAATAGTATCAAAACTATTGGGATGTAAAGATACCACTCATTATCCAGAATGTATCCCTGAAGCTCATCTTGTTTGTTAAACAAGATATAAAGTTCTCCCAGGATTCTCTGGGAGTCCTCAAGTCTTCTAGGTGGAAGAGGAGATCTCTGGATATATAAGTACATAAGTAACGGAATGCTTCATCACAACGGTTCAGAAACTTGTTCCGCTCAACCAGTTAATGAGGTTCAGCCTCTCATCCATGAATGATCATGTGGTATCCATGCTTGCGCAAGGCCAGCTGCATATCAACCTTCCAATCAAGATAATTGGAAGTTGTGAGGATCCGTGGTTTACAAATATGTGAACTCATAATTGCTCCAGCTGGAAGACTTGCAAAGCTTCACATAAGCTACGTAGCACCTGTCATTTTCACTGCAATAACACACTAAAACATATAAACTGGTAGAATCATGCTTTTCATCTTGGCATGAACATTTTTTCAGGGTCCATCACACACTCTCCGCTGCTCTGAATAAATCCAGAGCTAGCAAATTTTCATAGGGGAATTCTAGGAAAACCCAGCTGCTTCTAATGTTCGATGGGGAGAAACAAGCATGAAACCTGCCTGAGAAGGATTTGATACCATATTAGAATTTGAATGCCACTTAGATCTTCAAGCAAATAGTTCTAATAATGTTTGCATCAAAAGAATGGAGAATGAAGATACAAACTAAACTAAACAAACCACACAGGAAACAGACAAGTATTGCTCAATAATTTACAGTATATTCATCATAATAAATGCAATGTACAATAGGTTACAAATAGGAAGAATTTGAATGCAGTAGGTAGCAATTTGAATCTACCAAGTGGATCTAACTGTATCTAACTGAATATCTAACTCATGGTATCTGAATCAATATTAGAGTCCAACAAATCAACTCCCTGATATCCAATAACTCAATCAATAAATGTAAGCTAGTTAACTCAGTGCAACTAAGTGTGGTAGGTAGGAAAAACACTCCTCCCCATGTATCCATGCATTAGCCATGCATTACTAGTGCTAGCTAAGTGATTGTCGAGTAACTGACAAAGTCTAAGTCCAAAGATCAACTCCGTGATGTCCAACAACTCAATCAATCAGTTACAGCTAGTTAACTCAGTGGAACTGAGTGTGGTAGGTAGGAAAAGCGTTCCTCCCCATGCAACCATGCATTATCCATGCATTTCTAGCGCTACCTAACTGATTGTGAAGTAACCGAATGTAACTGGGGGCTAACTAAGACTAACTAGTTCCAACTCCACCTAACTGATGGAGGTTGGTGTCAGGACTCCCAGTTTCTCCTAAAATGTAGGGATTGGTCTAGGAGGTGTCCAAACTGATGCATGCACATGGATTAAGTGTCATCTAACCTCTAGCAATGTTCCCCACACTCTAATAACTGATCTAGGTTTCCCCATTAGGCCAAGTGGGCCCAATGGTACTAGTGGCCCCAAATAATGAATTAAGGTTCCTAAGTTAGGAAAATATAATCTAATAGACAGTATGGTCAAGGGAGGATTAATAATCCTAACAATGTAAGGCAAGTTGTAGTATTGGTTGCTAGGTTCTGGTCAAGCCCTAAAGAAACGCATGTAACTACATCAAAAATATTTTTCAAGTATTTAAATGGAACTATGGAGTATGGGTTATGGTACCCAAAGAGTCAAGATTTCACTTTAAAAGCATTTACTGATGCAGATTGGGCAGGAAGCATTGATGATCGAAAAAGCACCAATGGAGAAGCATTCCTTTTAGGGAATTGTTTGGTATCATGTTCAAGTAAGAAATAGTCCTCCATTTCACTCTCTACAGCCGAGGATAAATACATTGTTCTTGTGTCTTGTTTCACTCGGGTTATTTGGATGAAATAGACACTAGAGGATTTACTTGTTAAATATGAGCATCCAATAATAATAAATTGTGACAATACCAGTGCTATTAATATGTCAAAAACCCCCGTCATGCAGTCCAAGACGAAACACATACCAATCAAGTAACACTTTCTAAGAGAACAAGTATCTCAGAAAATTGTCAAATTAGAATATGTTGACACAAAAGCACAGATTGGCAATATATTTACCAAACCATTACCCAAAGGATCATTTGAGCATCTCAAACAACATATGGGAGTAATTTCAATACATTAGATGTAAGAGAAAGAGGCATGACCTCAAGGGGAGACATGATGATAGGGGTAGTTATCAGAAAGAAGGAAGATAAGAAATCATAAATAGCATAACAGGTTTGATCCAGTTTGATATCGGTGTCCACCCACTTATTCCACTGGCTCAAAACAATTGTCCATTGTAGCAGTTTCCTAGTTATTTTTCTATAGTTTTTCGGGTCCTAAACTTTCGGGGTCGTTTTGAGGCCCTAAACGACATTTTTTGGTGAATTGGGGCCAAATGGTTGCCATATGCATAAATTATTCCAACCAAAAGTTGTAAATCTTAGATAGACCTTTCCAACGATCTATCGAACGCTCAAATCGGAGATCGTATGCAAAAGTTATGACCCTGGGAAGTTGACTGTTCAACTTACCACCTTGGGGCCGCAAACTTTATGACGGTTCATCTTCTAGGGTTACGTTTTGGAATTTTGGGGTTCTCACCCTCATTATTATTATAAATAGGCTCCTTTGGCCTCATTTTGTATTCAGCTTGGCACGGATGAGTGTAGTAGCCACATCTCTTCTCAGAGATAGCTACCACCATTCTAGCAATTGTATTACAGTCTGTTCTATTTCTGCAATTTAATAGAATATTTATTTACTGTATCTCTGTTATCTTTGAAAAATGTTTATGATTATGATTCTGTATGTGTTCTTTCATTTTGTTCACACATAAATCCGGATCAGTGGTATCAGAGCAATCTGCTCTTTGATTGTTTCTCAGTGCATGTCCCCGACGAGGTCTGAGTATAGAGAGTTTGGTCTCGAACTAGTTTCACTTGATCATTCTCGCCGTCCCAAATGACCTCCCATGGCAGAATAAAAGAGAGATGACGGAGCAGGAGATCCTATCAAGTTGATGCTCAAGGAAGCCCTCGAGTGACAGAGGAACGAGATGATGGATAGTTTCACCCAAATCCTTCTACGAATGCCGGCAACGGCAAGTGCATCTTCAACAAGCAGTCGGTTTGGGGATGCAACTCCCTTCTAGGTACAAGTTAACTTTGATATTCCTTTATTTGAAGGAAAAATTGATGCAAATGCCCTAGATAATTGGTTGAATGTTCTAGAAGGGTATTTCTCTGTCCAGAATTTTTTCGATAGAGAAAAGATCACCTTTACGCTCCTTAAGGCAGTCCCCCATGTCCAAAATTGGTGGGGTACTTATTGTGAGCAAAACTCATCAGACAAGTCTGGAATGTTTGAAACAAATCCCACTTGGGCCCTTTCATAGATGTCGTCAGGGAACACTATTACCCTGTGGGAAACTATGATGACTAGTACACAAAATGGACCATTTTGTGTCAAGAAAGGGACCAGACGGTGTCAGAGTACACCAATAACTTTCATACCCTACGTAAAAAGCTGAGTATCAAGGACTCCAAGTGGCACTTGATTCTGAAATATCGTAGTGGTCTACATTGGTACATCTGAACTGAGATAAACTTCCTTGACATCTCTTCACTTGGATCCGCCTATCGGTATGCTGTCAAAATCAAGGAGAAATTTCGACAAAAGAACAAGCGAGACTCTGGACCTGCACACCCACCGCAGAAGCAAGGCAAGGGAAACCCTAGCCCACAAAACATAGGACAAGGAAAGGACAACCAGTCCCTGCCACAAGCAAAGAAGGGAGATGGAAAGACAAAGAAGGACACCGGTAAGTGGTGCAAATTTCATAAAAGCACTTGGCACAACACTGATGAATGTCGCTCAAAGTAGACATTAGTGGTTGAGATCAAATATTCAGAATCAGATCCTGATTCTGATTCTGAACCCAATGCCACAGCCGCATACAATGGGAGGCAGATCATTGATGTAGACCCCACTGCCACTGTTGCTACCACACAGATTCAACTCGAGGATCCTGAAGAGTCAGAAGTAGAGGATTTCCTATTCCACTCACAAATGTGGGTGAAGTGGATGCCTCTACATTTTGTTGTTGACAACGGCAGCCAAAAGAACCTGATCTCAGCAGAAGTCGTCAAAACCACTTATACTATGAAACAAGAACTATATACTATGAACGAGAACTCTACCCATAAAAACGATGATTTTTGCAAAAAAAACACCAAAAACACCTCCCAAATAGAAA
>LPNX011086188.1:438559-463398 GCA_001517045.1 Pseudotsuga menziesii | reverse complement strand
ATATATATATATATATGAATGTTAAACACTATGTTTAGCACTATCAAGTTGTAATGTTTCCTACGTGAAATGTGTGGCATGAACTCGACTCAGTGCCAGAACAAAAAGGACATTCACTAACTACCACTGATGATCCAAACTATTGTGGGTAGGGCATGCCTAAGGGAATTTTGAGGGATGAGGATACAATAGGTAATATGAGAGAGTTTGTTTAACACTTCCAAGTTCTAAGGTTTCCCACACAAAAGGTGTAGTATGAACTAGACGTAACACATGAGAAAAAAAGGGCGTTCATTAACTACCACTAACGATCACAACTATCTAATGCATAGCTGAGTATCAAGGTAAAAGGTTTAATTATGATCCTCATTTACAAGATAGATAGAATTTCCTTGCAATGTACAAAGTAATAGTTGTAAAACTATGATGTATGACCACATGCTCAAATAAAAATCAAATACACACAAAATAAATATAGGATAGGAATTATATGGAAATTTTATCTTTAGCATAGAATGCTATTTATCTACACTTTTTAAAGGCCCTGTATGTATAGTAGACAGAATACGCTTAAAAAAAATTAAATAAAATTTGAATAACAAGGTTACTGGGAAACCATGAAGCACCACAGACAGACGCCCACAAACAGACACCAACAAGCTACGAAGCACACCCACCACCATGAAGCCGTGAAGCACAACCATCGCGAAGCACCACCAAGCACGACCACCGCGAAGCACCATACAAGCGAAGCACCACCACCACGAAGCACCACACAAGAAAAGCACCACTACCTCAAAGCACCACACAAGAGAGATCCTAACACAAAAGCGAGCCCCTAACACACAGTCGAGGCAAAGGTAAGGAATAGTAGGTGAGGCGAGGCAGAGCCGAGGCCTAACAGGAGACGTGAGCCGAGGCAAGGAAAAGGCAGAGCCGAGGCAAGGCAGAGCCGAGGCAAGGCAGAGGCAAAGCCAAGGCCTAACAGGTGAGGCGAGGCAAGGCAGAGGTAGAGCCGAGGCCTAACAGGTGAGGTGAGGCAGAGCCGAGGTGTAGGTGTCATAGACAGGAAAAAATCGAAAACGACAAAACCAAAAATAGTTGCGTCGTTAAAAATATATATACCTTTTTTTGGTCGAAAGGTTTTTCGGCCGGAATAGTTTTTCGGTCGAACATTTCTTTCGGCCGAACAATCTTTCAGCTGAAAAAATGTTCGGATGAAAACAAATCTGTCGGACATTATTTTTCGGCAATCCTTACAAACCCTGGATCATGAGGTTCACCATTAGTTTTAACATTTGACTGAAATAATAGTTCGGCCAAAAGTTTTTTTAAATTGTTCAGCCGAAAAAGTTAAATAGTTCGGCCAAAAAGTTTAAATAGTTCAGCCAAAAAAAAAAAAGTTCGGCCAAAAGAGTTTTAAATACAGATTCTGAAAGTTGATTCTCACTGAGTAGACACCCAGGTTCATGATTTCACCCACTAATCTTTTCTAAAACTGCTTAAATATGATGCTAAGAAAATTTTCAATTTAAAATCCTATCTAAGAATTAAAGGCTTAGTTTTAAGTTTAAACAAATAGAATAGCTTGCAACATTAAAATTAACCCTAGAGATTATCTAAAATATTCCATATTAAGTTTCATAATTTAAACAAATGAAATTTAGTTGAAGTATGTATTCAAATATGCAAATCTTCAATCTAGGGCATAAATATTGTGAGTGAAAATATGTAAACATGTCTTAATAAAAACTGGAGAAAGTAAAAACCTCATACCTACAACTTTTCATCTTTTAATGGCTAAAAACCCTACACACTTAAACATGCATAATTAATAAAAAAATTGATAACTATTACCTCAGATCTGTTAACCGAATAACTTGGGAACTACCACGTTCTTCCCAACCATGACCCGGAACTATTCGTCATTATAATCTGTATCCCCCCGAGCTGGTTCCAACATGCAAGTTGTATAGAGATCCTAAAGGTAAGGCTTCCTTATCTAAAAGATCAGGTTTTGTATAAGATTGTTTTTCTCTTGGAAAACGATCTCCAAAATTATTAGGAATAATGATCAGATCCCTAAGCCTTCCTAGTTTGGGTATTTATAGACAATGTTTAGCAATTAGATCAAGAATCCATTATTTTCTTCAAAATAATATTTATTTGATTTATGTGAAGTTAATAACTATTTTTCTTAACTTAGGAACTCTTTTAGTAGTTCCTAATTTGACTTTTTAGTATTAAATATTTATTTAATCATTTTAGTAAATAATAAATACATAGACTCCTTATTTATTATTTTTAGTTATCTGTATTCTCTTATATATATACTATATATAATTTATTATTTTATTCATAATATATATAAACTATATATATTATTGTTAAAACTTAATTAGCCATCATATAACATGATCTCATTTGCATGGTTCTTGTATTAGCTTATAATCATTTATTTTATCAAGGCCTTTAGGTATGGTTGGTCAACTAAGTTAGGCAACTTTAAACCTCCTTGCATGTTGGATTACCTCGTGTATCGTGGTTGTTATTCAATACTTGCTGAGAAGTATAAATTTGAAAATTCATTTAATCAACTTAGAAATAAGTTAGATAAGGTCGGTGCTTTTTCGAGTCATTTTCACTCAACAAAATTAATGTCAGTAACTCCTAGCGCTATTCAAATCCCAAGCTCACTACTAAAAACTACTAGTTACACTTAGTGCAATTCCAGAGCCTCTTGCTCAACAGTAATGCTAGGATGTACTTGTATAATACACCTAGGGATACAATAGCCAAAGATCTGATTCTCCAGAGATTACACTCAACATCAATTTGGAATGCTCCAGGGATTATTCCCAACACTTCCAATTCTTATAATTCTTGTGTTCCATAGATTATGCTCAACACAAAATATCATAACTCATGTGCTCCAAATCTTGCACTCAACACAAAATCTAATCACTCATGTGGTCCAGAGATTGCGCCCAACACAAAATCTCATCACTCAGGTGCTTCAGGGTCCACGCCCAACACATTATAGAAATCAACCATGCATTCAGTCTTCTGCACATTTTATAACAATAATCATCTCAATATATGCATTTTAAATTAAATCACATAATATATCCAGTACATCGTACTATGAAAATAATCTTGTCTATCGGGGTCCATGCCCAACATATACAATCGCATACATGCTAAATAAGCATATGCATTGGCTTACACCCAATATATCTAACAAATCATCATACTCATGTGCAGTGGGGTATTATTCCCAATATACAAAAACAAACATCAAAGTAACTCATGTGTAATGGGACTCCTTCCCATTCTTGTTAAGGTCAAAATTCGGGATATTAAATCCCTCCCCGCTTAGAAAAACACCATCTCGGTGTTCTAGGGACTAGGAATGAAGTCATGAAATAAGGCAAGGTAGGCCTCTCTCATGGTGGCTTTAGTATCCCAAGTAGATTCATCCACTTTAAATTACTTCCATCGCACTTTCAACTGGACAATGGTTCACCTCCTGAGCTTTACTTCTCTCCTATCCAGAATATGAATGGGTCCGGGTAAAAATTCCCCTTCGGGTTCCACCTGTAACAAGGACCAATCAATAACATGTTTAGTATCATATACATATTTCTTCAATAAGGATGTCTGGAAAACATTATGAACCTTTATGTGAGTAGGTAAGGCTAATTCATATGTCGTTGGCCCTCTCTTGGCCAATATCTCAAAGAGTCCGCAAAATCTTAGTACCAACTTTTCGCATCTTCCCAAGCTCAATGAGCTTCTCTTCGATTTTACTTTTAAGTAAAAATGTTCACCGATATGATAATCTTTATATTTTCTTTTCTTATCCACGTAACTATTCTGGAGGTCTTGCGCTTCTTTAAGGTTTTGTCGAACTTTGGTGACTAATTGTTCCAAGTCCTTTAAATGTAAGTCTGGCCCTAACATGAGGCGGTCCACCAAGCTATCCCAAGTAACTGGTATTCTACACTTTTAACCATAGATGTAATATCTCGAATTTTGTTCTAACACTAATGGGCTTAAATCCCATTCCATATGATGTGGGGGTGTGGGTTAGGTGTATTTGGATGAGTTGGGGAGTGAGATAAGGTGGAAGAGGGTGGGTGTTAGTGGTATGGGAAGAAAAAGAGATGTGTGTGTGTGTGTGTGTGTGTGTGAGAGAGAGAGAGAGAGAGAGAGAGAGAGAGAGAATGAATGGGGCGGTGGTGTGTTAGGGAGAGAGAGGAGGGGGGTTAAAGGTAGGGAGAGGAGGAGGGGGGCTTAGAGGTAAGTAGAGGAGGAGGGAAAGTTAGTAAGAGTTAAGGGGAATAGGGGAGTGGGTGGGGGGACATAAAATAATAAAAGTATTGGTATAATTGACATTGTAGTCAATTCTAAAGTTACATAACGTGCACCCATTGTAGTCTTGCAAAAAATGGACTCATTTTGCAGTAATATAACGCATGCACCTTTATCATTAGCGAGAATACATATTTGAATTTAAACTAAATGAACACACGTTTATTGCCACTATGACCGAGCCTCCACCCATGCTGGCGTGGCATTCTTATGCCTATGTGTCTGCTTCGGACTTTGTTTCATATTCATCATGCATATGCCTTGGAGTATGATAAACCATGGCTAATTGAGAATTATATCCAAATTTTCAATATGCTTGTGTTTAGTCGTTGGTTACATTATGTTGCACACCTCCATTTTTTATGAAATTTTAGAAAGAGATAGGTTTTTTTTTGCAGATTCCAAATATGTAATTTTTAACAAGAATATATATTTTTTCTATTTTTTTCTTATTTATCTTGTGTCATCACTACTCAACTCAAAAAACACATTGTGAGTGTTTCGTCCATAACTCTTTCGTTTCTCAACCATTTTGAAAACAAATTGGATGGTGCACTAAAGAACGCCAACCTCTACATTCTATAAAAAAACTCATTTTCAAATAATTCCATTAAGACATTCAAATGTTGCACCCACAATTGGCATACAGTTTTCGAGGCTTGATCACTTAAATAATTAAAAAAAAATTAAAAAAATTATTTTTATTATTGGAAAAATAGTTCTGCACTAGTACTATATGTTATGTATATGTCTACCAGTTTTTGTAAGGTTATTCCATCATGATTTAGTCACTCAAAGGATACACCCACAAAAACATATACCTTATAATTTGTCCCAAAACTAAAAAGCTTTAGTTAAAAAAGATCTAACTTTAGATAGTTAAGAACATTTTCAATAGAAAAAAATTACATATTTGGAAACGTCATTCAATTTCCTACATTTCATCTTTTTAACTCATCACAAGACTCATTGTGTAAGTGTCTCAAAATATCCATGTAAGTTGATGGATGTCTATTTTTTTAGTTTTCTATTGCATCTAACGTGTCAAAAGAGACCCTCATTAGCTTACACACACCCTTGGACAAATTTTGAAGTATGTAGATAGGTTGTAGAGCCATGAGTTCAAGAGATTACCATCCATTTTGCCACCATATTTAGGGAGGAGAAAAATGAGTAACTATAAGTTGATGATCTCTTTGAATGTTAATGTAATCCCTTACACTAAGCTAGAAGTGTTTTTCCTTGATCCTTCAAAAGTGGGCTTCCTATAAAGAACCATTATAAAAATAAAGGGAAGTGGATTGGGTGGGCATGTATGCCAAAAGCTTACCATACCCAATCAAAAGTAAAAGCAAGAGTGGATGAGAGTTCCTCAAATTTAAAACCTAACATACAACAAGGATGAGTTTTATTTGTCATTTGAACTAAAAATGAACCAACTCCTATGAGTGAAATGATACTGAGAACAATTAATTCTAATTCCAATTAATGAATATTAGAATTACACTAAGTTAAACAAACATAAAATAATAAAACTTATATTAATTCTTAAAAAAATTTGAAAAACTAAAAAATGATATCTTATTAGAGCAAAGACCCTTCTATCTATCTAATACATAACACTCATAATCATATAATCATGAAGTCTACATTAAAAAAAAAATGCATTGAGACTCAAAATGTACTTTTATTTAATATTCATACTGATTACTGTCATATCGGCTTATGGAAAAGTGTGCTCAAACTATAGTTGGTTATGCAGGAAAATGGTTTTCACCCAGACATCATTTAACATTTGTACCAAAAAGTTTTTGCAATCATATCAGCTTATGTAAAAGTGTGCAAGAACTATAGTTGGGTATGCAGGAAAGTGGTTTTCACCCAAGACATCTTCTTTTAACATTTGTACTAATCTAAAAAATGTTTACATCTATGAAGATTTTTTATTTTTTTTTCTTAATAAGTTTAAGTTTTTTAATGGATTTGAGGTTAAATTGGATCTACAACAAAGTAATGGTAATAGGTATTTGTGATAAAGTACAACAACTTGATGTTACAATATCTAGATTTTGAATTGGATTCTTATGATAATGAAAACTGTTTAGATTTTGGCTTCTATTCCTGTGATAATCGAAATTCTTTTGCGGAAAAATTGTAATGATAAGTATAAATACCATTATTTCAAAACAAATAAAAACAATATAATGAATAGATTTGAAATTGATCAAGATACAAACCCTTTACCAAATATTGTCAATGAAAAAATTGGTTTGAGAAAATTGATTTGGTTTGTCTGCAACCAATTTCAATAAAGGATTTGAAAAGCAAAAGTCGTCGTCTTCTTCGCTATTAAATTCTTAAAATGAGAGACACTCTCTCATGAACACGACGAGATCATAACTAAGGTAGCACTGGTCCGTCTGTACAACGCATCTGCCATTTTCAAAAAGGCTTGAAATCACTGTATACCCAATGTCGGCAAATAGATTCTCCACAGTTCATACTTCTGAATATATCTCTACAGTTCATACTTTTGAATGATGGAGATCTTGCTCAGCTTCTTCCCTATCATATATTTTATGATTTAATTGTTTTTTTTAAATCATAGAAACAATAACTATTGGAGAGTATATTTAACAGGCTGCAAGTTAGATATATCAATAACTTGTGACTATAGTATCATTGTGGAGGGCTCTATGCACCGTCTTTTTTAAACTGGTTTCTGTGCTTTCTGTCCGGGTGGTATTCCCGGATTAATCTCTGGGTGATATCTGATCTCTGGTGTTTTGTGGTACTTCCTAGATGTATTGACTTGGTTTCTTTCTGTGAACCTTTGGGATGGCTGTATGTATCTTATTGGTCAGTACTTGTTATTACTGGATTTTTGTAGACTGTTTTTTATGGTTGCTGTTTTCAAAGACTTTTTGGAGGATGTAATTATTGATGCCCTTTTGATATAGTTTTATAATATAAAAGGTTATCTTTTTTTTTATGAAAGTTATCTTTTTTGGGATGAAAAAAAAAAAACTTGTGACTTAGCAAGGTTTTAAAATACATACCCTGTATTTTAAAATGACCTAATTGTTGTACCATATTTCAAAATAATAAGAAAGGCTTGTAGTTGAAAAGATATGTACATATTTAACACCAATAATGATTGGAGAGCAACTGATCATCTACCAATTTAGTGTACCCATGGTTGAAATCTGTCTCAAAAATGGAAGGGAGGCTGTCAAATGTTGAAAGAAAGCAACTCGTCACCTACCACTTTGGTGAGATGGAAGAAATCTTAGAATATCAATATAATGCGGGCAGCTATCGAAGGATGACGGGAGAGCAACTCATCATCAACCGATCTCGGGTGACTGTGGTTGAAATCTTGGAATCTCAATATGGGCGGCTATAAAATGATGACAGGAGAGCAACTTATGACCTAGAAGCTCAACAGTTTGTTCGCACATTATATTCAGATTCAAAGTTTGGAAGGAAATAGTTGAGCATGGAAACGGCAGAACTTTCGATTTTTTTCTGCATAATTATATCTTGTATGACTTGTTTGCAGCCTCTGCATCTACTTTTCTAAGTCACGTTTAACACAATCTAAGGATTATAATTACCTCATATTAACTAAGTCAAAAAGTAGTGGATGTAAAAGTTTAAATAATTATTACATAAACCATTAACTAAATTAACTAATTTAAATACAAAAATTAAAAATCAAATTAATGAAATAAAAATAACTTTTAATAATTTATGAATTGAAACAAAAAACAGGATAAAATGCTCCATATTGAAATTACATTTCTTATTCTAAATTAACCAATAATAAAATGAAAAAAATTATATATATGATGTTTATATCTTATTATTCTATTTTATTTTATATATTGATAACTTTTTTTAATAATATATTTTTGTTATTGATAAATATAAAAAATATAAACTATACATATTATAAATATATTGTGTAAATTAATTTTTAAAATACTTTTTTGAGCAAATATTAAATTTATTAAAAATTATAAATTTAAATTAAAAAAATTATTAACAAAAATAATTATTCATATACAAATAGAATCTAATACACCTAACATAACCACAAATGCAATAATTAATTTTCATATTTTACCAATTGAATGATAACATGTAAAATTAATAGTATTTGCAAATATAATATAAGTATCTTTATATAATAAAAAATAATATAATGCATACATACTTCCTAAAATTAAATTTAATTCATTATTTTACATGCATATTATTTTTTCCATAAAACTTGTAATGTAAAGTAGTGCATGCATACATGTTTTCTTGTAACAATTAATTATTAAAGAGGTCAAGTTGCTTAAGGCAGAAAATTGATGATTTGATTTCAATATAACCATGACAATTCCATTTTCATATATGTAAGGAGAGAGAGTTGTATTTAAAATTGTATATAATAATTTAATTTACTTTTAAATGAAACTTACATTTATTAGCATGAGTGAACATTATTAATAATATAAATTATAGATACATACAGGGTGATATAAGTGAAAGTATATCAAATTTCTGTGATATAAATGATATAAATTTAAAAGTATGTAATATTATTAATTTTTGTTAGATCAACTTTTTAAGGTGTGGGTTTTATATATCCGTATAGTGGGGGAATTTAATATTTTTATGGTGACTTTGTAGTGGGGAATTCAATATCCTTATGGTGACTTAGTTGGGAGGAGACATCCAAAATTTCCATCCATGTTAAGGGTTAGTGTGTCTTCTTCGAATGATTTTGACTACTTAAATGCCCTTGGTTGCAGTTTCTTAGTGTAACATCTGCTTTACAAGTCTAGAATAGATTAAATTCCTATTTATAAACTAGTAAATAGTAGGACACTATGATCCTAGTGTTAAACTAATATTATACTTATTTTTTTAATAGTATTTTTTCTAATAATCTCAAATAAGAAGAGCTTATTTCTAGGCCTTTTAATTGTATATAAGCTAAGGCCTTTTCATTGTAAAAAAAACTTATTTTAATTGTATATAAGCTAAGGCCTTTTCATTGTAAAAGAACCTTATTTTAGTTACTTTCATTAAAAGAAGGATAAGCTTTTTATAAAAATTACTATGGTTAATACAAATATATATTTATATAAAGAGAAAAGATTCTAAAAATTATATATATGTGAAAATTAAATTAAAATAAATGTTATTAATTAAAGATTAGGAAGTTAATTAAAAGAAACAGTTAAGACAACCAAAGAGGCCATGGTGAATTGCAAGTGAAGGATTGGGGAGTAGTATAATTGGCAGCTATCATTTAGTAGGGAGGAAGTTAATTTTTGTGGAAATTATCATTTCTAAATTATTATTAGTATTATTATTATTATTTTATAAGCACTAAATAATTATTATTTTGATTATTTCAATAGTAATCTTGATGATGACTATGACGATGATGATGATGATTAACGTTTACTGATAGACCAACTTTGGTCAGACCTTAAGAAGGATAATACTTATGTACTTCAAAATATTGTTCATGTGCTAAAAAAGATTTCCAAGCTTACTATAGTTTTGGAAGGTTAGGACGTTATAAAGGTTTGTATTGTAGAAAATACTATGAAACATAGATCTAATGTGGGTGTAAGAAGACACTCTAACAGAAAGTGATTTTCATCCTCAATGCTCATAGACTCACATAGATGGAAAAACATTTCCACCCATGGAATTTTAGGAATAGACCAATGCCATGTTTCGCTATGGAATTCATGAGAGTTCATTCTAATCTTGGGTATATTAATTTTCTTCTATGACCTAGTTACTACCGAGAGATACTTCTGATCTTCCAAGTTAGGATTAATGACCTCCTTATAGTATCTTAATTTTCTCTTAACTACTAAATTTTCGTCACACAAGAATTTCTCTTTAAAATTAGAAGTAATAATATTTTTTACATTGTCAATGTTCTACGAAATGTCGTATTCAACAATGCCCTAATGGTTTAACCAAGCCATGGTATCTTTACACCAACACCGCTTGAGGTGTAGTTGGTTTTGACTTGAGTTTAAAGCAATTTTAAGAAGTCTCTCGTTTCCCATGTTATTTATCTTATGCTTGTACATCAAGTACCTAGTCATAGCCATACTCTCAATGGGGGGAAGACCCACTTTTATGAGGAGAATAGGATAAGGTGTATTGCTTTTAATTTTGAGGTTATAAGTTATAAACCACTTTTGGATTTCTGAATCTTCCTCCAAGATTCTCTTGAAATGTTGCACCCCCATACTTCAAAATCATACAAGATAACAGGTATGACAAGAGTCTCAAAGAGGAACTTCTTTTAATCCCACATGATGAGANAAAATAAGCTTTCCACCCTCCATTAATCATTTTCTCAATGCTATAGTTCCAATTGAGCTTGTGATGAATATCAATTCCGAGATACTTGTAAGAAGTCACTTCATCTAGATTTCTATTATCATAAATCAAATTTGCATAGGTATCTTTCTTAGATTTTATAATCATGATTTTTGTCTTGTCGGTGTTAACAGTCATACCCATGTTAGAGAAAAAATATTTAATAATTCTTAATTGCTTATCGAGATCAAAAGGACACCTTTCCATAAGAACAATATCATCAGCATAAAGTAGGAGGATGATAACTATCCCAAATAAGATTGTACCGACGCAACCTGCTTCTTCTAAACACTTTTCTAGCTTATCAATGTAATGCCAAAAAGGGTAGGGGAGAGGGAGAAACCTTGTTTAACTCCAATATTACAATTTATTAATGTTTTCCACCCCTCATTATTCTTAAAATTGGCAATGACATTTTCATATAACCTTATCGCAGAAGCTGTCAACTCAAAAAGAACCTTAATCTTCTCTAGCCTATTCCATGGGTTATTTCTAAGAACTCTATCAAAATATTTTCTAAAATGCACAAAGAAACAATAAAGATAAGACTTGTTATTACGAAATTCCTCTACAATGATCGTAAGTGTAACGAGGTGGTTCGTGGTTGAATGCTTCCTTCTAAAACCTTATTTCCCTTTATCCCGCTTACCTTCCATTTCTAATCATTCAATAATCTTATTTTCTAAAATAATACCGTATAAATTATCCAAGAGAGGGATAATTATAATAGTCTAATAATTAGAAGGGTCATTTTTATCACCACTTTTGAAAATAGGAATAATGAGGCTTTGAGTGTAAGGTGTAGGAAACCCTTGCTTGACCACTAGATTAAAGAGTTTGTGGATGTGCGAGATAAGGACACACCCTCCAATTTTTAAGATTTCATCTTGGTAGCCTTTAATGTCCTTGGATTTTCCATTTGCTAAGCACTTAACCCTGAAATCTATGTCTTCTAACGAGAAATCTTCTTTCGTTGTAAGAAGGTTTTGAATGTTATCTCTGGTATCCGGGGATTCATAAATATCTTTAAGATAGGAATTCAAATATTTTAAAGCAATTTTATTGTCCTCTTTTGTTTTGCAAGTTAGAATTTTCCTCAAGAATTTCTTAGGAGCCACCTTAGAGAGGTGTAGGAGATTTTTCTTTCCTTTTACTTAGATAATGCTTTTTTTTCTTTTAATTAAGGCTTTGTAGTGATTTATCTTGTCCATTTTAATCAAATTTGTAGTAGCTTTATTAATTTATTTTTTCATATCATTACACTCTTGATCATACCAAGGGTTGGTTCTACTATTGCTCGTTTTAGTCAAGACTTCAATAGAGAACTTGTTAAGGGATGACGAGGGGGTTGTAGTAAAATTATGGTATAGTTTTTATATATTCTCCATACTAGATAAAGGAACCAGTTCATTTTTTAGATCATGGAGAAAAATGTCATCTTTATTTTTATCGAAGATTGGGTTCTTTTTCCAATGATAGTTTTCCTCCTTGGGATCGCTATGCATTGGAATATTGAGAGTTATAATTAAATGTCTATGATCAAAGTTCGACTCACACTCGTTGAAGATATTGAAATCTATTAATTTTTTGTATATAGGGATATCATATATAACATAATCTACCACACTACTTCCAAGCCCATGTATACATGTCATCTTGCAAGAATTTGTCCTTTTTGTGAGACCATTACAAATGATAAGATCTTGAGCACTACAAAATTTAACCAGCTCAAACCCAAATAAATTTCTGCCTAAATCTTCATAACTTCTTTTGTACCTGCTAACTAGCTCAAGGTCTTCGTCTAACCAAAGAGGAGTAGCATTGGAATGGTTGCTTAAAAGAATAACTTGGTTACTAGAATTTCAGGCATTGAAGTCACCCATCGAAAGGATATTTTCGTCCTTCTGTAAGCTAGAAATATCATGTTCTAAACCATTACAAGGACAATTTTTATCTAAAGTGGTTTTTTTTATAAAAGTTGGAATTAATAGGGGAAAAATAACATATGGCTATGTAGGTTTTTTCATCATTAATAAATGTGATATCTATACAAATAAATTGGTTGTAAGGGTCTTTCTTATAAAGCATAACATGTGGGGATATGTTCTTCCTAATGTAACAAGATATGCCCCCAATTTCTCTAAGACATGAACATTTATATCAGGGATGTAGCATACCCATACCCCGTTACCATGCGGAATTAAAAAAATTCATCGAGAAACTTTACTATTCATCAAAACACAGGGCATGGCCATGAAACACTCTTCCACATTCATGTTCTGATACCACACAGTGATTGAATTCTGCATGTAAATTCTCCAACTTCCCACTATCATAGAAGAAAGATCTCAAGGAAGATTGAACGACGAATAAAAATCGTAGCAGAGATTGACAATCATCATCTATTCTGCATCTGGAATCAAATCAACGGCTAAGAATCATCCCACAAAAATAGACGACGCGTAAAACTTGAATTGCGGGATCGGGAAATATGGAAGTTGCAATACCCCGATCCAGCATCCCACATCCTGCATTCCGCATTCTCGCATCCCACATGCGGAAACGTGCTTTGCAGAATGAAATTTGTGAAAAGCCGTAATTCACAAAAGACATCTCCGCATCTCGCAAGTTGCGGAAAAAAAAATTTGGAAGCAAAGATCTACGAAACCGACATCCCGCATCCCGCAAATTGTGGAAAGGAAGATTTCTAGCAGAAAATTCATTTTTTTTAATTGAAGTCTTGGATCGATTTGATCATTCAGGCCATCACCAATCTGGCCAATCTAACCCCGCAGCTTAGTTTAAAAGGGAATTGAAGGAAACACACATAGATGCCTATATTTTCAGTTATTAAAAGGAACAATGCATCAATTCAACATAGCAACATGTTCATCACATTCCATCAAGCAATTACAATGCAAGAATACAATTGCAGAGATTAACATAGACAAGAACACTTATCTTGAGAAGAACTTGTCCCGCAACCATCTATGTCACTACAACATTCCACCCAACCATAGGCGAGTGCGCTCATCAATCTCTCCACAACACTGCCACCCCTGAGTTGGGCATGATTTCCTCAAGGAATAAGGGAACACTAGAAGACTCATACATAGCCAAGGGTGCAACAAAACTCAGCCAAGCCAACCCAATTGGGTTTATCAGGCTACAAGGGAAACAAACCAACAAATGGGTTTCACAGGCCACTCAACCAAGCCATCTCGTAGTTGGGTTTCATAGACTGTTCACAGTCATAACCAACCTTCACCTCAAGGATTAGTCAAGACAACAGATGGGCTTATCAGACTGTACATAGTCAAGCCATCTCACTGTTGGGTTTATCAGGCTAACTATCCAAGCCAACATTCACAATTGGGTTTATCAAACTATCCAGCCAAAGGTTAATCACAAGGTCAAACACAACAAGGCACGGCTAAGCCAACAGATGGATTTATCAGGCTACCAACCCAGCCATCTTTCCAGTTGGGTTTATCAGGATTCCAAGGAAATGGGCAGGAAGAACCACTAAGCTAGTGAGCTCATCTACAGAGCTAAGAACACCTTCACAAGTCCTATCTGGCTTGGCTTCCCCACTGCCTACACACCCAACACAAGGAAGTGCCCCCTTCTCTGCTCCACAGTCCCTTAGGCTACACCTTGCCTTCTAGTGCTCTTTGGGATGTGCATAGCAGGTTCACCAACCACTCTTATCTTATTGTGAGGTTCCACACTAGGTTTACCAAGCACATTCTATGTCTCTCCCATTCCTAAGTCTTGTACATAGTTCAGACCCGAACCAGGGTACAGAACACCACAACCACAGGGAGACTCAGCAACACTAGCTTTACTCTGGAACACGAGTAACAGGGTCTCATACACTATGTAGTTCAATATAATGTTGCAACACAACAATTATAGTTTCGCCAAGGGAAAACACTTGCAGAACGTGAAGGATACACACAGGAAGAAATCAGCTGCCGAAGAGCTTCCCCCGCGAATGGAGAGAATGATGAATGATGGATGAGCAAGACCTCCCGCAACTCCCAAAATGTGAATCCAAATGAAGACGTAATGCGTGAGTGAAATTGGCATACGGTTCTAGGTGTTTTCTCGTCCATGAAAGCAAACCACGACATTTGAAACTGGGTGCTCTTCCCAATTCGAATTTTTTCCATACTCTTTCCCTTCCATGCAATAACTACCTCAACCACATTCTAGCAGAAATAAATGGTTGGGAGGAAAAGACAAGAAAATGGTAGTTGACAGTTTTTAATGGGATTTCCCCATGACACATGGATTTTCCCAAACTGGCTCAAGGTTAAAGTTCCCTCCCCCTTATCCTTAGGAAAATCATGCCCCCATCTCATTATTCGTTGTATTGACATAGCTGGTTGTGGGTTTTTGTTATTAATTTACATATTTACATGATGTTTATAAGCGTCCTTGACTTAGCACATAAACCATAGGCATCAAGCATGGTCACCTATATACCAAACATAGTCAATGACAGGGCCTTGGCCTTGAGCTCCTTGTCATGATTCTATATAATATTTACATCGTATACATTAATGTAACGGGGTCAAAACCAAGGTGTTACGAGGGACCTTGGACTCCTCGTGTTCCCAAGTTTCAACCAATAATATAATATCAATTTCGGTCGGGATCCAACTTAACTTAGGGCCTTTGATCCATGGAAATAGTCGATAGTCCCAAGAGAAGATATGGAGTGTGTCAAATTGCTATATATTACTATCATTTTGGTTTCTATCTCTAATAATAGCTTTCTTGTTTCTAATTAATGCCCATTTCCCTCCTTCCTAGCTTTTTTTTTACTTTTTGAACCTCCTTTCTTAATTCAGCCTCATCTACTACAAGATCATCATTTGTAAAAAGTTAGACATGTTTTAAATAAATATATGTGTTAAAAGTTATGTAACTAGTGAAGTTCTTGAAATATATATAGAAAAGGAGAAAAAGTGTTTTGGAAAGTTAATTATTTAAATGTTGAACCGTAAAGCTAAATGGTGGCTGCTAAAATGGTGACTGGTTTAGTTCATTTAATAAGCAAAATGATTCTATTGAAGAGACTTTCCACCATCGCTAGAGTGGTTATGTAACTAATAGTTAAAGGTTGGGTAGTCATTTAAAGGCCACCTTAACTAGTTAGTGTTGGTTTCTAACCGAAAGGACCAGAGGGTTAGTTTTTGCTGGTAACCAAACCAACTTTCCCAATCTAGTTTTGGGAAACATACACAACTCCGCAGAGGAGGCAGAAAAGAATAATAATAAAAGAAGAAGATGGGGAATCTTTGTTTTTGTTCTTATTAGAGTTTAAAAAACAAATGATGTTCTTGGGTGGAATTCTTGTAAGTTGAAATGGAGTTTAATCTTTGGTCCTACTATTTATAAGAATGACTAATCATTGTTAATGACAAGGTTTAAAAAAATTACCTTTAAAAATGCATTGAAAATAGGGATATGTTACAATTAATTAATAATAGTTAAAATGCAATAACACCAATGATGAACATTTCTAATAAACAAAAAAAAATTGAAATATTATTAAAATATGAAATAATGTTTGTTTATATCACTAGAACAAGCACTACAAGTATAAATTATTTTTTTCAAAAATAAGATAATTTTTATAAAAAATCAAAAAACAAAAAAAATTAAAAAAAATTAAAAGCAAAGATAATTTTAAAAAGATACAAAGCTAAATTGAATATATCAAATAATGTTGAGAAATAAATATTTTAAAATGGTAATTTAAAATTCTAGAATATTAATGTCTAATCAATTCAATTTTCTTTATATATAAAAGAAAGATATATTATTAACAAAAAAATTTAAATTTTAAATTGAAATAAATATTAATAATTTAGAATTTTTTTTAAGAAAAAACATTTATAGAAAAAAATAACACAACATTTTTTTTTTTTAACAGAAACGGAAAAGAGAAATATATATAAAAGTAGTTGTGCACGGCCATTCAATACAAACAAGGTGAGCCAGAGTATCTGTGCTTAACAGAGAAGCAGCACAATGGGGTTATCCACTAAGTTTCCTTAAACACTTCAAAATGAGTTTGATCAAAACTTTTAAAGCCGAGGGTTGTATAAACCCTTACATACTGATTGCATAAGAAAAGACAAAAAAACATTTAAACAGAGCTAGACAAAATATAGCTAAGGATTGCCTCTTGGCTGTAAAACTGATTCCTCCTCCATTGGAAGCACGACGTCATCAGAGGCTGCATGGACTCGGCTGTTCTGGTTCATGGAGATGAATTTCTGAAGGTCCTCTTGAAACCTGTCTACCTTTCCCAATAATTCATGAAGACTGCTCTCGTTGTCATCAATGCGTGAGTCGTGATTGCTGATCTGAAGCGAGGTATAACTGACTGTGTCCTCCATCTTTTTAACCACCTGAGCCATCTCTCTGTTGTCCATTACGCTGATGGATAGCAGTTCGTACTAACGCCTTAAGTTCTTCTTGATATCCATAAGCCCCACGTTTTCACCATGCTGGGCCATTTCGCCAGCTTCTGTCAATAAGGAGATATGGGCGAACTGGTTCTGAATAGAATGAGCAGGACTTGAAGGGGCGAAAGTGCTATTAAAGCAGGCTCGAAGCACAAGAAGCTCCTTGAACAACAGAAGAACGTTTCTTCCACAAGCCAAGGTGCCCACGTCTCCCTCTTTCCACCCTGTACACCTGCAACCGATAACTGAGTTGTTTCCCCAATTGCCGAAGAGGTAGCCTGAACCAGAAAAAACTGTCTGCGATACTGAAAGGGAGACACACAAGCACGGGGAAAAGGATACAAGAGCCACCCTTTCTTTCATGACTGAACGAGTAAATGGAAGGACCTGCCACGGGAGGCCTTGAATGCTCCCTTCTCCTATGCCTGAAATGATATTCAGAAGAAAATGCAGAGCATCGAATGAACCAGGGCCAGGAGAGAAAAAGGAGTGAGGTAACATATTGCTTCCAACAGAAGCCATAGTGAAAGCCGAGTTGAAATCTTGAGCGTGCGAGGGGGAGGTGCTTAACTCCCCGAATTGAAGAGCTTTTATTACTAGAGCTTTCAAGAGACAAGGATGAAAGCGAAGGGACCACGGGGCAATGGAGGAAGGAAAGGGAGGACAGAGCAATAAAGGTGATAAGACGGCGAAGATAAGGTGGAGGGCTACGAAGGACGAGGGGGACGGATAAGGAATAAAAAATGAGAGAAGAAAGGAAGGGGGGAGAAGGATAAGGGGGGGGCCAAAGGATGAGGAAGGGGAGAAGGGAGAAGCAAGGAGACTAGGGATGAAATGAGGGGGAAAAAGATTCTTTTTTCCATGAATTTGGATATTGAAGGGCCGGAGAGGGGACTTCCAGCGCCGGATATTAAGGGATAAATTTGAGAGTGGGGCGATTTCCATCCTGTCTATACTGTCCTTGTGAGAGAGAGACTCCCCCATTATCCAGACTTTTAGCAGCTAAGTTATTGTGCCGGAGGATATGATATGCTTTGTAGCCCCTGGACATAAGAAGCTTGGCTTTTTCATAAAGACACCGACATTTGACGGCTCCCGTAGTGTATCCATTGATTAATTTATAGATGACATGCCTAGAATCCCCAATGATCTGGAGAAGAGCCATCCACTCAGCTTCATTGTTGGATCTGATGCCAAGCCCCCACTCAAATGTATGTTCCACATGTCCTCCGGGATTCAGAAGAATCCCCCCCACACCTGCCTCCCCAGGATTTCCTTTCGAGGCACCATCAAAGAAAAAAGCAAAAGAGTTTTTTTCCCGAAGCGAGGACTTAAATTCATGAGAGGATAGACGAAGCTCCCAAGAGGAGGACTGAAGATGAGCCCTGCCAGGAATTTTGGACTGAAGGGAGCTGCTTTCTTTCAGGAAGTTTTTACTCCAAGAGGAATAGGGCTCGGGGAGGGCCTCCTGAGAGGGGAAGCAGATATTGTCTGAGGAAAACTTTTCAACTATCATCCCTATGGTTTTGGCTGCTATATAGGTGGGAATGGCTTTTTGTTATTTGAATATGGCACTGTTCCTTGCTAACCAGAGCTTCCAACAGAGGTTCTTTGGAATAGAAGCCCAGAGGCGGCTCAGAAATGGTTTATTCCTTAGAGAACCGGGAAACTATTTGAACCAATCCTTAAATAGCTGAACTGCATTGTCTGGAAAGTCTTGTCCATAGTTCGGAGGGAGAACAATCCTCCAAACTGAGAGAGAGACTTTTCATTGAAGAAAAATGTGGCTGGAAGTCTCTTCAGCTGAATTACACATGGCACATCGAGAAGGGCCTAGAATACCCCTTTTCCTTAGATTTTCTGCTGTTAGCAGCTTGTTATGCAAAAGAAGCCAGATGAAACTATTTACTTTAGGGATACTATTAGGGTGCCAAACCTGCTTCCATATCCTCTCCACTGAGTTTGATTCCATGATAATCTTTTTATAACCTTCTTTAACATTATATTTCCCAGATTTACCCAAGCCAAGCCGATCTGACCTTGAGAGGCTCGTTGGGGTTAAACCGTGAAGGGATGAGAAGAGAGCGGCAACTGCACTTGTCAAATGCACTGGGGGAGAGAGATGATTCCAACCACACCATCGTCCTTGAGAGTCCCATCGGGAAAAATCAAAAAGAGTGTTAATGCCTTGGTCATTCGCCCAATCAGATAGGGGGAGCAGATTTGGAAGAGAGGAGCGAGGCAGCTACCCTAAGATGCTGCTTGTCCAAACATTGATTTTCTTTCCATTCCCTGGGATCCAATAGCAGTTTTCAAGAATAATGTTAAAGGATGCTTTACACAGCTTCCAGAGAGTGCTTCCTTTACCTGTCCAAGCTCTGTCCAGCAATTTTGACCTGGGCCTTTTGATATATTTCTTTCTGATGACTTCCTTCCACCATTCTTTTTTTCTCGTGACCAATCTCCAAACCAATTTGGCTCCCAACGCTTTACACACGAGCTCAGGATCTCTGATGCCTAACCCGCCTTGAGACTTAGGCTGCTTGACCATTTCCCACTTTACCAAATGAAACTTCTTAGTCTGAACTTTCCCTCCCTGCCATAAGAATTTCTGAATTTCTTTGCAAATGCTGATGATGGCATTCCTGGGAGCAAGGACCATCGAGCTTATATAGATAGGATAGGAGGAAAGAATGGACTTTATTAGAACAATATTCCCTGCTAAATTCAGCCATTTCGATCCCAAGGAATGAATTTTATCTTTGATTTTTTGAACTACCGGATTCCACATTGAGGAAGTCAAGGATTTCTTGACCACGGGGATGCCCAAGTAAGTGAAGTGAGTCCAGTTGGGATTGACTTTAATTTTAAGGATTTGAGAGATGCTGCAGAGGGTTGTTGGAGGACAGTTCCATCCATAGATTTGGCACTTGTTCAGATTTACTGCACTACCAGAGGATTGGAGAAAGATGTCCAGGGGCCTAAGAAAGTTCCTAGCAATTTGAGAGGAGGCTATGCCAAGAAAGATGGTGTCATCTGCAAAAAGAGCATGATTGATGGGAGGGACAGTGCCACGATAAAAGAGGCATGGGAGAGAGCCTTCAGCTCGGAGTCTATTCAACCTTCTGCTTAGGGAGTCAGCCACCAAAGTATAAAGGAAGGGGGAAAGAGGGCATCCTTTCCTGACACCTCTAGAAGCTTTGAAGAAATCTGAGGGTCGACCATTGATAAGGGGAGCTATCCAAAGAGAGGTTATGCAGGCTTGAACTTGGGAAATAAAGACAGGGGGAAATCCAAAACTCTTCAAAACCATAATGATAAAGGGGTGCCTCAATATGTCAAAAGTATTAGCAAGGTCCAGCTTAATAGCCATCCCGGGCTCACCCCTTTTAGCGCTGGAATGAATAGCTTCTTGGACCAAAAGGATGTTGTCACTAATTTGTCTACCGGACAAAAAACCATCTTGATTTGGAGAGATAAGGGAGGGGATGATTTTCTTAATCCTCAGGGACAGCACTTTGGAAAAGATCTTGTAGGAAGTGTTGCATAACGAGATTGGTCGGAATTTTTTAATGGAGGAGGGGTTGGGCTCTTTGGGGATCAAGGCCAAAAAGGTGGAATTGGTGGCTCCCCCCATGTTTCCATTTTCCATCCAAGAGATAAGGTGCATCAGATCCTTCTTAATGAGAGACCAAAAAGATCTGTAAAAACAGATGGGGAATCTGTCCGGACCTGGGGCCTTGTCCGGGTGGAGGCTCCAGATGGATTTTTTGACCTCCTCTTCTGAAATGGGGGATTCAATCCTGGCTTTATCCTTAGGCATAATCAAGGCACGGATATATGAGGCCATTTCTTCCATAAGACGTTGAGAAACAGGCTCTTCATCATTGTATAAATGCTCAAAGTAAGATCTTACCTCTGTGCTGATGGCCGCTTGCCCTTGAATGGCTGTGCCATCTTCCTTCTTGAGTTCTCGGATTGTATTCCACCACTGTCTATCCCTGCATTGATTTTGAAAGAACTTCGTATTATGGTCTCCTTTTTTAAGCCAGAAAATGCGCGAGCGAAGTCTCCAAGCCTCTTCCTCGACCCTAAGAATTTTCTGGAGTTTTTATTCCAGTTCAATTTCCTTGAGGAGGTGTTCTTTAGTGACCGAGATGACTTCCATTTCAGCTTGGAGAAGCTCCAGATCCTTTAATATGGTTTTCTTTTGCTCCGTTGGCTCTTGATATTGAATTTTTGCCCAAGATTTAAGAGCGGCCTTCACCCGTTTTAACTTTTGTTCCCATGCATAGGCAGGGGTGGCAGGGATGAAACACCTCCAAGTTTCAGAGATGATATCCTTAACCTCTACCGATTCCAACCATAATCTATTAAATCTGAATGGGAGGGGCCCCAAATTTTCCGCCGGCGAAAAGAAGAGACAAACAGGTTTATGGTCTGACACTACAAAGCACAAGATCTTGACTTCTGGCTGCTGATCAAGAAGATGGGTACTAGCTAGAAAGCGATCTAAGCGGGCTGCGATATGTCCCGGTTCAATTCTCCTATTGCTCCACATAAAAGTGCCATTTTTGGGTTTGACATCAGAGAGGGCCCATTGGGAAATGAGATCCTCCAATCTTTCCCCAAAGGGATCCCTTACCTTGGTTCCGCCTCTTCGCTCAGCTGCCAATATAGTGACGTTGAAGTCTCCTGCTATGAAGCAAGGATCCAGCTTCTTGTCTTCACATTGCTCTTCTAGCGATGTCCAAAAATTATCCTTTTGCAAATTCATGGTTGGGCCGTATACATTCCCAATCCAAAAAAAAAAATTAGTTTCCCTATTTTCTAAATTTAAGAAAATCCAATTCCTATTTTATATAGCAGAGCTCAGCTCAAACTTATCTGAGTTCCACCAGCAAAGAAGCCCTCCTGAAGCACCACTGGCACTAACGGAAAGGCCCTTCCCGTTTGACCAGATGTTTTTGAGAAGTGCAATGCTTTCTTCAGCAGATTTTTTAGTCTCCTGGAGGAGAAGGATTGAAGCAGATTCCATTGTCTTGAACCTTTTGATAACTTCTAGCTTCTGCGAACCGCCCAAACCTCTGCAGGAGACTACTGTCATTATTTTCGTTGTTGTTTAAGGGCCTTCTCTTTCTCCTTTTTCTCCTCTTCCACGCTAAGGAGGTATTTGTTTGCATGCGTTATTTTGACTAGAAAATCTAGATTGGCCTGCTTACCCGCTGCCTTTTCTCTTACTGCCTCCTGTTCTCTGATGGTTTTGTTAGATTTCCTTCCCTTTCTAGAAAGGGGTTCTTGCTCTTCAATGGAAGTGTCTGTATTTTCCTCGGTGCTTATTCTTTCCCTTGATCGTGTGATAGATCCTTCGGAGGTCATTGCTTTGTCTTTCCTTTCCCCAGAGTTTCCAGGATCCTCTTCCTGGGTTTCCTTTCCCTGGTTCAACGGAACTTCAAGACCGTCTTCCCGGCCTTCCTGCTCCTGATGCGTGACAACGACCTGGGGCTCTGTGCACTGCTAGTGTTCCATTTCAAGGTTTTCATCCTGGTTTTCTGCTTCTTGCGTCTCTGTTTCCAAAACCTCGAATCTATTTTCGGGGGGGCTCTTTGATGTGGGGATCTATTGCTTTGAGGGCTTGGCAGCCTTTTTCCCATTTGCAATGTTCCATCCTTCGCTGGGAGGGTTATCCGAGATGGGTTTCTCAGGCTTCTTCGGACAAGATTTGGCAAAGTGGCTGTATTCATGGCAGAATTTACACTTAAATGGGATTTGCTCATAATCAACTGTTTGCAGATGATTCCACCCATCAATGGAAATCATGATTGACTCTGGGAGACCTTGCTCTAAATCGACTTCAATGCAGATTCGAGCATAGGAAAACATAGGGGCTTTTGGCTCAGATTTATCCACATATTTCCCTAGGGTATTCCCTATTGTCTGAAAATCCTCATCATTCCAGCAGTGGAGGGGAAGATGTGGAAGCTTGACCCACACAGGGACTGCTTTTGGGATATCTTTTTCAAGGTTAAAAGACAGATCCCATTTGTTCAGATACATACCTCTCGGACCCATTAAATAAGGCCCATTCCTGAAGATTAGGTCGCGATCCTCCTTCTTTTCAAAGATTAAAGCAAAATATCCTTTTCCACAAAAGATTTTCTAAACTTCCCCCTGGATTAGGGTTCTCCAGTTCTTGTTCAGCCAAACTTCTACAGAGTGCGGGGAAGGCCAAAGGCCGGTGAACAAGCCAATGAGACCTTTCTCAGAGAGAGCGACTTCTTTTCTCTTTGACGCAGCGGAGCAAAGCTTCACTTCCGGGACCTCCGAGCGCTTGACAAATTTTGAAGAGCGGGCCGCGGCAGCAGGGACAGGAGGGAGGGCAGCCACGAATGACTGGAACCTGTCCTCCACGGAAGAGGGATCCAGCGGATCCATGGCAGGGCGCGAAGGCCCTCACGGGCTAGGGCACGATCACTCGACAAGAAACCTCAGCGCAGCGATTCCAAGCGGTTTATTTCATCACGATTCCCCTGAAAAATATATAACACAACATTATTATTATAATGAATTTTTTTGATAAATAAAACTAAAACAAATAAAAAAATATTAAACAATAAAAAAATCACAACTATCCCTTTATGCAACTATCTTTTACTCTGATTGATTGAAGTGTTTATTAAGAAAGTTCGCATTGTGATTTAATTATTATTAAATAAAATTAAAATGTGTAAATAGTAAATTGTTACTCAAATATATGATAAATTATATAAAATACACATATAAATATAAAATTAGCTTTTATGAAATAAGTTACTTAATGTTTAAGAATATTAGATGATTCTATATGTAACAAGATCTACTAAGTGACAATGCCATACCCATTGTTAAAATTTATTGAAAGTATAAAAATATTCCACACAAGAACAATTATACTAAATAGTAGCTTATGACTCAATAAAAACATTAATAATAAATATATTTAAGCTAATAATTTTTAAATATATTAAATATACATGTATATAAATATAATTATGTTGTACAATCTTTTTTATAATTAGTAAATAGTAACTAATTAAAATTAGTTTCAATATTACTATAATTTAGTTGTTTTAATATTTTTATAAAAAAATTTATAAATTTAAAATATATAATTATTGTATTTAAATATAAATAATTTATAAAATTGATTTTATTTCAAAATTCATAACTTTATATTCTATTATTTTTTTTAAATCAAATTTATATTAATTTTAATAATATATAAATATTGAAAACAAAGTCTAATAGTTATTATATATTAAAAATGAAGTCCAATGAAGATCATTTTCATTAAAAGTAGCAAATTCCTATCAAAACTTTTCCATTGAAAAAAATAAATAAATAATACAATTAATTAAACACCACATTAAAATTAAAATTAAAATTTTAAAAAATAAAAAATTTATTAAATTTTTTTATTAGAAACAATAAAATTAAATAACAATAACTTGTAGAAACATATCTTCTACCCTAACTTGTTAATTCAAGGAGTTTGCTAGGGTTTAAAACAAAACGACCACAAGTGATACAAAT
>LPNX011086188.1:412134-438519 GCA_001517045.1 Pseudotsuga menziesii | reverse complement strand
TAACTTAGGATAAAATAATTAATCATTATTTGATTAATTATTCACCCACTAGCTTAATTAGTTGGCATCCACTTGCACCTTAAAGTCAATACATGCCATATAGATCCCAGGAATGTTATATTTCTAATTAATTAATCATTATTTGATTAATTATTCACCCACTAGCTTAATTAGTTGGCATCCACTTGCACCTTAAAGTCAATATATGCCATCTATATCCCAGGAATGTTATATTTCTAATTATGGGTTGATCTTGACCACCTTTTGACCATCCAAAATTAGTGTACAAATATTTACAGCAGATTCTGCTTTATTCTGCTTTTTCCTGTTTTTCTATGGATAAGGTAAAGCTATTCAATTAGAAAATTGGATCCCTTTGTTGCCAACCCATCCTTCATAACTTTCTATCTATTTTCTAGGATTAGCATGTTTTTTTCATCTCCTTGACAACTCACTCATTATTTTTCCAATTCATGAGGTCCTTCACAGATCTGGGAAGTGCTTTAGCCACCTATGGGGTTTGCTATATTTTGGTAAGTCAGCCTTTTTGAGCTTTATGAGTTGTCTCCATACAACTCGATTTTCCTATGAGGGATGTACTATTTATGTACACTATTATTCATCATTATTCAATGAAAGGAAACACACCAATATTCATCTCTTCATTCATGTGATTCAGTCTCTTTTCTTCTCTTTATTTTTCCTGTGTATGCTTGTGAGAATTCTTAATAGCAAGATCTATTTCATGTGCTTCTTCTTAGCATTATTGCTCATAGCATTGATCTATTATTTCTACATTCATGTGAGAATTCAGAAACTCTCATCGAATATTGAACAATCTCTCTTAAAGTTGGAAGCCAAGAGTAAAAGACTTAAGTTTCTCTACAAATTAAATTGTTTATACAGCTACTTCATAATGTTCCGTTACTCCCAAGTAATGGAAACAAAATGAGAATTTGTTGGAGTACAAGCATATGGTATTTGCTTGGTCATGGTCTTAATTGAAAGCATTGAGAGCATGTAAGAGAAATGAACGTGGGTGTAGAATCGTAAGAGATATCGTAGGTAACTAGTGACTACAAAGCCCTTCTTTCTTTTACTACCGAGCCTTGCATTTACACACCTTCATAAACAAGTTTAATTAATACCCACCTTCAACACTTTTCAATTTCATTTAGCCTTTTGAATTTTTTGCATTCATGAGCAGGTAGTACAATGATGAATTGACGGTCAGTAAAGAAAAACCAAGAAAAAAAAGTAGCTCAGCTTCACCCACACTGATTCATATAGTGGGCCCGTGTATGGAATCCTTTTGCATCACGGATGTACTCCAACGAATTCTAAGGCGTACAGCTTGAATCACAGGATTCAACGGTGACAAATACTCTACATGCTATAGAGCATTAAATGGTGACAAATACTCTACATGCTGTAGAGCATTAAATGCGACGACGATCGCACTGTCCGCCGTCGGATCCTTCCCAAAGTAAGATCCGACGGCGGACAGTGTGACTGCCATCGCATTTAATGCTCTATCGCATGTAGAGTATTTTTCGCCGGATTCAACCACTCACAAGATTGTATAATTGTCAATAATTAATTCAAATACTGGAAAATAAAAACCTTGGAAGTTTCTTTGCAAATTAAATTATTTATACGATTACTCCATAATGTTCTATAGCTCCCATGTAGTGGAAACAAAATGAGAATTCGTTGGAGTACAAGCGTATGGTATTTGCATTGGTCAAGCTCTTAGTTGAAAGTATTGAGAGAATTTAAGAGGAATGAATGTGGTAGGTCCTAATATTTATCGTAGGTAAGTAGTGATTGTGAAGCCTCTCTTTCTTTTACTACTACCCCTTGAATTTATACACTTTCATAAAGGTGTTTCATCAATACCCATACACCGCATCATGGATGGAGTTGATCACACCTAATTAAGAGGTTGTTTGTGACGTTTGCTTCATCACCAACCCATGGGACTAGAAATCTGAAGTTGACGCGAGAAAAAATCAAGCTAATAAGAATTCAAATAAATCACTTTTTAAAAATCGTATTTAATATAAAAATTTCATAACATTTGAAAACATTATAAATAATTTTTGTATCCACTTTACTATCAAAATTAATAGAACCAACCTATTTATATATATCACTACTTGTGATGAAGGCCTCCAGCCCATTTACTTACAATTTCTCCCCACAGCTTACCATAGTGACTATGGGTTGAAACCACAACTAGAGCATGTCTCCACCACCAAACAAGGATCTAACTTCCCCTCGAGGTAATCCTTATAATATTTTCTTCTATTTTTTTTCATTCTGGTGTGATTTAATAAAAAATAAACTCCATTTTAAAACAATCATAATTAAAGAAAATCAATACTTTTACACGTAGATTGTGTATCCTTCATTACAATGGCATGAAACTTTGAACGAAAACCATAAACAAATATTAACCAGAAAACTCCAATCCAAATTTACAAGTAAATATTAACCAATAACTCAAGTACAAAAACCCAAATTAACCAATTACATTTAAACAAATTGAAAAGTTTGGTTCAAGAGCTTAAAACCACAAGGGAACCATTGAGACTATCTTTAGTCACATCCTTTGACAAACCATTTCCTTTGTTAACAATGCCAATGGTAAAGGGTTGAGCATATTTGAATATAGGTCTAGGATGATAATTTTAATCTACAGGTCTTAATAAAGAACAATTCAAAGATTTCAAAATTTCTAGGCCTATATAAATATTTTTCATTCTACCAGTGACCGACCAACCCCTAATTCATGTAAGAGGTTCATTTGCATGGATTGATGCACTACACTTCATGGAAACAAAACTGAGTGAGCCATTGGTTCATGGTTTTCAACAAACTTCCTTGCAACAATTGGGAGGTTCCACAATATTTTCTTCAAAAACTATATGTTGAATTCATGTTGGGTCTCCACATGAACTATTTTGACATTTGTGACTTTCAAGCTGTTGGTCTTGGCAATAGCTTGGCTTTGTCCATGATGGACCAACAACTAAGGGTAATCCAATGAGAGCCCACCTACTCCTAGGTGTATGCCTAACCACACCCACAAACACCTCAGCTACTAAATCACCTCGTTGACAGTGCTAGTGCCATATCACATCTTAGGCACAGTGAAATTTTGGACATGCTGTACACATCTAAAACGTCGTTATGTTCAGAATTATCGCATCATAATGTTCAGAAATATCAGTGATTGAGGTAGAGGAGCGATAAGTGTCTATGGACAGCAAAAGGGAAGATTCAACATGGAACAGCACTGAGTGGAGTTTTGTTAAGCGGTATTGTAAAATTTTGATTACTTATATATTATCTTAATCACATACAAAAGTAATATGTATGTTTTTTTTTATAAAAATAAATTATTAGTTCATAAATTAAGTAAATGATTTTAAAGATAGAGATTGGTAAGAGAGTTCTCAATGAACCAATAATAAAAGAAAAAGAAAATATAAGATGTTTTTAAATATTGTTGCAATATTTTATTTTATATATTAATGATATCTTTTTATTAATATTTAATTAACATTTATAAATATAAAAAAATATAAATCATAAATATTATAAAATTGAATATATAAATAACTTTCTCAACTTAAATTAAAATTTTGAACTATTCATAAAATAAGAAATACATTTTAGGCGTGTAGATTTTTAAAAAAAATTATTGATCAAAATGATGATGATGATTAACATCTATTTAGTCCAACTTTAGTCCATTGAACCTTAAAAACGGTATTACTTGTTTGATTTAAAATTGTGTTCCTTTACTCAAAAAACTTGGCGTGAAGCTTTCTGATATCATTATAGTTTTGGTAAGTAGGAGGTTAGAAAGGCTTGTATTGTAGCAAATACTATGAAACTCTGTTCTAATGTGGGTGTAAGCAGGGCACTTTAAGAGAAATTGATTTCCATCCTCAACGCTCAAAGACTCATAAAGATGGAAAACTCTTTCCGCCCACAGATTTTTAAGAATAGACCAACGCCTAGTTTCGTTATGGAGCTCATGAGAGTTTTTTATAATCTTGGCTATATTAATTTTCTTCCTTGAATTAGTTACTACCAAGAGATACTTCTATTCTTCCAAACTAGTTTCAATGACCTCTTTATAGTATCTTAGTTTTCTCTTAACCGCTAAATTTTCCTTGCACTACAGTTTCTCTTTCAACTTAGAAGTAATAATAGTTTTTACATTAACAATATTAAGTTAAATGTCATTTTCATCAATGCCCCAATGGTTTAACCAAGCAATGATACCTTTACACCAACTCCACTTGAGGCGTAGTTGGTTTTGACTTGAATTTAAAGCAATTTAGGAAGTCTCTCATTTTCTATGTTGTTTATCTTATGTTTGTACATAAGGTACCTAGTGATAGTCATGCTCTCGATGCGGGAGAGACTCACTTCTATGAGGATAATAGGATAAGGTGTATTGCTTTTAATTTTGAGGTTATAATTTATAAACTGCTTTTGGATTTTCTCAATCTTCCTCCAAGATTCTCTAAAAAGGTTGCAACCCCATCATTCACAACTATACAAGATAACAGGGATGCCAAGAGTTTCAAAGAGGGACTATTTTTATCTCACTTGACTAGATTGACTGATTTACAATTATTTTTTAGGCAAAAATAAGCTCTCCACCCTTCATTAATCATTTTCTCAATGCTATAGTTCCAATTGATCTTGTGATGAATCTCAATTCCAAGATACTTGTAAGAAATCACTTCCTCAAGTTTTCTATTAACATAAATAAAACCTGCGTACGTTTCTTTCTTAGTTTGATAATCATAATTTTTTTTTTTGGGATGTTAACTGTCATATACAAGTGCACACTAATTTAATGCACTTAGTGATCCAGATGGAGATCGGTGGCCACCCACCTATTCCACTGCCTCAAAACAATTGTCCATTGTGGCAATTTCCTAGTTATTTTTCTACGATTTTTCGGGTCCCAAACTTCTTGGGTTGTTTTTGAAGATGAATTAGACAGGGTTGTCCACTTTCTCCCCTACTTTTTATCCTTGTTATTGAAGGCTTAAGAAAATTTATTCAAGATGCAAAGGCTAAAGGTATTGTAAAAGGAATTAAACTTTGTAAGAATCTTTATTACACATTTGCTTTTTTCACATGATGTTTTGATGTTAGGTTTGGATTCCTTGGATGAATGGAGGTGTTATAAAGAGATCATCAATTTATTCTATAAGGCTTTAGGAATGATTGTTAGTAGCAAAAAATCCAGTTTCTTCCATAGCAAAATGGATATGACTAATTTAACTAATATCACTTCTACCCTACAATTTAAAAATTGTGATCTAGAATCTAATTTTTCATTGCTTATGCTATTTTCTGAAACCTGATGAATATAGAGTTCAATACTAGCATTCGTTGCTTGAGAAATTTAAAAAAAATATTAAAAAATTGGACCTTTAGATTCTTATAAAGTTGGTGGAAGGATTACCCTTATCAAGGCAATTCTCATAAGTATTTATGTTTATTGGTTTTCACTTATCCAAGTCCCTTCCTCTATTACCAATCATTTCAAAAGATATATTTTCAAATTTTTATGGAAAGGGGGACAAAAAAGTGGTAAATTTATTATGATTGGTTGGGAAAAATTTTCTTTTCCTAAAGAAGAGTGGGGAGGATGGGACATAAAAAAAACTTTTTTTTGGTTCAATACAACATTGAGAATGAAAAGTTTTTGGAGGCTTTGACAGGAAATACTCTTTGGTTAGATATTTTGAAAAGAAAATATATAAAAATGAATCTCTTTAACTCGGCGAGGAAGCCTTCAAAGGTTTGCAGAAAAAGATCTCCAATTTGCAAAGGATTTTAAAAAATATATAACAAAGTTAGCTTGAATCTTTGCTGGAAAGTTGGGAATGAAAGGAATATTATGGTTGGTATTGATCCTATCATCAGTCTAGGAGAAGATTATAAACTCTCTTCTAGCATTTTAAATTATCTGGTTGATATTGGATACACTACTCTGGCCCAATTTAAAAGACCTATTTGGTGAAATAAAGACTGTTCTTACTAGCTTACAGTTTAACACTTGGATCTTATCTAGGACTCATGTTTTGAATGGGAGGCATATATTAAAAAACTAAATCTTGCAGGATGTAGACTTTCTATGGAAGAAGATTCATTAAGTTGGACAAAGAACCCGCAGACTGGGAATATCACTGCTAAAAGTCTTTATTAGGCTATTGTTCATACTTATTCCACTACTCTTCATAAATGGTGGTACAATCTTATCTGGAAATGGAAGATTCCTTTAAAATTCAAGTGTTTTCTATGGGTGGGTTTACAAAAAATTTTAAATACCTAGGACATTCTCATGAAAAAAGGCTGGCTCGCAAGGGCCTAGTTTCTGTATTCTTTGCAAGCAAGCTTCTGAATCTATGGATCATTTGTTCATTAATAGTGAGTTTACTCTAGTGTATTTTTTAAGGATTCTAATATTATACTTAAGTATAGTATTCTAGGCGATTGTTTTGGATTGAAAACAACATGTTTATAGATAGGTAGGTGAATATTAAATATGAAACATACAATTAACACTGAAATGTATAAATTTTGGCGAATTTTATGATAAAAAAAACATATTTTATGTAAATATAGGAAATATTAGAGATTGAAAATGACCAAATAGTGAATTTATTTTTTGAAAAAAAACAAAAAAAAGCCAATTGGCGAAATTTCGCCCCTAAAAATTACCTTGGTTTACTCTCTTTATCTAGAAATTTTTTTTTTTTATCTAAATATCCCTCAAGTTTGGGCTCTCTTTATCTGGAAAAATATTTGTTTTTATCCAAATATCCCTCAAGTATGGGAGGGGGCGAACTTAATAACTGTCTTTATAATTGGTATAACTCTAGCAAGAAGTTTCACATTCCACCTGCTATTATTTCCTGGAAAATATGGAGGGTGAGGAACTTTTGTTTATTTGAAGATCACCAATTGGATATTGATAGCATCTGCATTCATATCCTTCAGCTTAATGATGAATTCAGTTGTCAGTCTATAGCAGTCACTAGGCCTAGATGTTTGAGGACTATTCATTTCAATGGTGTTGTTGGTTTCTTGAATGGGGCAGCCAAAGATGGTTATTGTGTTGTGGAAATAGAACTTTTGATCAATAGTATTCATACCTTCAAGTTCAAACTACATTGTGGAACTAGTACAAATATGAAAGTTGAGCTTCTATCCTTATGGTGTTTATGCAAAGTTGCTACAGTTTTTGGTATTCTGTCTCTCGAGGTTTTTGGTGATTCAAGAGTTACCATTAAATGGGTTTTAGGTGAATATAATCTTAAAGTACTCTCTCTTACTCCTCGGTGTTATAGAATTCGTAAAATTTTGAAAAACTTTAGTAGCATCAACTTCCATCGCATTTTCAGAGAGCAGAATGAGTTGGATGATCAACTTTCCAAGGCATCTCTGGATGGGAAAGAGGGTGTTCTTATTTGGGAGGAAGTTTTGGATAATGTTATTATCAACTCAAGCACCATCTATATTTTTGCAGTTTAAACTTTTTGTTATCTATGATTATCACTTTGTTTTTAAGTTTTTTTATTTTTTTGGTTTGGGTTTCTAGTTTATTCGGTTTGTCTGTTTCATTTGACTGTATTAGAACATTTCATTTTGGAAGTATTTTTGGGTATGAACAGTTTGTCACAAGAGTGTATTTTTGGAAGGTTTTGTACTTTTTTTTATTCAAATATGAATAACAAAAGTATGTTTTTTTATACTAGTAAAAAAAGCATAATTAAACTTTGATATATAAATTTATAATAAAAAAGAAATTTATTTGTATTTTGCTGTTATTGATAGTCTTAAGTCTTAACTTACAGGAGGAAGCACACTCCTTAAATATATCATTGTTAGGAGTTTTCCATGGAAACGGTTATGAAGGGAGACTGGTATCAAAGGAACCGCCCTTCGATTCCCCTAAAGTGAAGAGTAGTTTTGTTCGGTGGAGAAGTTTTAGTTTTAGTTTTGGTTATTTTCTCTCCTACGCATTCCACCATTCCACCGTGAGTTTCTTTCCCTTCTTTTGAGTAGCATCCCTAGTTTTCTAGCAGAAGATGTAGGTGCGGTTCTCACCTTTTTCTTTTATATATTTATATGTGTGCTTTTCTTGAGCTTAGAGCTCCATATAATTATTTATTTTTATGGATTTTTTATCCTATGTTAAATGTTCTTTATTGAAGGTTGAAAGTGTTACCCCTATGTTAAATCCTCTTTATGTTCTGCAATGAAAACCAAGATCATAAAATTCATAAAAGAAAAGGATCATGTTTGACGGATAAGTAGTTTGATATATACTGAATTTAGTTTGCATTTATGATTATGTCAAATATATATATAGAGTTCTATGTGTATTATTTGTTCATGCTTGACAAAGATGTATGTTTAATGTAATCAATATTTCTAGGTATTTCTTGAAATGAACAACTTCTTTAGATAGAGGGCCGACTCCACACTCTCTTCAAAGGTATTCTTAATTAATTAATTATGATGTGGAGAAGGACAACTTCTTACTCTATTAATTGGTAGTTTCATAATATTGTTTTGTAGTATGAATTAGAGCAACCTTTATTGTATCAATTTATATGATAGACTTAATATCACAAAGTGTTTCCTTTTAATTAAGAAGTTGGACTAAATTTTTAAAGACTAAAATTATAATATTAACTATGGCTAAGGAGTGCGATTAATCAAGTAGTTATGTTTAGAATTTGACAATAAAATATTTAGTTAACTCTTCACTTTACTGGATTTGTCGTCAAGCTCAGGGGTGGTCTCTCGACGAGATAGTATACACCAGACAGACAGAGAGCTAATTGGTTGGGAGGAAAGTTGAAGTCAAGTCCTCAATCATCCTAGGTTTAGTAAGTTTTTATAGAAACTTGCTCATACTTATGTAGTGCTAAGTATATCTTTATTATGATTAAGTAATTCAAAAGATTTAGCTAAGCGTTTTGGATAACCTTACCATCATACTAATAAGATTTATATGGTTGATTGAAACCGCTTAAGAATGTTCTTACAAATGAAGGAAATTGATATGGTTAACTGAAAAAGGCTTCATACAATAGTTACATTAAAGTGCATATATCCGTGAAACAATTAAATGTGTTATTATACTTTGGAAGTAGCTTATGAAAAGAATTGTTATAGAGTAGAAAGTTAACATTGTAACTTTAGCTATAAACTTACCATGTTGAATTATATTAAATAAATAGCTAAAGAGTTGACTTGACAACTTTATGAATGAAAAGAGTTCTATAAATAAATGAAGATATAATGAGGTTGTAGATGATAATAAGGTTTATGTATGCTCAAGGATTGAAAAGTACAAATAGATATCCTTTTTAAATAGAAGCTTGATGATGTAAGATACCAATATATATTATAAATACTTATCGATAAATATATGGCAAGAGCTATCCATTGAGCTGCAGAGCATTTAATGGCGCTGCAGCAGGCCTGCAGACCATTGGATTTTGAGCAACTCAAGATCCAACGGTCTGCAGGCCTGCTGCAGCCCCATTAAATGCTCTACAGCTCAATGGATAGCTCTTGCCTAAATATATTGGGGTTGTTTATACCTCGTGTTAGATTCGAATGAGGATTATCTTTGTTCGAGAAAAAAGGAATTTTGTTGAATTGTAAAGAAATGCCCTATTAGTTAGTAATGAATAATGAACGACCCTTTAATAGAACAACTTCCTTAACTGAATTTGTGGCTCTATATTCTTTAAATATTTAATAAAAGATAAGTTATGATTAAGGATTAAGAACTGGATTGTAAGGTAGCCATCTAGTTGTATAAGTGTTATATCTTTATTTAATATGAGACTTAAACTTTTACAAGACAATAGAATTAAGGTATACCTATAAAAATGCAATTGACATGACAGTACCATGGTTTTAAATAGAGACTAATANAGACTAATATGTTTGGTTTTGTTTAGACATGTAAAAAAAAAAAAAATACCCCATTTTTATTTGAGGAATTTGGGTATGTTACATGCTCATTTGAAATGTCTAGAAATATATCTAAATTTAAATGAGAGCCACATAAATTAATATGTGTAGCATTTAATGTAATTTGTGTAAAAATCACTTTTATAATAAGTGACGGGGAAGAAATGCCTTTTACTAACATTATAGTTGAGTGTTTGGGGAATGATTATGTTTTCTTTGTGGTTTTTATGTGCATATTAATAATTTGAATATTTCTCTATATTTAATAATATTTTGATATTTTAAAATCATAATAACCAAAAAAAAAATCTTATTTATATTAATATCCTAATCCTTCGCATTGGTGAACATTATTAGTAATAAAATTATAGATATATAAGATAAATTAAGTATTAGCATATAAAAAATATGAGATATTGTGTATTAATGTAAATATTAATGATATATCTATTTAAGTTTGAGAAAAATAAAGTTTGTTTATATCACTACAATGAAAAGTAAAAGAACAGTTTTTTTTAATGATAATATAATTTTTATAGAATATATAAAGAAAATAAAATTATTAAAAAACATTTTTAAAAATAAGACAATTTTAAAAAGGGAATTATAATATATATATCAAAGAATGTTGATAAACAAAAGTATTAAAAAATAATAATTTAAAATTCGAGAATATTAGTGAAACCTTTTACTTTTATATACTTTTTAAAAAAAATTATGTTTTATTTTAAAGAAAGACACATCAATAATAAAAACCTCAATTTGTTCCCAGATGCGGGTGATAGCGCAGCACGCGATTAGCGCGTCACGCCTCGACCCATGCACCCTCCGCGTGGCGAGCAGCATGAGCCTAACACGTCCATCAACCATGCCATCATTACGACTGAAACCTCTCGACATCCCTCACACGTGGGAGAAGATCTACAAGTCGCTTCAGCACCTGCGACGAAGGGTAGCGACACCCTGTACTCCTCCTAAGCCTTCATGGCTTCGTAGAGCCATTCAATGCACGCAGGTACTTGGGTGGATCAATGGGGGGGTTATATTCTCCATGGATAATGGTTTCAATATCTTTGTTATGGTAGGCTCGGCACTAAGCAATTCGGGGTCCATAGAGTGCTTGGGAGTTTGGCCTCCGCCTCAAGGTGGCGCCTTTGTTTGGCTGGGGTATTCTTGCATGGCTCAGTTTGTAGGTTTCTGTGACTTCTACTCTCTCCTTCTCCTTCATCCAAGGTTATGGCTAACAACCATGTCGAGATAGAGGGGAACGCTGCATCACACTAGCTCGGGTAGGGGAAAAGCCCAGCGTGGGTGCAGCCTGCAAATCATGGAAGATTTCAAAAATCATATCTCTCCTCAGGTCCGCATCCTTGTTGAATACTGGGAGAGGAGGGTCCTCAACCAACGACTTGCTTCTAGGTAGTGAGGATTCCAGGTAAATCACTATTGGATTGTCAAAAATATGTTATGCAATCTTGTTGAAGATATGCTTCACAACTGGTCTGAAGCTCGTGACTGTGTTCTCTCAATGAAAGATAGAATGGTTGAAATGGATTTCCAGCTCATAGCCCTGGACAATGTGTTCTCCTGGAAAGGCACATTTGGCCACGCCGGGCATGGAGGTCTTGGGGGAGGTGGCAGTGGGAGTACGACAGGGGGCATAGTGCATGTCGGGTTTGGTGTAGGTTGTAGTGGGAGTGCATCCGAAGGTATTTCATGGGATTCCAGCATGATTGCGACTCCACAGGCATCGACCTTCCCCATCCCTTAGACATTGGAGTCACTCATCAAACGACTAAAGAACATGGTGGGCCCAAAGCTGGAACAGTAGTTGCAACAGCCTCAATCCTCTCCAGAGGAAGCCAACAACTTGTCCAACCCCTCACAGGAGAAAAGATGGGGTTGCCCCATCATCAAGGAAAACCCCCCATCTTGAAGCATGCTCTCATCTTCTGTAGAAACGACTTATCATTTCAGGTTTTTTTGCAAGAATTGTCAATTCTGGTTATGTCTCTGTCTATTTTTGAATTTGAAATCTATAACTATGTCTATGTATGTTACGTTGTCTAAAACTTGGTACTCTACTAGTATTTTTGTCATGAACAATTTCCTCTCTAGTTTTCATAGATGGCCCTCATTTTTTGAGAGGCTTGGGTGGTGGCTTGACAACCTAAGACCTCCTCTGGTTAGTGATACTTATGTACATTTTGTCCTTGTATTTTAATAGATCTATGCAGCTTTATAAAAAAAAACAACCTCCTCAAATTTTGAATTGAAAAAAATACTAAAATCATTATTATTATGAAAGTAACATTTTAGCTAATATTTAGGCAAGAAAGTAACATAAAATAAAATTGTATAACATGATTATTCCATTAAATATTTTTGAAAAAATTTTAAAAATTAAAAAAATAAATAAATTAAGTAAAAAATCTCAAATTAGAAAACCACCATTATAAATTAAGTAAAACTTCTACAACTACCTAACTATCATTATTGTACTTAAAGTGTTAATTAAAAAATTGACATTATAATTTACTAATTATTAAATAAAGCTAAAAAAATGTATAGTAAATTATTACTCAAATATAGTAAATTATGTAAAATATAAAAATATATAAAAATAAATTATATTTTTCTAAAATAAGTTAATGCTTATTTTCATTAACAATAATATACGATATATATAAATTATGTGAAATATAAATATATAAAAAGTTTATAGTTTGTAAATTAAATTTAATACTTGTTCTTTTTAACAATAGTATAAATATACTATGTATTTGAAATTAAAAATAAATAAAATGAATAATTTTATAGAGAAAAAATAATGTTTATATTATGCTTTCAGAGGAAACATAACCATATTCTTATGGATATATTTTACATCAAATAAATAAAAAATGAAAATGTAATAACAATACTAATATTATTTATAAAAATTATTAATATTGAAATCAATAAAATATTTATATAAGGGTATGAACCATTTTAATATATATTTATAAGGATAAATTAATATTTTTTTTACTAAGGGAATCGATAAGTGGGGTTGGGCTGGTACTTTAGTGACATGAGTTCATGGATCTTGGTACCACTATATCTTTAGGTACCCTACACCCACCTGCAACACATCGGACACAAGTAAACCTTGATGAGATAAATCCACACTTTATGTCTAGAGAATAAACAATAAAAAATATAGATGTTTAAGTTTAGTTAAGAATGGAGATTATTTCAAAATAAAAAAATAATAAGATTATATTAAAATAAATTATTTAAGGATATAGAATTAATGAAATTAGAAAAAAAAAATTATAGATTAAATATTTAAGTCTCCCTAAATAATAATGAATTTAAAAGTAATTAATCAATGTTTTAACATAAATTCAAAACTATTTTTTTTTAATATTATAAGATGGAATATTTATTAATATGTTCTCATTTATAGTAATAAATAATCATATGATATTATTATAAGGTAAAAATCTTGTTAAATATTCATATAGTTTATCATATCACTTAGTACATACATTAACATATACTTATCATTAATAAATGAAAACTTAGACAGCATATACTTTAGGTAAAAAATGTATAATAAAGTATTATATATACAACACATATAAGTAAGAATAAGTAAGAGTAATGTATAAGAAAATGACATTAAGTGTGATATCTTAAAACAAACCCTAATCCAATACGAAGACATGTAACGATACTCAACTTAGTGGATCATGAAAGTATTCGTACCATATAGTAATTACATGTGCACAATAGCTTTGACTATTGAGAGGTCATTATATTAGCTATGGAAACTTCACAACTTGATTACTCTCTCATTGTCATACCCTACTCATCATTTTCCAATAAAAAAGATAAGGGAAAAGTCTCATTGTCATACCCTACTCATCATTTTCCAATAAAAAAGATAAGGGCATCATTTTCCAATAAAAAAGATAAGGTAAAAGTCTCATTGTCATACCCTACTCATCATTTTCTCATTGTCATACCTTATTCATTATTTTCACCTTGGATAGGGAAAATGGTTGAGAGACATGTAACGATTATGTTAGGAAAATTAGGTTTTAAAGTTGAATATGTCAAGTTCATGATAATTGAGGGTTAGAGAGGTCATTACATTAGCTATGGAAACTTCACAACTTGATTTTCCTCTCATTGGCATACCCTACTCATCATTTTCCAATAAAAAAGATAAGGGAAAAGTCTCATTGTCATACCCTACTCATCATTTTCCAATAAAAAAGATAAGGGAAAAGTCTCATTGTCATACCCTACTCATCATTTTCTCATTGTCATACCCTATTCATTATTTTCGCCTTGGATAGGGAAAATGGTTGAGAGACATGTAACGATTATGTTAGGAAAATTAGGTTTTAAAGTTGAATATGTCAAGTTCATGATAATTGAGGGTTATTCTTAGATTTAACATTAATGAGAAGTGATACTTTAAATATGTTTATGATACCAATAGCAGTGTGTTGGATGCTAATTGTTCATGGAAAACCAAAATCTTTACCCCTAGTTTATATTGGAGTCATCATGTGCATGTCTTGGGTGAATTTTAGATATGTTTATGATACCAAAATCAATGTGTTGCATGTTAATTGTTCATGGAAAACCAAAATCTCTACCCTAGTTTATATTGGAGTCATCATGTGCATGACTTGGGTGAATCATCTGCATGTCTTGTAGTGGTCTTTATGGCTTATTTTTAACAAAAATATGGGTTGTAAGGATGGAATTAATGGACTTTATGGCTTATTTTTAACAAAACTAGGGTTTAAGTTCATGATAATTGAGGGTTATTCTCAGATTTAACATTAATGAGAAGTGATACTTTAGATATGTTTATGATACCAATATCAGTGTGTTGGATGCTAATTGTTCATGGAAAACCAAAATCTTTACCCCTAGTTTATATTGGAGTCATCATGTGCATGTCTTGGGTGAATTTTAGATGTGTTTATGATACCAATATCAGTGTTTTGCATGCTAATTGTTCATGGAAAACCAAAATCTCTACCCCTAGTTTATATTGGAGTCATCATGTGCATGACTTGGGTGAATCATCTGCATGTCTTGTAGTGGTCTTTATGGCTTATTTTTAACAAAAATATGGGTTGTAAGGATGGACTTAATGGCCTTTATGGCTTAATTTTAACAAAACTATGGGTTGTAAGGATGAAATTAATGGCATGCATTGAAAATAATAAGAAGGAATAATGATTAAAAAGTTTATCAATTATGTTTTAAATACCTACTAAATTCTTTAAATGATGTTAACCTCTTTTTATTACTCGCATTGGCTTCAGGGAAGGAAAGAATTAATATCTCCCTCATATCCCTAATAACTTATGATTGTTGCACACAAATGATTTTGTAACCATAATTATTGTTAATGGTCTTGAAGGATGATGTGATGGGATGTGTGTATCCTTATATACATTGTTTTATAGCTTGAACTTATTTCAAGGCTAGTTGTTCTAAATTTATGAATTTTTATGACATATTATTTGTTTATGCATTATAGAATGCTAAGGCTAAGACAAAAATATTGTAGAGTAATAAATCATTCTCTTAGGTTTATAAGGAGCTTGATTATTATGGCTTTACATTTCTTGTCGATTAATAAAGCATTAAATGCATAAACTTGAGGACTCTACACCTTAACACTAGACCATCCTCCTTGGAAGTGAATAAGGATTTTAACACTAAGACCATCCTACTAGGAAGTGAATAAGGATTTTAACACTAGGACCATCCTCCTTGGAAGTGAATAAGGCTTTTATAAAAGAGATACTACATAATTGTTGAGCTAAGTTTATTCAATGAAGTTTATAGATGAATTTATTTTGTAAAATAAATGATTATGTTTAAAGTGATTTTGTAATGTTATATATTATTTATTGTTGTTATTATCATTGTGTTAAATGACGCTTTTTGCATTCAAGCATAAAGGGTATACGTAATTTGTCCTTAACTTGGATTTGATATGTAGAAATTTATTAAAGTTATAAAATATTAAGTAAATACTCAAATCTGAAATGTGTTTTCAATGTTACAAGAAAAAAAACATTGATAACTCAAAAGAGTAGTTTATCCTTAAAAGAAAAGAAAAGAATACTTGACGAGACACATTCTTCTCAAATTGAAAATGAGCAATCTACACCTTTTTAACAAGTACTATTAACTCAACATTATAATTCTACCTTCTCAACCTTAAATTAAAACTTTTGGACTACTTTCCCCATCTCAAGATTGGGGTGATGTGCCACCTAAAAATTAAACTTGCTTGATTGGATGCATTGATATGGTTCCTCTTGAGACTCTAGGCTCAAATTTTGAACCTTAAGTAAGAGACTTTAACTATGGCAAGTGGTTAACCACGAAGATAGCCATTATTCCTAGTAAAAGTAAAAGTGAATTTGCTAGATGACACTTTAATAAAATAATGTAATATTAAATACAACAAAATTTTACAATGTTGGATACAACCTAAACTATAACATTAAAGAATATATATTCAATTAATTAAAACTAAAAAAAACAATGATAATTTTACTATGTGATATGGGAGTTGAGCCATCATTAAACAATGATTTACATATCAAGTATTTGAGTACACACACAATATTTAGATATTAAATTCTTAACTCTAAATCTATCAAGCACTAAGAGGAATTGATTCGCTGCAATGTAAAATTTGAAAAAAATATTTGCACCTCAAAAAATTTGATCTTTCTCAATACTTGGTGAATACCAAGTTAATATAAATCTATTAATATTAATACACACAAAAAAAAATCAATCCAAAAACTTCTATTACATTTGTATTCTATTTTAAAATATAAATTAAATAAATTATATATTTAGATATTATTTTATTATATAAAATATTTTCATATAAATTTACTTGTATTGTTCATATTAATGCACAAAGAGGAAGATCCTTAAAATAATTTTCTATTCAAAAAATATAAAAAATGAATTACATATCATCTAATTTTTTTTAATTGAAAATGCATGCTTTTTCTTTCTTTTGGAAAATAAATATGAAATAATTCACTAAAAAAAACAAAAAATTAAAGTTGGAAAAAGATACCTCATATTTACTATTATAGTTTTAACTTGAATAAACTAATAATAAAATGAAAAACATATTATAGTTTTAACTTGAATAAACCAATAATAAAATGAAAATCATTACATTATTTTATATTTTACTTTAGATGTTGATGAGTTTTTCATTAGAGCTTGTTTGTCAAATATGTCCCAAGTTATCAAACACCGAAAATATTTATGATACATGTATGAGCTATCAAGTCTAACCACTAAAACCGAAGGTATCTGCAATATGATCCCCCATAGGTTAGGGATTATGAGCCATTGAAATCAAAATGCAGACAACTCTGATCATATTCAAAAAGAAGGTACTATCATGAAAATAGTAGCAAATCCTAGTCATAATTAGAGATGGTTATGAGAGATAGACAAACACCCAGGCTCTCCTTTTTTACTGCATGTCTGATTGCCTCACGACAACGATGAAAGATCGGTTGTGTGGCTCCTGGGTTGGTTGGAGGAGGTCGGATGTAGTGTTTTCATGTAAGCTCGTGGGTGAGAATATCCATCTTGGAGTTGATATTCTCATTAAATTCTACCTAGTTGTGGGCAGTGTGATGCAACCCCATCTCTATATTGTGGAGCCTAGTTAAGATGGATTATATGTCCTTAGCTTCCTACTCCTAGCTTCCCTTCTCTCCTCAAGGGCCAAGCTGAAGAGGGATTTCATAGACCAAAATTGACCTAACGTACGGGTATGATGAGTCTCTCTCGTACAAGGAGACCTTCCATCATTAATCAAACCCCCAAACTCCTCTTCAAGATCTTATGCACTGGGGCATTTAATTTCCTTGTGAACCCTCCCTTCTGGATGGGCCACCTGTGCCATAGTTTGTTGCCAAACCTTATTTGCAAAGAAACTATTTGCATTCTCCATATCTCTGAGGGTCGTGTACATGTGAGTCTGCTTGGGCCTGTTGCAGGTTTTCCTCGTAGTTTTCTTAATGCAAATCATTTTGCTAGTGTCTCGAACAAGGGGCCAGGCCATAAATCAATGAACCTCCACCAAAAATCCAAAGACACATGACACTAAAATGAATATTGTCATATAGAATGACAATTGGGCTTAATGAAGTGTTTGCAAGGGGGGCACCATCCAAATAACTGAACCAAAAAATAAAAATTATCTCCGTACTATGGGCAGTTCCATCATGGTGAAGCATGCATTAGTGGCCATGAATTCCCACACACACTCATGAGAAGGGGGGTGCAACTGAAATCTGATTTGAAGAATAGAGTTTTACCTTTTCCTTAAATGGAATATCATGAGAATTATCGTTGTACGTAAGTTATCTAGGAGGCATCCTCCACTTGATAGTTCACCTACCATGCCCCACTTGGCCTCTTCATCTGGGATCCTTATCATGCCCCATGTGGCCTCCTCATCTGGGATCATCATCTTGTCCTATAATTACAGCCCAATTACACTCGTCATAGAAAAAGTAATATCTCATTGTTATTTATTTAATAAAAAAATATAAACCATAAATGTTATAAAATTGATATACAAATAACTTTGTAAAAAAAACTGAACAAATATTAAATTTAGGAGTACACCTCAAGCTTCTTAATTTAAAAAAAAATATTCACCAAAATAATAATTAATGTACAAGTATGGAGACACTAATGCACCTAACATAACAACAAATGTAATAATTAATTTCCATATATTTCACGGATTAAGTAATAACATATGGAATGGAATTGAATATGTTAATGCACGTAACATAACAACAAATGTAATAATTAATTTACATATATTTCACGGATTAAGCAATAACATGTGGAATTGAATATGTACTTGCAAATATTCTATAGATATCTTTATATAAATTAAAGATATATATTTTGCATATGTACTTTCTAAAATTAAACTTGTAATTAATTATACTACATGCATAATTAAACTTGCAATTCTTTATAGTACATGCATGATTACGTTCACGTTAATTAAACTTGTAATTAGTTAATTAAGAATTAATTATTGAAAAATCAAGTAGAGAAAATTAATGATTTGAAAAATCATGTGAAGGATTAAAATAAGTAATATAAAAAAAATCATTAGTCAAGGATTCACATTAGATTTATGGAAAATTAATGTGTATAATGTAGTGTAATTTTTGGAAAAGACATTTTTTCTTTGTGGGAAGTCACAAGGAAAAAATGTTTTTTACTAACATTATAGTTGATTGGTTGGGGGATGAATATGTTTGTTTGTTGAGAAACTTATTTCATGGTTTTTATGTGCATATTCATGGTATTTAATATTCCTATGAATTAGATTTTAAGGTCATAAAAAGTAATATCATATTTATAATAACAATCCAATGCTTGACATTGATGAGACTTATTAATAATAAAAACTATAGATACATAGAAGGGATCAGTCAAGTGAAAAAATACCAAATTTATTTAAGAAATGATGTAAACTCAAAAATCAAAGTCCTACATGTTTCTATTGAAGAGGAATATTGCAGGCTAGGAAATCTAAGAAGAGCAAAAACTAAAAGAAAGGAAAACAAAATAATCGTAGTTGTTTTACCAAGAGGTGTACCAACAAAACCACTGATAGTTTGGTTGACTTGTCCTACTTTGATTTCCTTTTTGAAAAAACAATTTTTACTCTTAATCAAATATGCTTGGAATTTTGTGAAGTTAGTTCTTTTTAACAGAACTTTCACATTAGAAATAAGACATATGTCCACATGAAACTGTTGAATTATCTTGTTCCAATCTCCACTTGGGATATCACCTTATACCACTAATTGAGGTTAATAAGTAACTATTTCATGAAAGGATTTTTCTTAAAAACATTTCCACTGACACACAATGCAGTTAAATGGTCCACATGTAAAAGGATTTTTCCATTACAGGGTGGAAAAAAAAATTAAATAAAAATACATCGATGATCTACAATGAACCTAGGCCACCAATCTACCCCACAACTCCAATATTACATCTTCGATATTACTCTTTCAATGCAATAAAATAGATGACATACATTGAAAAATGAAAATACAATGTATAAAAAAAATTAGTCAACTTACTCTCATGTCCCTAATTAAATAGTTTCCAAATAAGACTACTTGCAAATAATGTTTCACCAACCTACTAGTTCGCTAGGTGGGGATGGAAGCATAAATGTTATAATAAGGGGGATATAGGACCCAAAATGACTTGTTTTACTATATTCACATTAAAATGGGTCCCATAAATAATAAATGTTAAGAAAATAAGGTGGCATTGGTTCATGAAGACACTTGGAAGCTTGTGGATCATTTGGGAGACTAGATTCCCCACACATTTGGCACAATCTTCATCCAAATTCGAACACATGGGTAATGTAACATTATTGGAGGGTGATGTGGTGTCAAATAGAATATAATTAGCCAAGGAATTAGAATTAGTAAAGGAGAGTAACTCCCATGGAAGAGGAAGAGACTAGAAGACAATGTGTGCCACTTGGAAGGAGATTCCATGCACTCTATGACAACAAATGATGGAAGATCCTATGACAAGAATGACAAATTCATACTTGATTGCAGACATTTGACATGATGGGCCTAAAAATAGCCACCAAGAGGTCAAATTTGGGAGTTAGAGGAAGCCATTCGAATTAGGGAAAGAATTGGAGCATGAAGAGGAAGACAAGTGTCATATGAGTTACTAAACCACTTAGATGAGTTGGAGGAAGCCCATGGAGGGAAATTCGACCTTAGGAGGCCTCATGAAGTTAATCAAAGGATTTCATGAGGAAGAAGAATGGATTTTTATCATTTTTTAATTGGCCTTAGGAATTTTGGAGATCTTTTACTTGTCTTTTGCACGGTGAGTGTTCACTCTCCCTACTTGTGAACCAATTTCAAGGGAGTAGGAATCCTTTCCAATTTGGTTGATTGAGAGGCTATTCATACCTCTCATTGGAGATTAATGAAGGAGTTTTAGTTGCAAGTCGAAGTTCCAGACAGTCCGAATTATCATCTATCTCCATATTCTCGCATTCATTCTTTTTCATTCCCCCACACTCTCATGTTGAGGGCACACTTGTTGGAGTGGTGCTTGGGCTTTGCTGGGTATATTTTATGCCCAAGATTTGATATATGATTTATGGTTCTGTAATCTCATTTCCATATGCTCTGTAAGTAGAAATATCAACAATACATGTATGAAAGGCTTGCATTCCCATGATCTTGAATAACTAGTTTTCATGGATTTGGCTTCAATCTTGAATTAGTTTTATATCATATTTTCATAAGGGATATTCTCTAAGTTTGATTATGTTGTGAAATCCATATATGATGTTGTGACAACCAAATAAACTTGTAATTAATTATAGTACATGCATGATTACTTCATGTTAATTAAACTAGTAATTATTTATAGTACATACGTGATTACTTTCACATTAAACTTCTAGTGCAAAAGTACTACGTGCATCTTTTGTTGTAACAATTGATTATTGAAAAAACAAGTACTTCAAGTTGATTAAGTTAGAGAAAATTGATGATTTCAATAGTCATGTCAAGGATTAGTATATGTATTATAAAAAGAATTAGTATAGACTCTTAATTTAAAACATAGTCACATTAGATTTATGGAAAAACAATATCTGGATTATGTGGTGTAATTTTTGGAGAAGCCATTTTTGTGGAAAGTCAAAAGGAATAAATGTCTCTCACTAACATTATAGTTGATTGGTTGGGGAATGAATATGCTTGCTTGTTGAGTAGCTTCTTCCATGGTTTTCATGTGCATATTCATGGTATTTAATTTATTCCTACATACATGAATTAGAGTTTAAAGTCATAAAAAATAATATCATATTTATAATAACAACCCAATGATTGGAATTGGTGAGAATTATTAATAATAAAAATATATACAAACTCAAAAATCAAAGTCCTACATGTTTCTATTGAAGAGGCATTGTCGAGCACTAGATATGCAAGTAAATTTCCACCAACATACAGAGTGTACAATATTTATTGTCAACCCGGGAAAGTCTTGTATTTCAAAGGATAAAGTGCACAGTATATGATTAAACAAAAAGTCACTGTAATCAAATACTACTATCCTCTATCAACTATGCTCATCCCAAGAACCTGTGTAATCCCATTTATCCTCTAAGTGCTAGAATCTTAATTACTTCTGCTATGAATTGAGGAAAGATAACAAGGATTCAAATTACAGTTACAGATGAAAGAAAATCCTATTCGCATCCCTGAATGATTAATTCACCTATTCAATCTAATTACTCTAGAAAACCATTAGCATAAATTGAATATTGATCTAGGAATTCAATTACAAAAGATTGAGTTCAGCTACTCTAAGAAATTGAAATGCAGGAACAAAATTCAACAACCATAACAGTAAAGACAAACTGCAAGGATTCATGGAACAACAACTACGATCTCAGGATGAATAGAGCTGTTACAGCTACCACAGGAATTGCATAAAATATAGTTACCTACTCAGTCGACTGTCACTCTATACCACTTACAAATCTCAAGGAATTGCAATCACAATTACACTGTAAATCACACTCACTACAGCTGTGTATAAAAGGGATAGAATTAACAAGACATCACACAACCAATGAATTAAAAATTCCTAATTTAACTTAGCAACCTTTATGGAAGGCGGGCCCAGCCTTCACACATAGGTGCTGGCTGAACAAGCGTGAACCCTTAAATCAGAAGTAACTCCTTGTATTAAAAGATAGAATGGTTACATAGTCCTCCTCACAACTAATACAGTAAATGAATTATATATTCTGCAACAACCCCCCGGGTCGAGACAACTCTCCATATTTATAACATGTGGATCGTAACATCTAATCCTATTCTGGGGAATCCATGAAGATATCTGATCTTTAGGCGCCCTAAATAACATTAGCTATTACAAACATGGCATGGTAAGGAAATAGAAAGCACGGGAAAGCTGTTAATTGGCCTAAGAGTAACGATACTTTCTGATCACAACTACACCCAAGCAGCAATGTACTAAAGATCTCCAATTACGGCGCATTCTGTTACAGCTGCCTTGTCACAACTCTGTCTAGGATGTCGCATTAGAACCACGTGCCTTGAGTGATAATAGGAAGGCTGAGGATCAACTTGAGCAGCGAATATTCTTCCTTGTCGAGACTTGTTCAGCCTGATCTCCCTGCAATCCACTTACCTCAAACTACCTTTATAAACCATAACATGTTAGCACATTTGAGAGACACACAGCTTTAATTATCACAATCATAATTATTAATAAGATAATGCAATTACCAATCATACCTTGGTAGTTTGAGGGGTAGAGTAGAAATAACATGTCTAATTGGCATGCTGAATGGGGTAGAATAGGGGAAGAATAGGTGATTAGGGATGGTTAAAAAAGGCCATTTCTGGGCTCAACATCTCCCCCCAACTATCCTATTGCATGTCCTCATGCAACAACCTGCATCATTCAGAATCTGAATCCTGTACTGAGCTCTGCTCATGGAGAGAGGAAAAATTGTAAGGAAACTCAGGCACCTCATGTTTTTCTAAGAATCCTCTATGAGCAACCCAATACCTCCAACATCGCTGCTCCTCTGCCCTATTTAAGGAGAAGTCCATGTTATATGGTTTTCACTAGTACAAAATGAGGAATTAGCTACTGGGTGACTAAAAATTCTAGTCACCACAGGTTTTCCAACTGATTTACTACTAAATATGAGCAATTTTGATTGACTCAACTATAAACGACTAAAATTAACGACTAATTTAGTCACCAGTTAACAAATATGACTAGATAATAAGTGACTGAGTTAAAAATGACTAAAATAAATGACTAATTTAGTCACGACATAAAAAATGACTAGCTAGAAGAATATGAATTAGTCATTTATGTTAGTCATTTTTAATTGTGTCATGGAAAATTGCAAATTTGGCAATAAAGTGTAATTTTTATAAGTTGTCTACCTTATATTAGTAATAATATTAGTGCCATGCACCTCGATCTTCAGAGATCCAACAAAGCAATTACATGAACTTTTAGCCTTATGGGGGCTTTTATGGTTCGCAAAAATAAAATAATTCTCTATCTTTCTATTTTTGGCGAATCAAAGGTCATGATAATTGATTGGGCCAGAGGTCTCACCAAGTTGCAGTCACTGAGTTATATATGATTGTTGGTTGAAAAGGATTGGGCTCCTAAAGAATTGTTTTCTTTCTTTATCCTTCAGGCACCTGTACAGGGAGTTCAATTCTGACGTAAACCTACTGTGTTGAATACTTAGGCTAAGAGGACTAGATTTACAAGTAATTTGTCTGAATCTAAGAAGATGCTTGAAGACACATCTAAGAAGAGTAAATGGAATTGGAATTCAAGCAATTCTAAACATGGTGATGAGATTGGTGTCGGTGGACATAAATTGAAACTAACAAATATTGGTATTGAGCTTCATGTTGGGTCTCCACTTCCTTCATAATGACATCAATGTTTAGACCTTCAGGTTTGTTCTGTGTTTTTCTTGATTATCTATTGTGTTTTTTTTCTATTCATGTTTTTTTTCTTTGTTATGGATGTGGTGGAGATGAAATGGCTAGATCATAATTCCCTTACAGTAACAGAGGAATGCTACACCTGCAGATGCACTATAATAGGGCATAAGGATCAAATTTATTATTGGATATTCTATGATTTTCACAAGTTGCAGCCCCGAAAATAGGTCAGACCTGCCCAGGTTCATAATAATATTGCTATGTTTACAGATAAAACTCAGGAACTAGCAATTCAAGGGTTGGTAGACCAAAAATGTTGTGTATAGGATTTCAGACTAAAGGTTATAATATCTAAGAATTTCCTCGCTTCAAGGTTCAAGAGAGGGACCTGGACTCTTTACTTTCCCTATGGGACCCCTTCCAGAAACACATACAAGAAGAGTTGTGCAAGTCTTTACCTGCTGTTGCACCTCTTTTTTGGTAGTAAAGTATAATGCTTTCCCAAATACTAAAACTGCGTAATCTGCTTAATATTGTTATATTTGTAAGATTCATGAGCAGCCCCCAAGAATTGTAAGACTCATTGATTAACTTTGGGGATTACAACAATCTCATACGGAAATAAGCCTTCCAGTCACTACTACATTTCGATCCAAAATCCGATGGAAAAATCCAACGGCGCGTGGATTTCTCTTTTTAAACGTACCAAAAATCACAAGGATACATTTTTTTGTTGTAAATGTGGCCACAAGCGTCGGTGAAGCGACGGCTATTCTAATAACCATCGGTTAAGCGACAGCGAGTTAGTAAGCGTCGCTTAAGCGACGACGCCTTTAATTCGTCTGTGGATTTTTGGTTTTGAAGTGATGATGTGGTTGAGGAAGAAGTGGGTGGTCATAAGAGAAGTGTTGACAAATGTTAACATTGCTTAAACCATTTGATAAATTAGGTAACGGCCAATAATCTACTTGTGGCCACAATTGGATATAGGGTGACATTCCATAATGTTGATCCCTTAGTTGCAAAAAATGTTAATAATGATAATGGGATATGGAGGAGTAGATTGTGCTTAGGTTTTAGGGGTGAGAATTTGACAATTCTTGCATAGATTAATCTCATGAATGTAGTGATGTGAAAAGAAAGCCAACAAATATCCCACATAAAGGATCTTTTAGGTGATGGCCATTCTTGATAAATGGTCATTGTAAGCATCCCATGAAATCTATTGAGAACTTGTTTGACCTCTTTCTGAGTTAGGAATTGACATACTATGATGTCAACTCCTCATTGATACATGTTGCCTTTAAGGAGGAGGTAACAAGGACACCAATGATGAATGTCTTGATGGTCATCTTGAGAGATTTGTGGATCAAAGCTCAGTGTGTAAAGGTAGTTCAAGATAATGTCATAACATGGGTTGTTCGATGCTATAACAAAAATATGCTTGTCAGGAGCAATACTATTGAGTGGTCATTGGATTACATGGGTAGGGAAGTCAGTGATGAAATCGATGAGGGACAAAGCTTTCTTATGTTTACATGTATAAAATTTAAGGTCAAATTCTTGGAGAAAGGATATCCAATGAGAAAATTTTCCTTTAATGAGCTAACATCCCAAGATACACTTCATGCGATTTGAATTGGTCATGATATTGATGTGGTGAAGAACGATATAGTAGTGGATATTATGTAATGAATGAGCCATGATCAGTGTCATCTTCTTTTCA
>LPNX011086188.1:373315-401535 GCA_001517045.1 Pseudotsuga menziesii | reverse complement strand
TTGGCATTTATGCATCTTTTTGTTCATGCCATTAAGCATACATGAATCTTTTTCTGATGGATGGATTCAACCAAAGTACTTTGTACATATACAAGGGTTTTGACATTGTCCAGATTCAGGATCATACATCATGATACGGTGATTGCTTGGTTAGGACTTAGTTTACGCATCGGTAATGTCAGGATGGTTACATTGTGATTGTGATAGGCACTACTTTTGTTGTTTGAATATTTAAGGGCTTAATACTTTTTTACATTTTCAATTTCACAACCAGCACTGTGTGTGTGCATCAAAGGGTTGAGGCAATCCTCAATTTGTACATAGTTACTTTATGCATCTGCAGTACTAGTTTGGGTAGTTGAATAGGTACTATCTCAATTAATTGAGTATGCAAGGGCCTAATACATGTTCTGCATTTCTGCCATTGATGCTAATGCTATGTCTAGGTGTCTGTGGGCCCCAAGGGTTGGGAAGGCTTCCATTCTTCTTCCAAATTGTTGGTTAAGAAGCCATTGCTTCCTAAAATTTTGCATCTGTGAGCATCTCAAAGGATTTTGGTTTTGTCTTCACACATTCTGAAGCCAGTGCCTTGTGAAATTATGCATCTGCAAGGATTTCAAGGGTCTTGCCATTATATTCCAAACTATAGCTCTGTAACCTAATGTCTTGCCAAATTTTGCAAAAGTAGGTTTTTGAAAATTGTTTGTATTCTAAATTGTGATTTCAGTATCAAATCTTGGTCAACTTGTGTACCTGTTTGGTTTGAAGGTAGTTAAAGAGTCTAGACTGATTCCAGACATCATGTCTCTTCATTTCATGCATCTATAGTTTTTCTTATGATTTCCCAATTATGCCTCAATCTAACATTAGTGAGGTGCATTGCAGATATTTTTGCAGAAGTAGCCAGAAAGTATCCATATTTATCTGTTGGTGTGAATCTTAGGAAAGTCTGTGCGAGTTTAATGAATTCCAGTTCAGTGATCTCTGGCAATTGGCAGATCACATACATTAAAAAACAAGAGGACAGAGAGGTTTCTGGCTCAGATGACCATCCTATCTAGCCTCCTACTGACTATTCCTGTTCCACCCAACCTCTGTAACTTATTTCTTCAGCCTTAAGATTTGTTGTTTTCATTTCCATTGGACAGCAAGAGATTACTAGAGGGGAGAAACCATTATACACCATGAATGATTATAGTTCTGAAATCCCTAAGCCTATAGGGACTCGTAATGCATGGAATTATTCTTCCACTGATCAAGTGCCACAGGGTGTTGATACAGAGGCTCATTGGAAGCAATTTGATACCTCTGTCAATGCTGGATCATTTGGTTTTGTCGCCACTACCATCCTTATTTCAATGTTTCTGGTGATGGCAATATTTGAACGTTTTTTGAGACCAAGGAACTCTTTTTCGTCAGGTCAAATTAGAGGCGACAGATCTTTAGAGTCTATTCAAGTTCAGACTGAAATGCAATTATCAGATAAACTTGACAATTCGTCTACTGTAAGTATTCTTTCAAATCTGTGTTTTTTATTTCAGTCCTACATAGAAGTTCAAATGACTAAATTTCAGTCATGGTTAAAAAAAAAGTTAAGCACAGGAAACTTAAATTTTGGTGATACAGAAAAATTGACTTGGCTTAGAAATTCTCTTGAATTGCCCAACAACAATGATTACTGCAGGCTGTTCCTTTAGAGATGTTTTTCAGATTTGCTTTCAGGAAAGAAAACATTAACTTAGATAGCAGGGTAAAATCTAATGATCATAAGGTTCATCAGGAAGCAACAGATAAATGCAAGGAAAAACTTAGAGCTATTAGAATTAAAGATGCTGATGCCTTTCAAGATATTCACGAGGCATATGTAACTTGCATCGATACTGTTCTAAGGAAGATACATTCCCAGGTTTTCAAAGATTCAGCAATTGAAATCAACAAACTCAGAACCAGACATTTATGTAATCTGTTGTGATCACTTGTTTGTATCTCTTATGGGGATGAAAAAGTCAATGCCTTTGAGCCAACAAAACCAGATTTTATTATCTTGCAAAGGGTAAGACATGCAGTTTGGTCAAGGTGTTGAGTACATTTGCTGAAGATATGCATCTACCTAATCAAGTTTAAGTTTATGCCTTGGAACTTCTACAGTGTATTGTGGGAAGAGGGTGTATACAAGCTTTTGGTATACAGGATAATTCTTTATTACCCTGGGATAGATGGGATGCTTTCCATTATTTGGATATGGATAATCATTCTAGGAAAGAGAACAATCAAATGTTCATGGGTTCAAAAGTTAAAACTGCTTTGGTTACCCTCAAGTCAACAGAGTTGATATCTGATCTCTGGCAATATGTAGAAGTAAATACAGAGGACTTGGTGACAGTTGACTCAGCAGTATCATTGTTTTCTGCATTAGCTGCTCATGCTGTATCTAAACCACACTTATTGGCATTAGAATCTCTTCTGAAAGAGTGGGAAGAATTGCTCAAGACTGAGAATTGAGGAACCGAAAATAAAAAGACACAAGATGCAACCGAAGCTCATGATGATTGGAAAAAGGAAGCTAAGTGGGATGATGGATGGGAGGCATTTCATGAGCCAAAAGAAATGACAGGTGAGGAACCCAATAGAGTTACCTCTGTTTGTACATTTCATATTTGTTGGATGATAATTATTGAGCAGCTCATTGAACAGTGCCAATTGGAAGTGAACTTGCTAGATGAAACATCTTCAAACAAAAGTACAGTGTTGATTACTGAGGATGAGGCATGGAATTAAATTTCAATGTTAGCTAAAATACATCATGTTGTGGTGTTAAAAAGTCCCTTGCCATTTCCATATGATTCCCTTTGTCTTGAAACATTAAAGATACTTGAGGATAAAGTAAAGCAGACTAACATATTTGACATGAAGGAACAAGCAAATAATGTTAATGATGAATTTGATGATAGGAATAATTTGGGTGATATAGATATTGGATTGGTAGCGCATATATTATATCTGGGTCTTTTGCCATCCCTTGCTGATAATCCTGAATTTGCTACTATTTATTCCTGTATTTGTAATGCACTGGGTCAACTAGCACACTTTCTGCAAGAAAGCCATTTATGTACATTGTATATGAAGGAATGAAGGTCAAGCTTTCATTTCAAGAATATATCAACAAATGCCCATTTTCTTTGGTAGCGTGGCGCCCCCTTATTTTATAGCAGAACTTGCAAGGGGAAAGCATTATTTTCTTGCAAGGGCATTGGTTTTTCAGTTCATGCATGTAGATGCTGTACTTAATTCTATGAATTCTGTATATTTTGTTTTGAGAGCATATCTAGAAAAGCAGATGAAGTAAATTATCAGTTGGCTATCAGTGGTGTGGCATTGCCTCATTCTCTAAATAACACTGTAGATGGTTGCCTCATTCTCAAATTGGCCTATTCTTTACTTTTTGAAGATCTCAAAGGCCTTGGAATTATTTGATGTTATTGATTTTATCATTGGGATTATTTACCTTTTGTTGTTGACTTGTGTTTTATGTTTGCTGTTTTGAGGACCTCCCAGTGCCAAGGAGGGTCATTGAAATGTTTTCATTTCCATATATTAGACATGTTAATGTTATGTGTTTTTAATTTTTTCTTCACTTCTTTGACTTATTTTAAGTTTTGAAAGTTGAAAATAAGAGGGGATTCATAGTATAGGACTTTGAGCTGATAGTTAGATGAGTGATATTACTGTAGTGAGTGTCTTGTTAGTTACAGGAATTTTTATGATGTTGAAATGAATATATAAAGAAAAAGTGAGATTGCTTTTATTATGCTTTTGGTCTAAGTTAATAGCAATGTTAAGACATGGGTGCTATGGGAAGAATCCCTCCTGCGACAACTTCTTAAAGAGTGCTAGCTCAATGGTACAAGTCTAGAGACATAAACCTTTGGCCCCTGAATATCATCATTGTCAAGCAATAACAACTTCTTAAAGGGTTCTAGCTCAATGGTAGAGCGCCTGCCTAATTATAGGCAGGAGGTTAGTGGTTCGATTCCTCCGTGCCCTATCATAAATTTGTGACTACAAAAACGACTAAATTCACATATATACGACTATTAGTAGTTAATTTCTCGTATCTTAGTCGTATTTAGCTTAGTCATTAATATGTTAACATCTAGTAGTTTATTTAGTCGTATATTTGGTCATTAATGGTTGCAATCGGTGACTAAATCAGCGACTAAATAAATGATTAACTCAGTGACTAAATCAATGACTAAATCTGTGACTAAATCATTAACTATCAATGACTAAAACAATGACTAAATCATTGACTATCAATGACTAAAGCATTGTCTATCAATGACTAAATTATTGTCTATCAATGACCAAATCAATGACTAAATCAGTGACTAAATTAGTGACTACTAAGTCAAGCTATTAATGACTAGTGAAATACGACTAGTTATAAGATAGTGGTAATTTGCTACTATTAGTCACCGACTCAAAAATAGTCATTTATAGCCTGATTTTAGTCATTTTTTTAGTCATTAATTTCTCATTTTCTACTAGTGTTTGTTGGCCACCAGATGAGGGGTAATTTGAACTTAAAACCCAACCAATTAAACCCACACTCCCTGATACATCCCACATAGCCCTTGATCCTGGAAATTTCTTGTTTGAAATTCCTGGAACAATAGGGGTCTCGGCTTCTGAGTATAGGGGAGGTAGCCTGCCATCTGTGTTTACTCCCTTCCAAAGCTACTTGCTAGTGTATGGAAATGTAGTTAGTGCAAGTAGAGATCACTTCCTCCTGAAGTCTCATTATATGCTGATCTTGGGTAGGACTTGAAAGCAAATTCTTGTACCGAGCTAGAAGAATACCAGGATTCTGAGGTTCACTTCGAATCCACAGGTTAGTGTGAGCTTCATTGTGGGAAAAGGTCTAAAAATACCTTTCCCACTGAGCATGATTGCTCACAAAAGAAGAAAAATCTCTCAGCTGAACATCCCCTACAAATGGAACAGGATTTGAATGGCGGTCCAGAGGGAAAGCCATCTCATGCAAGTATAGTTCACACAGCAAACTTTGATCCTCAAAATTACTTCAAAAGAATGTTTCCAAAAACTTTGTTGAGGTCATTATTTCAAATGACCTCCCTTCCTTCATAGCCTTCAATTTAAACCAAACAAACTGTTCAAACAGGAATACAGGGTAAGAGGAAGAAGGCATCCTGGTGCCCAAGAGTTCTTGAGAGAGAGCATACATCTGCTCTTTTTCCTTCTGCATGGATTGGAACTTTTTCAATTCTCTCAAATTGCTCTGTAGCTCTTCTTCCCAAATTTTGTGGGCCATATGTTCTTCTGCCCAATTCTCTTCCAATCCTCGAATAATTTTTCTATGCTCACTAAGAGAAATCATCCCTCTCTGGTATTCCTCCACCTGGATTTTCCATTTGATCACCTCCATTCTCAGAGTTGAGACTTCTGCTGTGAGGTTCAGGATTCCCTTTTTATGATGCTCCTCTTGATCCGAGTCCAAATCAATGAAATTTCTAAGAGGTAGAGGCACTGGTTCTTGTGGGATAGTGTCTTCCTTTTGGGCATCCTGCACATCTGGGTTTACTATGAGAATTGTTGGTTCTTGTGTGACAGCAACCTCCTTTGGAATTTCTTCAACAACTACATCCATTGCTTCTAGAGACACTGGTTCTTGTGTAGCAGTGTCTTCTTCTTGGGTACCCTACACTTCTGAAGTTGTTTCAAGAATTGTTGGTTCTTGTGTGACAGCAACTTCCTCTAGGTTTTCTTCAATGGCCACATCTATCACTCCTAGAGAAACTGGTTCTTGTGTAGCAATGTCTTCCTTTTGGGCATCCTACACATCTGGGTTTACTATGAGAATTGTTGGTTCTTGTGTGACAGCAACCTCCTTTGGACTTTCTTCAACAACTACATCCATTGCTTCTAGAGACACTGGTTCTTGTGTAGTAGTGTCTTCTTCTTGGGTACCCTGCACTTATGAAGTTGTTTCAAGAGTTGCTGGTTCTTGTGTGACAGCAACTTTCTCTAGGTTTTCTTCAACGGCCACATCTATCACTCCTAGAGACACTGGTTCTTGTGTAGCAATGTCTTCCTTTTGGGCACCCTGCACAGCTGAAGCTAAATTGAGAGTTGTTGGTTCTTGTGTGACAGCAACTCCTCCTAGACTTTCTTCAACAGCCACATCCATCACTCCTAGAGACATTGGTTCTTGTGTAATAGTGTCTTCCCTGTCCTCCTGCTGCTGAGATTGGATGTCTTCCTCAGTGTGCAGCCGCTCCTCAAGGATATTAGTATCACCTGAGGATTGTGTCTGGGCCTTTTCGTCTTCACTCCAATGTATATCGGGGATGATATCCACTCTAGGGTTATCTTCTAGTTGCATCTAAGAAATCCTTGCTGCAACCTCCAAGGATGTTGGTTCTTATGTAACAGCATCCTAGCTTACTTCTTCATCCCCCTGTTGTTGCAGTTCTACTTCTATAATTTTTGTATCATGGGAACATTCTGGGGTTATAGTGCATAATTATTCATTAAGCTCCAGAGTGTCCTCCATCCCATGTTCTTCTCCCATTTGCTCGATCATTTGGACAAGTACACTCAGGTATGCTGGTTCTTGTGTTACAACACCCTGTTCAAGTTCATCATTGTCTTGCCTTTGTGGCTCTGCTTCTATAATTTCTATGTCATGGGAGCATTCTTGATTCAAAGTGAAATCTTCATCCCCAACATCAGGCATGATTTCATCCCTTGGCTCCTCTATCGCAGAGTTTGTGGCAACTTCAGCAAGAATGTTTAAAGATGCTAGTTCTTGTGTGACAGCATCATCTTTTTCTGTAGCTTCCTCTATTGTAGGTGCAGACTGTTGTGTTGTACAGGCATGAATTACAATCTTGTGGCCTGCTTCCTTAAAGATTTCCCCACAGGTGGGACAGACCACTTGCTCTTCTTCCTTTCTCGGCTCGGTAGAATTTGATCCCTCCAGTTAATCCACAGCCTCCACCAATGTGTGCATTTTCCTTTCACCATGTTTCCTGCAGGTTTCTTTCCAAGTTTCCAATTCCCTTCTAAGTGTTTGGACTTCCTCTTTTAATAGTGCATTCTCAACTATAAGTCCTTCAATTTGGGGTTCTTCCTCGACTGGCCCTTGTGGGGCATCCATTGACCTAGGTGCAAGAATAGGGAACTCAATCTGTGCCTCTAAGGTTGCCCATCTTTTCCTTGCTGCCTCTGCGGCTACAGCTGATCTGGTCCTTTTCTTCCTTATTGGTGGGGTTATTTTAATTTCATTAATTGATCTCTTTATTTTCTTTTGTGGTGCTGGGATGTCAAGATTCATAGCTGAGGTAGAAGGAATATCCCCTGTTCTAGCGTTTTCTTACTCCTCAAGCTGTTCTTCCTCAATCAGAGTTCCTCCCCACTTAAGTGAGGATTCAATGGTTACCAGCTCGATATTTTCTTCCATTTCCATGGCTCTGTCACCTTCAGGTTCAATTGTCACAGCATTTAGTGCTGCTCCAATTTCACCTTCTGCTGTCAGAGCTGCCCTGTTATTAGGGTATTCCATAGGGTTTCTATCTACATCCTCCCTCAATTGCTCTGTTTGTGCTCCTGGTTTCTCTTCCTCTGATCCAGTGTCATCCCCCCCCCAACTACATTGGAGGGACTCCGATCCTCCTGTTGTGGTTCGTGTCCCCCTTGCTGTGGATGAGCCTGTTCCTGTTCTATTGGGACCCCAGTCAAGGGAGTGGGTTCCTGAGCTTTAGCTGTGAATTGCTCCCAGGTTATATTATACTAAGTGAGGGTTCTCAAAATTATTAATTTGATAAGACCATGGTGAGTCTGTGAGGCGAGTGGGTGCTTAGCAGCTTGGACAAAGCCCGCCATATGATGCAAATCATGAAGCAGATAATATGGAATGTTCAACAAAATTCTATGGCAGAGATGAGATAGTAAAGGAAGCTCAGAATCATAAACAGTTTGGTACCTACCTTCACAAGTGATGTATTTCTTGAGAAAGATAGCAACCTGGTCCCATGGCTATGACAATGAGTGTAGTGCTATCCCTCTAATTGACGTTTGAACCTGCTCCCCCTCTATTAAAAAGACTTTCAATGCTATAGTAGTGGGGAATCGACGTCCAAACCACGCCCGTCCCACCTGAGGGATGGCAGTAACCTAAGAGATAATGGCCTCGGAGACTTCGATGCGTAGCCCCCAAACCTCAGAGTAAGTTTTTGTGAGGTTTAGAGGAAATTGTAAGGCTGCTTCATAATTGAATCCATCCAGTCGTTCGAAAAATTCTGTCCAACCGGTGGCTTGAAAGATGGCAAAAACCGCAGCACTTTTCCTAAGGCCCTGTGTATTTGGAGGTTCGTAACGTGCTGGAATACCCATGGTCCTAGATTTAGACTAATATTGCTATTCCACAGATTACAGAGTCCGAGAATGGAGGTTATAGCATAGAGGATGCACGAATCGCTGAGAGGAGATGTTAGGGAATGGGTAAATTTGGAAAGTTCAGCACACCAAAACATTCAAAATTCCATTCCAAATTGGGGAAGATGGCGGTTATTAGTCTTGACGTCACACGGGGGAAAGAGTTAATTAGGTAATAATGGTGATACGAACAGAGGTATGACTGATATTGTTAAATCATATCAATAATTAATCACGTGATAAATCAAAGCCATACCTTTTGAGACTGCGCGCTGGATATCCTTCGGAAAATGGTGGAATGTGTCGTTACTGACGTTGCGGAAGCCGAACTCGTGCGCAGTCATTAATTCAATAATTATAACTGAGATACTACAATAATTCTATCCACCAGTGAAGCACAAACCATCATGCCCACATGGTCGGAATTATGAAAAAAGCTATCACCTTATGGACCAGTTCGCCGGCATGAGGCGGAGGAATCGGAGCCATATCTAGCAGGTTTAATGGCGTAGAAAGAAATTTGCCAATAGCACAGGAGTGACCACTGCAGGTTTTGAAATAGAAAGGCATCCCTTAATGCTGGAGACATCAGCCAAATATAGCGGATTTGCAGCCGTCAGAAAAAAATATCGCGGCCGCCGGAAAAGGTGTCGCAGCCATCGGGGAAAGGTTCACGGCTGTCGAAAAAGATGTTGCAGCCGCCGAAAAATATGTTGTAGCAATCGAAAAAGAGTTCACAGCTGCCAGGAAAGATGTGCAGCCATCAGAAAAGAGTTCACGGCTGCCGGAAAAGATGTCACAGCTGTCGGAAAAAAGTTCACGGCTACCAAAAAAGATGTCGCAGCTGTCGGAAAAAAGGATTACGGCTAGCAGGAAGGATTACGGTCGGCGGGAAGGATTTATGGTCACCGGAAAATATGTTGCAGCTGTCGGAAAAGAGTTCACGGCTATCGGGAAAAATGTTTACGGCCGCTGGGAAAAAGGGTTACGGCCGCTGGGAAAAATCATGGCTGCCAGGGAAAAAGATTTACAGCCGCCGGAAAAGATGTTGCAGCCGCCGAAAAAGATGTTGCATCCGCTGGAAATTTTATTTAAGGAAAAGGAAATATGGCAAGGGAAGGCATAGGTAAATGACTCCCGTTCGACAGGCCCAATCTGGTCATCCCCCTGGCGCTTCCCTGCAATTTTTGGAAAAACAAAAGCAAACAAAAAGATCAAATGCACAAGGAAAAAAAACGATATAATGAAATAGGAAAAAAACAATTATTTATGTACAGTAATTCAAGCGTGATTTACAGTTTAACGATTAACACAGGCAGAGAGAAGTTCCTGCCCTGGTGCCAGCTGATAATCTGGGTTGGCAGCAATTTGCGAAACAAATACATCTTTTGAAATAGGCTTACGGTACAATCGCAGCCTGTGACCATTAGCGAATAATGGTACGCGGTTTTCATCAATGGTCACCAGGCAGACAGTGTCGTTGTCAAATACCCTGTCGACCAAGTATGGGCCTAGCCACCTTGTGCGTAATTTACCTTTAAAATATCTTTTGAATCTAGAATCGTATAGTAATGCCTAGTCTCCCTCACAGAAAACCTTCTTTTTAATGAATCGGTCATGCCAGTTGGATCTCTGTTGCTGAATTAACACAGTTTGGTCTACTACAGCTAATTGATTCTCATCCAGTTCATTCAGTTGATTTAATATTCGCGTTTGGGCTTCAGTTACATCCAGATTCACCTCAACGGCTGTCTTCATGGTTTTGATTTCGAATTCAATCGAAAAGATGGCACTTTTTCCATACACTAAATCATAGGGAGAGAAACCTGTGGTTTTGTGCCAAGTCATGCGATATGCCCACAGTGCTTCCGGAAGCCTGTCATCCCAATCTTTTTTATGACTCTTAACTGTCTTGGTAAGGATGGCTTCAATAACTTTATTAGTGCTTTCCACCTAACCATTGGGTTGGGGGTGGTAAGGTGAAGCCACCCTATGCTAAACATGATACTTCCGTAGTAGGGATTCAAATTGATGCGACATAAAATGTGGTCCCCCGTCGGTAACTACTTCCTTGGGTACCACAAAACGGGTAAATATTTCACTGTATAGAAAATCAATCACAGCCTAGTCGTTAGCCTTAGCCAAGGCTACAACTTCTACCCACTTGGTCATATAATCGGTACAGACCAGAATGTAGGCTTTCTGTTTGGAATGAGGGCTGATAGGGCCGATGAAATCCAGAGCCCATCTATCAAATGGTTCCACTACTGCTTGAGGTTGTAGAGGCATCTGATCTGTCCTATTGGGATGGCCCATCCATTGGCAGTTGTCACAGGACTGAACATATTTTTTAGCATCCCTAAAAAGAGTTGGCCAATAGTAGCCCATCCTCAGCGCTTTGTGCTAGGTTATTCTATCTGCAAAGTTTCCCCCACAAGGTTCATCATGACAAGACTTCAGTATATGAAATATTTCATCTTCCCTTACACATCTTCTAATCTCAAGATCAGGTCCTGTGTAGAAGAGATGACCGTTTACCCAACAATACCTAGCACTTTACTGGATGATTTTTCTCTTTTCTCTTTTAGACATATGTGGCAGGAGCTTTCCTACAACCAAATAATTAGCGACATCTACATACCAGGGAGAATAAGCTGAAAGTGCGAATAGATGTTCATCTGGAAAAGAGTCCTCAACAGGCAAATTATCATCACTGTTAGTGAAATGAGATAAAAAATCAGCGACAACATTTTCTTTCCCAGGTTTATCTATAATGGTAATATCAAATTCCTGTAATAATAAGAGCCACCTGGTCACTCTAGCATTAGTGACAAGTTTGTTCATTAAATATTTAATGGCATAGTGGTCAGTGTGCACAAACGTAGGATACCCAGTAATGTAATGTCGAAATTTATTAATGGAGTAAACAATAGCTAAGAATTCCTTTTCAGTGACAGTATAATTAAGTTCAGCAGGGGCTAAGTTTTTACTAATATAATAGATTGCATAAGGTACTTGACCATCCTGCTGTCCTAAAACTGCTCCGATGGCAATATCAGAGGCATCTGAAGAAATATGAAAGAGTAGGGTCCAATTAGGTCCTCTTAAGATAGGAGTTGTGGATAGCTTCTCCTTAAGCTTATCAAACGTTGTATGGCATGCTTCACTCCAAACAAACTGTGTATCCTTCATTAACAAAGAAAACAAAGGGGAAGCAAGTTCGGAGAAATTTTCTATAAATCGTCGGTAATATCCCGCATGTCCCAGAAAACTTCGCAACTCTTTTTGAGTTGTAGGGGTAGGTATATTTTTTATCACCTTGATTTTTGAGGGGTCCACCTGAATTCCATTGACAGAGATGAAATGCCCCAATACTACTCCTTCACTCATCATCATATGGAACTTCTCAGTGCTTAAAGAGAGCTGGGTCTGTTCACAGCGAGTTAGAACTTTCTTTAAATTTTCTAGTGCTTCCTCAAAATCCTTTCCATAAAGAGTAAAATCGTCCATAAATATTTCCATACTATCATTAACTAACTCAGAAAATATGCGAATTACAGCTCTTTGGAATGTTGCTGGTGCATTACATAAACCAAAGGGAAGCACTCTGTAGGCGAACGTCCCCCAGGGACAAGTGAAGGTGGTTTTATCCTAGTCCTTAGGAGCAATATGAATCTGATTGTACCCGATAAACCCATCTAGGAAGGAGAAAAACTTCTTTCTCGAAAGGGTGTCGAGTACTTGGTCAATAAAGGGAAAAGGGAAGTGGTCCTTTTGTGTAGCTTTGTTCAGCTCCCTATAGTCAACGCAGACTCTCCATTTACCATTCTTCTTGGGTACAATTACGAGCGGGGAAACCCACTCGCTATCTAAAATAGGATATATAAATCCTGCTTCTAAGAGTTTCTGGATTTCCTCCTTCACTATGTCCCTCAGATTGGGGTTCATTTGTCATTGAGGCTGGCACACCAGCTGGGAGTCACTTTTAATATAAATATGATGGGTGCACAGATTAGAGGGGATGCCCCTCATGTCTGTATACTCCTAGGTGAACGCCCCCTTGTGTTCTTTCAAGAGACTGATAAGGTGCTTTTGTTCATCTAAGGAGAGATTAGGATTAATATTCAAAGTTTTCCAGACTCTACCTCAATAGGAATACTTTTTGAGTTTTTCAATACTGGGATTATGTGTGTGTCACCAACTAGTGTTTCTTCAGTGAGTTGTTCTTGTTCTTCCTTGCCCAGGGTAATCTTCAGGATTTGATAAACCTCTTTATCGACTGAAGTGGGTTCATTGATGAAATTATTAATAGCAGCGTCTTTCGTTTCATTCTTAAAGGTTAAGGCCTTCCCTATAGTTAATAGTGGCTGAACATCCTCCTCTTCCTCTGGTTCTACCCAAAAAGAAGTTTCAGCCTCTAGACTTGGCCAAGCTGGGGGATAAAGGGTGAGGTTCTTAGTCTCGGTGCCATCAGAGATGGTCATAGACCTATATCAACAGCTGTGGCCAACCAAGGCCTTCCCAGGATTAATGGGTGTCCTCTCAACTGCGACTTTGGTTGTAACACCAAGAATTCAGCAGGGTACTCCCATGAATCAACTGAGATGACAAGATCATCCAGCATTCCTTCGGGTCTAATGGTGGATCTATCCGCCAATTCTAAAATGGTGGGGGTCGGTCTAAGATTAGTGAGCCCAAGCTTCCTTATAGTCTCAATTGTTATTACATTGATCACTGCTCCTAAATCTACTAGTACGTTGGGTATCTGTGTGTGCCCTATCTGCATAGTGACAGTAGGATTTCCAGGGTCATCATATTTAGTCACTGGGGTTTTTCCTGTTATCAATGTAGATAAATTCCCTATGGCGTGAACAGTGGGAGGATATATGGGCTTCCTTCCTGGTTTCTTGGTGCACAGGTCCCGAACGGTTCTAGCATAAATAGGTACATCTTGAAGAGCTTGAAGGAGGGGGATCTTAACATAAAGATTTCTTAACTCTCCTAGGAGGTTAAACTGAGGTTTCCCCCGTGCCCTTGGTAGCATTAGTCTCTCGGGGTACGGTGGTTGCCTTATCAGCTGAGTAGGCTACGTATTGCCATATTTATCATTTGGTGTTTCAGCTGTCCCATCTAAGGGATGCTCAGCATCTTCAATAATAGGAATTGTATTGGACGAATGCTGTGGACTCACCCCTTCTTTATGCACAGAAGGTGGAGCATCTTCTGTAATTACGGGTTCTACTATTTTCCCTGATCGTAAACGAATATCACTGCAAGGTACAGGGGAAAGAGAGTAGGACGACATGTTGATAGTCTCCAATTGATGGACTGTTTTATTATTCGAGTTAGGATTAGGTTGGGTAGGCAGCTGAGGTCGAATTGGTGCATTAGGGACATAATTGTTTTGTAGTTGCAGCTGGGACTGCTGAGGCGGGTATTGAGGGTATTGAGGAGAATATGGTGACTATTGTGGTGGATGTGGTTGAGGAAACTGGTTCCCAGGATGGAAATTCCTCGATCTAGGAGACCACGAAGTAGGTTGGTGTGGTGGTTGTGTCCAAGGATTCCATGAGTTATAATTTTGCATGGTAGGTTGCGAAGGATTCCACTGAGCATAATTTGAAGGGAGCTGTGTATTCACATTTTGCATATTATTCCAACTGCTCATATTATTCAAAAATGGAAATGAGTCTAGGGGCATACCTTGATTTTTAGGCTGCCAAGGTTTCTTCTGTGCAATGAAATAAGCTGATTCCACCTCTGGAGTTGATGCCTGTAGGACAGCCTTCACTTGGGGAAGTGAGGGACATTCTTTCATATCGTGGTTCAGCTCGCACAACTGACATACCTCTACTTTATCAAGCGGGCACTCCCTCAAAGGATGGTTCTTTCTACATCTGGGGCAGAACACTCCTAATGTGAGATCCTCCACTGCCTGTTTTTGTTTTGCCTTCAAGACATCGATCTCCGAGGAGATAGAGCTCATCATTTCTGTTTTAAAATTTTCAAGGAGATTGTATATCTCTGCATGGGTGGCTCCTCCATTAGATGAATTCCGAGTTCTGTCGAATACATCACATTCTATCTTATCCCGTTTGTCCTGTCTATTGTTCCTGGAAGACCCCCTGGAGTACCTCTTACATAATTCCACAATATTTCCAAAGGATTCCTTGGAGATATCTCCCTTCCCTAACAGGTTTAACATATCTAAACAATCATCCCTAATCCCATGAAGTAGGATTATCTTGAGCACATCCAGCCCCATGTTCATCTGCCCAGCTCTTTGCACGTTGTACAAAATCCTTTCCACAAAATCCTTCAGACTCTCATCCTCCTTATGCACCGTTTTAAACAATTCCTCTCTTTTATCCTTGGTGTTGCAATATTCCTAATATTTCTATAGGAACACCTGTTTCATTTTATCCCAATTAGCAACAGTTCCTCCTCCTAGGCTCATGAACCAGTATAATGCGTTGTCCTTTAGGGTTGCAGGGAATATTTTTAGCTTTTGTGCATCGGTGACGTAATCACAGCTGGGACAGAGGATATCGAATTCAAAAAGGAATTCGTCTGGGTCTTCTGTCGCTCGGGCCATGGAAGCAAGGCAACACCGATGGTGAGATATTTTTCATAGGGGATGTCCCCTCTGGCTGTTGAATCGGGAATTGCAGTGTAGCCATCGTTCCTTCAGGAAGGGAGTGATTTTCATGATGATAGTTTTCCCCCATTTCCTCTTCCTCGTCAGATTCGTGTTTGTTACTCATCTCCTCTTCTGTTTTCTCCTCTTCGTTCGTTCCTGCGTTCTTTTCCTTGTTCTTTTCTTCCTTCTTTTCTTCTTTCTTTTCCTCATTCTTCCACTAATCAGTAATCTTTTGGTGGAACCTTGTCCACTCTTCTTCAGTTACAACTTTCCTGTAAATGTGGTAGATCGGACCTCTACCAGTAGGTCGAGTTGTAACAGATGTGTCCTCTTCTACAGGGATATTTGAGGAAGTTGTGGCTGCTCGTGTATTCTCCACTGTGGCCTATGACGCTGGCGCCCCAGGATCGGCAGGGTTTCTTCTGATAGGAGTTTCTTGATGGCGAGCCCTGGTGGATGAATCAGTTCTATCAACAAGATCGTCGATGAATGTCCTTCTGCCCAATGGTGGACCTCTACCGTGACCCAAGCCACCTGCAATGTTAGTATTTTATGGGGTTTTGGGAGTTGAAATATGATCATGCTTTACCCTTCTCGTATTCATGCAACCCAAATCATTACAGCAAAGAAAGTAGAAAGGACTAACTAGGAACAATTACAAAAATGCAACTAACAATGGTGTTTAATTTTTATCCTTCCCCGGCAACGGCGCCAAAATGTCGAGCACCTAATATGCAAGTAAATTTCCACCAACATACAGAGTGTACAATATTTATTGTCAACCTGGGAAAGTATTGTATTTCAAAGGATAAAGTGCACAGTATATGCTTAAACACAAAGTCACTGTAATCAAACACTACTATCCTCTATCAACTATGCTCATCCCAAGAACCTGTGTAATCCCATTTATCCTCTAAGTGCTACAATCTTAATTACTTCTGTTATGCATTGAGGAAAGATAACAAGGATTCAAATTATAGTTATAGATCAAAGGAAATCCTATTCGCATGCATGAATGATTAATTCACCTATTCAATCTGATTACTCGAGAAAACCACCAGCATAAATTGAATATTGATCTAGGAATTCAATTGCAAAATATTGAGTTTAGCTACTCTAAGAAATTGAAATGCAGGAACAAAATTCAACAACCATAACAGTAAAGACAAACTGCAAGGATTCATGTAACAACGACTACGGTCTCGGGATGAACAGAGCTATTACAGCTACCACACGAATTGCATAAAATATAGTTACCTACTCAGTCGACTGTCACTCTATACCACTTACAGATCTCAAGGAATTGCAATCACAATTAAACTGTAAATCACACTCACTACAGCTGCGTATAAAATGGATAGAATTAACAAGACATCACACAACCAATGAATTAAAAAGTCCTAATTTAACTCAGCAACCTCTATGGAAGGTGGGCCCAGCCTTCACACAGGGATGCTGGCTGAACAAGCGTGGACCCTTAAATCAGAACTAACTCCTTGTATTAAAAGATAGAATGGTTACATAGTCCTCCTCACAGCTAATACAGTAAATGAATTATATATTTCGCAACAACCCCCTGGGTCGAGACAACTATCCATATTTATAAGATGTGGATCATAACATCTGATCCTATTTTGGGGCATCCATGAAGATCTCTGATCTTCAGGCACCCTAAATAACATTAGCTGTTACAAATGTGGCATGGTAAGGAAATAGAAAACATGGGAAAGCTGTTAATTGGCCCAGGAGTAATGATACTTTCTGATCACAACTACACCCAAGCAGCAATGTACTAAATATCTCCAATTACGGCGCATTCTGTTACAGCTGCCTTGTCACAGCTCTGTCTAGGATGTCGCATTAGAACCACGTGCCTTGAGTGATAATAGGAAGGCTGAGGATCAACTTGAGCAGCAAATATTCTTCCTTGTCGAGACTTGTTCAGCCTGATCTCCCTGCAATCCACTTACCTCAACTACCTTTATAAACCATAACATGTTACCACATTTGAGAGATACACAGCTTTAATTATCACAATCAGAAGTATTAATAAGATAAAGCAATGACCAGTCATACCTTGGTAGTTTGAGGGGTAGAGTGGAAATAACATGTCTGATTGGCATGCTGAATGGGGTAGAATAGGGGAAGAAGAGGTGATTAGGGATGGTTAAAAAAGGCCATTTCTGGGCTCAACAGGCATATTGCAGGATAGGAATACTAAGAAGGAAAACAAAATAAAAGGAAGGAAAACAAAATAATCATATTTTTTTCGCCGAGTGGTGTACCAACGAAACCATTGATAGTTTGGTTGACTTATCCTACATTGATTTCCTTTTCGTAAAAACAATTTTTACTATTGATAAAATATGCTTGGAATTTTGTGAAGTTAGTTCTTTTTAAAAGGACTCTGACATTATAAAAAAGGCATGTCCACATGAAATTGTTCAATGGTCTTATTCCATCCTCCACTTGTGATATCACCTTATAACACTAATTGAGGTTAAGAAGTAACTATTTGATGAAAGGAATTTTTTTTAAACCTTTCCACTAACACATAATGCAATTAAATGGGCCACATGTAATTAAATGGGCCACATGTGAAAGAAGTTTTCCATTTTAGGGTCGAAAAAAAGTTTAAATAAAAAGCACCTTGATGGTCTGCAATGAACCTGGGTCACCAATCTACTCGACAACTACACTATTAGATATCGGATATTAATCTTCCAATACAATAAAATAGATGACATACATTTAAAAATAAAAATAGAATGTTCAAAAAAATTAAATATTTTCCAAATAAGACTACTTGCAAATAATGTTTCACCAACCTACTAGTTCCCTAGGTGGGGATAGAAGCATAAATGTTGTAATAAGGGGGATATAGGACCCAAAAAGGACTTTATTTTACCATATTCACATTAAAATTAGTCCCATAAATAATGAATGCTAATAAAATAAGGTGGCATTTCTTCATGAATACACTCGGAAGCTTGTGTATTTTTTGGGTGACTAGATTCCCCACACGCTTGGCACAATCTTCATCCAAAATCGAACACATGGGTAATGTAACATTATTGGAGGGTGATGTGGTGTCAAATAGAATAAAATTATAAAAGGAATTTGAAATTGTAAAGGAGAGTAACTCCCATGGAAGAGGAATATACTAGAAGACAATGTGTGTCACTTGGAAGGAGATTCCATGTACTCTATGACAACAAATGATGGAAGATTCTATGACAAGTATGACAAATTCATACTAGATTGCAGACATATGACAAATATGAATGATAGGGATAAAAATAGCCACCAAGAGGTTGAATTTGGGAGTTATAGGCAGCCATTCTAATTGGGAAAAGAATTGGAGCATGAGGAGAAAGACAAGTGTCATATGAGTTACTAAACTACTCACATGAGTTGGAGGAATCCCATGGAGGGAAATTCGACCTTAGGAAGCCTACTGAAGTTAATAAAAGGATTTAGTGAGGAAGAAGAATGGATTTTTATCATTTTTAATTTTCCTTTGGAATTTTGGAGATCTTTTGCTTCTCCATTGCATGGTGAGTGTTCACTCTCCCTGCCTATGAACCAATTTCGAGGGAGTTAGATTCCTTTCCAAATTGGTTGATTGAGAGGACATTCAGAAATATCATTGGAGATTAATGAAGGATTTTTAGTTATAGTTTAAGGGTCCATATAGTTCAAATTCTCATTTATCTCCCTATTCTCTCATTCCTTCTTCTCCATTCCCCCACACTCTCATGTAGAGGGCGCATTTGTTGGCGTGGTGATTATGCTTTGTTGGGTATATTTGATTCCCAAGCTTTGATATATGGTGTATGGCTCTGTAATATCATGTCCATATGATCTGTAAGTAGAAATATCAGCAATACCTGTATGAAAGGCTTGCATTTCCACGCTCTTAAATAACTAGTTTTCGTGGATTTGGCTTCAATCTTAAAGTAGTTTTATATCAGATTTGTATGAGAGATATTCTCTGAGTTTGATGATGTTGTGACAACCAAATATGATGTTGTGTAACCCATATAAACTTGTAATAATTATAGTACATGCTTGATTACTTTCCCATTAAGTAAACTTGCAATTAATTATAGTACATGCATGATTACTTCCACAATAAACTTGTAGTTCAAAATTACTACATGAATGTTTTCTTGTAACAATAGATTATTGAAAAAAAAAGTAATTCAAGTTGCTTAAGGTGGAGAAAATTAATGATTTCAATAGTCATGTGAAGGATTAAGATATGTATTATAAAAAGAATTACTATAGAGTTTTAATTTAAAACAAGTCACATTAGATTTATGGAAAATCAATGTATATTATCTAGTGTATTTTTTGGAAAATCCATTTTTGTGGGAATTCACAAGGAAGAATTGTATGTTACTAACATTATAGTTCATTGGTTGGGGGATGAATATGCTTGCTTGTTGAGAAGATTATTTCATGGTTTTCATGTGCATATTCATGGTATTTAGTATTCCTGCATATGAATTAGAGTTTAAAGTCATAAAACAATAATATCATATTTATAATAACAACCCAATGCTTGGCATTGGTGAGAATTATTAATAATAAAAAATATACATACATATGAGAGATAAGTCAAGTGAAAGAATGCCAAATTTATTTCAAAATTGATGTAAACTCAAAAATAAAATTCCTACATGTTTCTATTGAAGAGGCATATTGCAGGCTAGGAAGAATAAGAAAGACAAAAAAAAAGGAAGGAAAAAAAAATAATCATAGTTGTTTTACCAAGTGGTGTACCAACAACACCAGTGATAGTTTGGTTGAATTATCCTACTTTGATTTCCTTTTCGTTAAAACAATTTTTATTATTGATAAAATATGCTTGGAATTTTGTGAAGTTAGTTCTTTTTAACGGAAATTTGACATTAGAAATAAGACATATGTCCACATGAAACTTTTCAATGATATTATTCCATCCTACACTTGCAATATCACCTTATAACACTAATTGAGGTTAAGAAGTAACAATTGGGTGAAAGGATTTTTTTTAAACCTTTTCACTAACACATAATGCACTTTAATCGACCACATGTAAAAGAATTTTTCCATTGTTGTTGTTTAGGGATTCTACCTTACGACACAAGCTCTGGGGTCACCAATTTACAAATGTTTTACTTGCAGACATACAACAACACAGAAACATTTATTTACAAAATAGGATAAGAAGGACATGTACTTTTTTATCAAATGTTGATCCTAGCTTTAAACCTTTCTCCAAATGCTCTAGAAGCTCCAAGGTCTTCAACACCTGCCAAAAGAGATTGATATCTTGCCACATAGATATTAATTTGTATATATATATGAATGAAATATTACAATAACATATAAATATAAATGACAATGTATTTCATAAATCATAACACATCATAACATCGATGCACCAATGAGCTGAAAGCATGGAAGCCGACATTGGGATCATAAGTGCAAGAAGGGTACATGAGAATGAAGTTATAGCTTGAACAACAAGGTAAGACTAGTAAACATTCGTCAAACCAACTAAAAATCCAGTCTCCAAGAAAAAATGACATGAAAATCATATTCAAAAGAAAATAACTGATATAAGTCACTTTGGCAGATATACATGCAACTTTGATATCTTCTACATAAGGTGTAGACAAGGAACAATCAACCAAAGAGGAATCTATAGTGCCAAGTCATGAGGATTTATAATCAATAAGATCAACCTCAGAAGAAAAGAAAAAATAAACAAGGTAGATAGAGTCTGCAGGAACAAACTCAGTATCACATGAGTTGAAAAATATAGAAGAAAAATCAAAATCATTGGGATCACTGACTTGTTTTTCAAGAGAAAAGTCCAAAGAATCAAAAGAAGAAGGTCGATCAATAGAAAGATCAATATTATAAAGTAGGGTTATACTTAGTCACAACTGAACCAACATCCATAAGAAGGCCATATTGTATCAAATACTCTAGGAATACTTCATCAGAAGCAAATAGATCATCTGAGATAGGACACATATCTAAAATTTCAAATGGATCAATAGGGTGGAGAGTGGGATCCACAACCTGTATAAGATGGATCACCTGGTCAACTGCTGGGAACTAGTCCTGAGAAGGCAAGCATGAATCCATATGCTTCTTCTCAGTAGCAATTGAGCATGAGGGATATCAGGCCACATAGCTCACCCGTGGTGGGGTAGTGTCTACCGAGACACTGGGAATAAATAAAGGAAAGAATTATTCTATATTTGGGTGAGGAGGAGGATCGAGAAATCAGATTTAATTGACAGTGTCAATACTTTCATTATGAGGGAAGTACATCACATGAAAGAGTGTAGACACCACAACTTTCATAGCATATACATAGTCACATCCAAGGAGCATATTGAAGTCCAAGGGGTCCTAGATAACCATCAAATCAACTAAGATGGTCTTCCCACTTAAAGTGATAGGTACATGATTAATAATTCCCATAGCTTGACTAGCCCTTCTATCAAAGGCCATCAATTGATCATCAATTGACAAAAGAATGGGAGATCCCATTCCTCTCCAAGCGCATGCTGATAAAATGCTAATCGAGGCTCCTTCATCCACAATACAATGAGAGATTGTGTAGTGTGTGATATTGACTTTTATCTATAAAGGTGCAAAAAAAGGAAGAGGTGGATCATCTAGACTATCCCAATCAAAGGAAGAAACCCGAGAATTTGGTGGGGGTTCATTAGAAATGAAGCCAGTGCCCCCTTGTCCAGAAGGTTCTGAACTGGTAGTAAAGAAAATATGACTAGCAGACACTTCACTCTCCGAAGGAAGAGTGGGATTGATTGAAGAAGACATCAAATCAACCGCTTGATGAATGTCTCTCTCCAAAGTGTCATGTCCCATCCCCTCTCTCTATCTCTATGAGGAAAGGATGCGACTACATTTTTGCTATTGTTGCCATCATAACCAGGCATCTATCCCCATGAACATAAACATAAATAAATTGAAAACAAAAGAATACACATGCATATGTATAATGTATGAAACTACAATGGAATCAAATATCATTCAACACATTCATAATGTTCATAATAATTTAAAAAAAATACATTGCAGGATTAATATAGAAAATACAAGAGAAAACTTATCTTGTAAATGAGTTGTCTCACAACTAGCTATGTCGTTGCAATGTTCCACCCAACCATAGGCTAGTTGTGCTCATCAATATATCAGCACAACTTCCACCCCCGAAATGGGCATGATTTCCACAAGGAACTAGGGAACAACATGCTCACACATAGCCAAATACATATCAAAGTTCAGCCAAGCCAATCTACGGTTTGGTTTATCATGCTACTAAGGAAGTGGAAAGGATGAACTGCTAAGCTAGTGAGATCAACCACGGAGTTATGGACACCTGCACAAGATCTATCTAAATTTCCATCCACAATACCTATACACCCAACAAAAGGAAGTATTCCCTTCACTACTACACAGTCCCTCAGGAAATACCTTCCCTTCTAGTGCTCTTCAAGGTGTGCATAGAAGATTAGCGAGCCCCTCTTGATATTTCTGTGAGGTTCATCTCTTCACTAGGTTTATCAATCCAATACTTGGCCTCTTCCACTCCTAAGTATTTCAAGCCAAAACAGGGATGCACATAACAGTAAAATACAAATGTTGGGGATACAAAAAACATTTTGCAACCAAAAATGAATTGGTAGAAGGGAAAACAACCCTGGGAGAGAAAATTCGATTTCAACAAACGTTGATGGGAATTACGGAGGAAAAAACGGCCTCTATAAACCCCAAAATTATGAATCTCCCTTCCTATCCACTGAGCAATAACAAAAACAGGTTTCCAACCACTAAGCAATACAAAAACAGGTTCCCAACCATGGAGAAATGAGGAAAATTTCATAAAAATGAGATGAAAATGCCCCAACTTGCTCCAGCTACGTGAGAAAGAGAAATGCATGGGTGAATAATGGAATGGGGAGCCATTTCTTGGTGATAACTTTCCCAATAAGAAAAAATACATTTTTCAAAAATGATAGCTTGCCCTAATACGAATTTGACTACTATACTCTTCCATTCCCAAGGAATTAACTTCCTCAACCAACTTCTAGAAGGAATAAATGATTGGGTGCATAAGAAAAAAAGGTAGTTAAGAGCTTATGGGTTCTCCCATTGACATTTGGCTCAACACTATTGGCTCAAGGGTTTGAATAATTTCCCTCCCTATTCCTTGTGAAATCATGCCCCCATCTCTTTGTTGCATTGCATAACTAATTGTGGGTATTTTTATTAAATTGCATATTTACATGATGTCTCAAATTATATTGTTCCTAGCTAGCACGAGAACCATAGGTATCGATTTTAATTATCGATACATAAAGCACTAAATCAATGGTGGGGCATGGCCTATAATGTCCCCAAAAATCGAAAATTAAAAGAAATTATTAGGCTAGTAAAAACTACTTATGCGGAACAATATTTGTCTTGCGGAAATAGATCGTACACTACATGTACCACTATTTATTCCTAAGTTGTTTTTATGTTATTTCATTTACTATCAGTCAACATTTTTAATGTATTTTACTTAAGATGTCATGGATCTGATTACTACTTGATTCTTATGGTTATACATTGTCATTTAAGTGTCGTACTTTGTTATATACTGTGTTCATTCTGCATAGTCTTATTTTTTATTTATGTGGTTCTAACTTAACTCTATTTGTGGAAACAAAGTGGGCGGAGTGGCAGGACTCGTTCTCCCATGACATTCTGAGAGGTAAAAGTGTTTAATTGTTTGTAGGCTTACTCAGTTCTTCGAACTAAGGCACCTCTTCTATTTACATATGCAGATTATACTTAGCGATGGAGGTTTAAAGAGCGCTAAACATTATGATCATTAACATACCTACTTTTGTTAATACGGTCCTTTACTGACACATCTTGTTAGCAAGGTAAACTCTATTTCCATTATTTATTTAACCTAGATAAATTAACTATGTTGTATTTTCATTATGTCTTTATATTTCATGTTTATTTTGTTACAGCTATTAACATAGCTCCTGTTTCTATTGGCAGGTTATTACTTGGGTAAAAATCAAACTTGGGTCTTGTGTTAGCATTGATACCATGGCATATTTCATATGCCATGGTTACTAAGCATTAATATTAGGGAAGACACATTGTATTAAGGCTTTAATCCTCGGGTTTAAACGTTACATATCCTATGTTCTACTTTGCACATGGTGCAAGGACTTTCGGTTGGCGCATTATATTAAATGGTCTGTCATTATACTATACCCTATACGATACCTTATGAAAAAGCTTGGGGTGGCGAATTTAATATAATTTTTGAATCTTATGTGATGGGGTTTAAGGTATCGCATGGAATGGAGACCATGTTAACGAATCATTTGCAAACTATAGGAATGTGGGTTTTAGTTTGATAGTGGACACCAGACTGGCACCATTAATGCCCATTAGGGATCGTGGTAGACCCAACATAGGGTTTGGCTCTCACGATGGTTTTTCATTTCACTTGGTTGTTGGTTGTTTTGGGATTGGCTCTGCGCAAGAGATGGAAACGACACCCTGGTTCACGAAGGTAAGCTCTGTTGGTTTTGTGACAACATTTGCTGTATATCTCATTGCTTGCAGATAGTCCATACTCCTCATCCTTGTTTTTTTGGTGGTTTGCAAGTTCTAGGTTTGGCGGAGAGTAGCGTGGCTCAAAGCTTTGTCGTTGGTTCGTAGGTGGTGACAATGTGTAAGGTAATCCTGCCACACAAGCATACGCTTGTTAACTCTCAGCCCGACTGCGTTTAGTCTTTGTTTGTTTGGTTTGGGGCTTCTCTGTGGGGTTTTGATGCGCCTCCAAGCCTCTATTAACAGACTTTGGTTTTTGTGTTTTTGCGAGGCCTTTTGGCCGTGGAGCAAATTTTAATGCCCTTACAGGATCTATTTAAATATTATGTTATTGTAAATCATATTTTGAAAAATGGGGCTTTCATGCCTGGGTAGCACCATTGATTTCAATGGTGCCATAGCCCTTGGCACGCCTGGATAATACTTGACTTGCATTAATGGATTTCTTATACATATATATATATATACTTTGTTTGAAACAACAATGATATTTTCATTTACTGTGTATGTGTTGAATTTATGCCGCACTTATTTGATTATTGTTGTGGTTTAAATGAGGCATTCACCTTCGTTGATGGACTGTGTATTAAGTATTTTTTATTTAACATCTAGTTGTAAATTGTTGACAGCGTTTGGGTTGAGGCCTTGCCGTGAGTGGCATGAGCCTCCCCAAGGTTGCCGCGATAGCTCCAGATGGTTGCATTATTGTAATTATTTCATGGATTAGAATATAATATAGATTGTCAAGAATCCAGGGGTGCAAACCCACGATGGCCTTTGTCGCTGTAAACTGACTTTTAAGGCACTATGTGTTTTAATTAATTTGGTCGCGGCTGTGATAACTGCGCAGGGGCATAGGTTAAGTCTTACGACTTAGTTGTAGTTATTAAAGGTATCGTGGTTAATAGTAACGTAGCATGCATACGTTGTATGTATAGCGTAGTTATGGTTTAATGTAAACAAAACCCACAGGGTTCAAACCCTATCTATGGTTGATGTAACGAGTTGTATTTTTATATAAGGATGTGAGTTGGGGCTTGGATGCCCACAGGATTTGATTCCTTTTCACCTAATTACTTTGGACTATAATGAGATTTCGATATGGTTTATTAATGAAAACGATTCCTATGTATGAAATTATATTTGCATTTTTATTATGATAGTTTCGTTATTATGTGGCGATTAGAAAAGCTAGTCTACAGGATTCGTTCTTGCTGAGTGCATTAATTAGTGATTATGGTATTAATTTGGTTAATTGTTTTACTATGGCTGTGAGCGATTTAAATGAGACTATTTGATTTTTATGGCATAATTTTGACTATGTGGATTTAAATAAATGAAAAGAGACTTGATCTTTGGACCAAAGAATGGTCACGATACTCACTATGTTCGTTGTTTTTTATGATGTTAATTTTTAATGGAATAATTTTGCAATTATCTTGTAATTAAATATGTAGACCTTGGAAGGTTGTTACTGGTGTATTTATCTTGAATTAATTATAGTTTTTATTTAATTGATTAACTTCATAAATCCATTCTATAACTGATAATGCAGGCTTATAGATAGTATTCTGATTTGTTTATGTTTGATGTATATATATGTTTATAGATATACATATTAGTTCAGTTTGTATATAATACCATAGGTTATCTAGGTGGTAAATTTATACTTATAGGTATATATATAACTTACCTCTGAACTAGTTTATGTAGATCTAAAACATGCCTCTGCTGACAAATGGAATATGTCAGTTGAGTATAAAGATTAAATGAAAAAATAGTAGCATGCTTGAAATAAACCTAGTTTGTACTTAACCCAATTTCATCAGTAAAACTAATACAAGAATTAAAACTAGGGTGCAGAACCCTTGATGAACATTTGTAAATAATTTAAACTTGTAGCAGTAAACTAATAAATAGACCGTAAACTAATAAATAGACCATGGATAAACCTGGTATAGAAAATCACTTACAGCCTAGGGTTAATATTTTAAGATGCAAACCCTAGCATATTTAAACAAAGAAACATATGCATTGGGTTAGGAATGCAAAACAATCATTTACCTAACATAGCTAGCATTTATCTTAAGAAAGTAGAATAGACAGTCTAGGGCTCCATACCTTTAACTTGAAGTTGTGTTAATGGTTGAACCTGCACACTCAAATAACCAGCATTAACAATTCAAGACAGATATAACCTATGTTTTTTATGACCAAATCACTTGGGAACTACCACATTCCACCCAACCATGACCTGGAACCGTTCCTAGATTTAACCCGTATTCCCCCCAAGATGGACTCCAACATGCAAGTAGCTTAGAGCTCCTAAGGTAGGGTTTCCTATCTAGTATATCAGATCTGGATCAGTTCTCCTTTTTCCTTCTAGGAAAATGTTCTCCAAGAATTACTTGAGAGCAAATAGGCAAAAAATGACTCCTCTAATGATGGATCAGAACCCCAAGCCTTTGCTTGGCGTGAGTCTTTATAGACATAATTTTTAGTCAAAGGGACGATTAAATCAAGAAACCTTGGTTTCTTGATTTAACCCTTTTCAATCACTTTGGGTAATTATTAATATTTTAACTTAGGAACTTTCAACTAGTTCCTAATTAGACTTTGTAGATTTTGGACTATTTATTATCTTTACATAATAAATAATGGATGGAGGTTTTCTTTCTTTCTTTCATCATTAATATTATAAATATATTTAATTCTTTATACATACCATGTATAAAGTACATAATAATATAACACTTGTTAACAATTGTCTTTGGGCATGATATACCATGATCCCTAGACTTAATGACACTTATTCATTAAGGTCAAGTAGGTAGATGGTTTAGGTCTACTAGACTAGGCAACTCTAAACATCCTTGCATGTTGTACTTCCCTCATATAATGTGGTAGTTCTTCAATACATGATGAGAATACATAAATTTAAAATTTCATTTAATCACTTATAAATAAGTATGATGAGATCAATATTTTACTCGAGTCGTTTTCACTCGAAAGTTATTAAATTCTTTTCAGTAACCCCTAGCACTTACCAGATCCCATACTCAATGCTTTAACAGGGAGTTACAACCTAGTGCAATTCTAGATCTCTTCGCTCAACAATAATGCTAGGATGTACTTGTATGACACACCTAGGGATACAATAGCCAAGGATCTGATGGCCCAGAGCTTATGCTCAACATCAACATGGAAGACTCCAAGGCTTATGCCCAACAATTCCAATTGTCTTTTCATGTGTTCTAGATCTTCTCGCTCAACACAAAGGTAAGTACTCATGTGCTCCAGAGCTTCTCACTCAACAAAAATCATCAATCACTCAAGTCCTCCAGATCTCCTCGCTCAACACAAATCATCAATCACTCAAGTGTTCCAGAGATCCTTGCTCAACACAAATCATCAATCACTCAAGTGCTCCAGAGCTCCTCTCTCAACACAAATCATCAATCACTCAAGT
>LPNX011086188.1:321696-368719 GCA_001517045.1 Pseudotsuga menziesii | reverse complement strand
TCATCAATAATTGGATTACACCCAATATATAAAACAAATCATCATGTTCATATGTAGTGGGGTCTTCAACCCAATATAACAAAATAAAATATTAAGTCAACATCATAATCAATAGGCACATGCCTATACGTGTTAGGTCTGAAATTTGCGATTACATGGCCGTTAGCTCCTCACCATGATTTAATAATGGTATTTACATCATATACAACTTTAATGCAATTGGGGTCAAAATCAAGATATTACACAAAGGAAGAGTGGGATCGACCAAAGATAGCATTGGTTCAATCACTTGGTAAAGGTCGCTATCCGAAGGAAGATAGGGGTGAACCAAATATTGCATTCATTCAACCACTTAATCAACCGAAGGTTGAATAGACTATTCAAAAACTTCAGGTTGTTCAAGAACAATATTTCCTTCTAACCAACAAACTCTTTGTACCTCTACGATGGTAGGGCATTGGTGGGTAAGGTGATATCCCTCACAAATCCTGCAAGGGAACTTTGGCATGTGTTTTGAATGACTAGTTTTCTCAACGGTGTCAACATGACTTGTATTGATTGACTATTTTCCCTCAGCATGACCTCTAAAGGTTGGGTGGTTAACATCAACATGATTTGCAGAGGTTGAGTGTGTTCCCCCAGCATGACTTCCAAAGTCTGGGTGGATGGATCCAACATGACCTGCAAAGGCTGGATGGGTTCCCCCAGCATGACCTCCAGAGGCTAGGTCATAAGTGTCAACTTAACTTGCATAGGTTGAGTTTCGGGGTCCAACATGACTTGCAGAGGTTGGAGGGGTGCCCCCATCATGAAGTACAAAGTCTAAGTGACTTGGTCCAACATGAATTGCAAAGGTCGGAAGAGTTCAACCAGCATGACCTGCAGAGGATGAGTGGTGAATATCAACTTGAATTGCATAGCTTGAGTTCTTAGATCCAACATGACCTATAAAGGTTGGATAGGTTCCCCCATCATAACCTCCATAGGTTGAGTGGTGAGGTTCAAATTGAACTGTAGAGGTTGAATGGGTGCCTCCTTGCTTTTGAGTCTTCTTCCTATTCTTCCTTTTTTTACTCCCTTTAGACTACCACTTACTAGAATCATAACTTTCACCACATGAGATAGAAGGAGGAGGAGAAGCTTCTACAAGTGAAGGGGAAGCATGTTTTTTATGCCCTCGATATGAAGTGCTTGCTTAAGAAGAATTAGGAGCATTCAGGACAGTTGGAGTGTAAAACAACCACACTGGTATCCCAAGGGTCAATCCAGATAGATTCAATGTGGCCATCAAAGGAACACCAACATTCCTAGTGAAAGGAAAAGCACAAGAAGCCTAAGGAAAGGGGGTCTCCTGGTTGGTGTCCATAGGGGTGTTATCCATATTTTATGATTTTAACAAGTAATAAAAGTCTAAGGTCAACTTGTAACCAGCAACACAAAGAGCACACCACTAGAAAAAATCGTAATTATCAAGACCAGGCACACAAAGATACCTCCCATAGGGGAGTCTGGGATGATGAGGGCCTAGTACTAACTAGTGAAGGGAGAAGGATAGCTACCCAGGGTCCCTATCTAATCACTTTGGGGCAAGTGTTTGATTCCAAACACTTTTCCAAAGAGCTACAGGGATCTCCTCCAACGTTTGTCCTAGGTACCATGAAAATAGCCTTCCACCATCACCCGTGTAAAGTCCTAAATGTCAATATACTAAGACTATAAAAATCACAAAGAAAGGTCGGTGGAATAGTCGTCAGTCCAACCAATGCACATGGGAAAGGTAACTAATCCCAAAACTCAAATAGTAACAGGCACCGCATGGGGCCAGAAGGAGGTACTGAGTGAGTCCCCAAACGTGCAACAGCTCTAGTGTATGCTCTATGGATTTTAGGAGGGTTATCTACACAACTGAATATTGCACGACCTGATTCTTGACTCCTATGTGAGGATATTTTTGGTTGATCCCTTGTAAACTTGGGTTTACCTAAATATTGGCCACTAAGTCTAAGTTCAAAATGCTCTTGGATAGTTAAAAAGTTCCCTAATCCAAGAACCTAGCTTAAGCTAGTTGATGGAAGAACCTATAAAAAGAAAAATATTGCTAATAAATTTTAAATTATGCGTTCTTTTTAAGGCTTGTATTACTCAGAGGTGGCGAGAGTGAGACTCAATGATGTTTTGACTCAGTATTTGAAATCAAAGATGTTGTAAAATTTCAAAGAAAATGCTATTGATAATTCTTTTCCTTTTTCTTTTTATGAAACAAATGAAACTTTCAAAAAACTTTGAAAACTCAAGACTTTTATATTTTTTGTTTTCTAAAAATACTGTAAAAACAATAATGCAATGAGCCTAAGCTAGGGATAACTATGCAACTACAACTTCCTTATTTGTTTTTCTTTTCCAAAAATAAAAAAATGATGTAATTGAATGCAACTAAGTAAGTTAAGCTACCTTGAACATGTATAAATGCAAGTAATAATGTTTAGATATTTAAAATAACAATATTTAACAAGCAATGCAAAGATTACTCAAACCCTACTTGGATGAGATACCAACCACAAAATAAAAGTAGACCAAAAACATTGTAAAAGTGACAAACCTGGACCACTACCAAAGCAATTAGAGGCAGACCAGTGCACTAAAAGGACAAAAACCTACAAATACACTAGCACTTGAACCAAAGAGGCCAAGAAGGAAAGACTTAAACTACTCATACAGAGAGATTCAAACCTAGCTCACCCAAAATGACACTTGATCAACAAGTGGAAGTGAAATGCATTGACTAATAGCACAACACAATTCCAAGGAAGAAACCCTACAGGTACCCAAGGATTCAAAATGACAAATACAGGGAAAACTCTAGCAGACTGACCTAACCCTACACGAAACCGTGGTTGTTACTTAAATAAGTCGTGAATGAACCGCGACTATATGTACAGTCAACCTGTGATTACAACATATCAACTGCGAATGTATATATAGGAAACCCGCGATTACAACTAAAAAATTTCAAAAGAAAAATAATAGCCCAAGGATCCTAAGAACAAAACATTGTTGAATAAAATTAAAATATAAGCAAGACACTTACAGAAACAGAAAGAGAAAACTAGACTGGAAATCCTATTGGAGCAAACCCAAACAAGCTAGACTCCCTAGCGAAGTGACCAGTTCGATTGTCATGGGATTCTACCTTATGACATAGGGCCTGGGGTCACCAATGTACAAATGTTTTACTTGCATACATACAACAACACTGTCACAACCCCAATTTTTCACAAAAATTTAAAAATTTTCGAGTTAACAATAAATGTTATAACCTGCGGTTTTACTAACAACTAACTATTAACCTCAATATTAGTCAAGTAAGTGGTTTCTTAACAATTTATTTTTCATAGTAGGATAAAAATCTTTTTTGTAATATCTGCTTCAGAAACACTGATTAGCTCTTTATGTCGGTAGGTGGAATTTACTTTTAGATCCAGAGCTTACTTAGCATTCGTGCTAACGCAGATGAATATTGTTTCTTACAGGTTTTTACAAGTATGATCGATCGAGTATATATATATATTTTTAAATATTTATTAATGTCAGCAGTATTTTAAATGCAAATTAAAAAGCTTAGTACAATAATCTGCTAAACAATAGACATCTGGTACAAGGTAAAATCATTTGATTTACATCAGTTGTTCAGATAAACAAGCTTAAAGGAAGTGTAATGTCAGTATAGTATAATTGCAACTTTATCATTAGACTTTCAGTTATGTGAATTTCTTCTTTAGTCTAAGTGTTTAATAATACTCATAAGCAATTGTTTTACTTGCCAATATTTTTGCAATATTATCTTGTCTTGCTTGTATAATCGTTTTCCCTTAAAAGTTATTTTTATAGGGTACTCATAGCCTATTATCTTATAAATAGTAAGAAATTTTGAATATAGAAACCAAGACCATCAAGCTCTTCTACAAGAGCTTACGGCTACCCATAGTTTGTTCCTATATTTTAACTCTGAATTTTACTTACTTTTGAAAATGTAAAAGGATCGCCTTTTATCATATTATCCGTTTTATCTATATAACCATATTACTGTCCACTAGACAATTTGATGAACATAAAACCAAAATGAAGTATTCCCAATTATTAACAAGTAATGTCACATAACTATACGACATATTCTTGTGATAATACCATTATCTTCAAAAATGTACTACTCCATATTTTTCGAATGCTATAGGAGTTATCAATTCATTTATAATTCTTAACTATACATAAATGACTTGTTTGATGAGCCAATAATCTACAAAAGTTTGTTATTGTCACAAATTCAAATCTAGCCTTAACTTCTTGGCATTATTATAAGATACTTCTATAAAAGTTAGACTAAGAAAATTTCCTTAATAAAAGGGTCTACTATACCCAAGCTCTAATAATGAGTGGTTTAACAAGGGTTAACTTACCATGCACTTAAATTCCAAACTTTATTGAGTTCAAGTTTTCAAGGTACAACTCAAGGGTCTTAAGCCTTTTTACTAGAGTTGCCATGGTCTTGTAATAGTTAATATGCATTCTCGAAAACCATATTAAAGACTTAACTAAGTCTAAATCTAAAATCTCAACATGTATCCTATGATATCTAACTTATTAAGACTAAGTTAGAAGGTACTTATGCCAACACTCAACATGTTATGATAATGTATAACATAAAACAATATATGTTAAAGTAGTGAGGGTTTGGCATAATCCACATCGGGTTTAAGCTTGTAATTACACATGGTTCAAAGCTTGGTCAACGTAAACTCTTGTACGTTAATGATTGGTGATTAGGTGCTAATAATACATATTGCTGATGATTAGAGTTTGGCTCCACATTTTGGGCCGTTGATAAAGTTTTTACCCCATGCTGTGAAAACAAACATTAATATAGTTTCCATGCAAGACTATGGAACACGAACCTCGTTCTTGAAATAAATTTAAAGATACATGGAGCAATTATGTCCATGTGTGAAGCATATAAAATGCTCAAGAAACTTGACCTACGACATTGTTATTCAACAGTTTACACTGCTCCAGGGCTCATCTTCCCCAGGGCTCATCTTCCATGGCCGCCGGCGTTCTCCTGGTTATTGCCACTTTAAACCTTGGCTTTGTGTTGTTTCTGTTCTCCAAGGAGTGGTTTTGATTTTTAAACTTCCTCTGTCAGTCGTGGAGTTGTTCTTCCTTTGCTGAATGTGCTTCGCTGCCTGAAACCTTCTCCCCAACATCTGTGTACTTAGTGAATCTTCAGTTTCCTTCTCAGCTCTTCGTAGCTTGCTGCTGTGTGAGGTTTTCACGAGTTAATAGGTTTTCCATTGTGTTGTTGGTAGGTGACGGTGCTTGCGAACCGACTCACTTTACTCCTCCTGACAGGTATAATTTGCATACACCATTCTTTTATACTCAGCAAGTTTTTAATACAGTAATTATCTTAAGCTTCTCACATGTAAAAAGTTTGCTGACAAGGGTTTTCATTTTGCTACAGATGTTCGTGGAAGTGCATCTCGTACAAGGATAAAAGACTACCCTTACGCCAGCCGTGGCTCGTGGTTCCATTTCGGGTAAGCCCCGTGGTTTGAAGGATGGGTTCTCACCTTAGATGCAATTGGGGTGGTAGTTGATCTCACCCAAGGTTTGAATACCCTTTCTTGTTTCGCCACGAGTTAAACTATGTTTCTTTTAAACTGTTTACAGGTTATTATAATTATATTTTTAAAATCAAACCCTCAACAGGGTGATTGCACTTTGTGAGTGTAGTATTTTGGTTGAAGCCTAGCTTCTCTGTTAGTTTTGGAAGTATACTAGCAAAGATATATTTGCTGCAATATGTGTTTGATAGTTGGCCGTTGAGCCGTACTCTGTAAATAATTAGGGTTTATACCCATTTTGAAAATTTAAGAAGATAAACTCTGTTTGAGTATTTATCCGGTTTTTATATGTTTAAATTTGAAAGCTGTACTCATAGTCGTGATGAAAATCTTGAATATTTGATGAAATTCGTTGGTTAGGGTTTAACTTGTAAAACCCTGGTTTGGTTTATTTTACTCTTAAGTTGATAATTATAATGTTTTCTTTATTTTAGTTTATTTGTCCTTTAAGGAATGAAAATGAATTATTTTAATTTTTTTTATAATGATTACACAGTTTACAAGTGGAATGATTATTAAGTCGGTAATGGCAATGTTTTTAGTTTTAAGGGTTTAAAACCCAATAATTAAGTATATGTTGTCTTTAATAGACTCTGTTTCTTTTATAGAAACCATTGCACATGTTAGATAATAATTGAAAAGATATTAACCTAAGTATGACCTAGGTTACTATCATACTTAGATTTATTTATAATTTATATTTCAAAATTTATTATTTATGCTCAATTCATGAGCTAGGGTTTTAATCCATTTTATTTTTAATAGGATATTATTTTCCTATGGTATTACCTTGTAATTATTGTTGCTGTATTCATTAATTATTATCCTATAGTTGTTCTATGTTTTAAGAATAATAATAATAATAATAATATTTACATTTATAGTACTATTATCTAAGTAGTACATCCATTCTTAAGTTTATATAATGGTTATGACTGAAACAGTCTATAATAATTGCGTTAGTTTTATTTAATTTGTATATGTGGATTACTTGGAATACAAAATTGAAAAACCTCCATACTTATCAGTGTTCTTTATATTTACACTGTTTTACAGAATTATAATATAGTTTACAGTATTTTACTTAACTCTAAGTTACTTTTGTCCTTTAAATATTAAGCTCGGTAAGGACTACTGTAATCTTTATCATATTATTTGATTATAGTTCAATTGGATACAGGAAATATTAATTATTACTAAGGAAAAAGATATCAGTAATATATTTATACCTATTATCAACATAAACTAGTTGATGAAACTAATTCTTCTATTTCTAAGTAAAAGTACAGTTTATATAAATAAAGACTGTGTAGAAAATAATTGCTAAAATTCACCTACTGATATCAGTTAGTATTATAAGTAAAATTCTGTATTAACCTACTATTTGCACAGTCTATTTCTAATGACATGTCTGCAAACAAATTAATAATCTTCTAAAAAGCATCTATCTACTAAAAGGTAACATATCATTACTCTGAACATGAGTATTCAATTCATTACAATCCTATCATACTTTATATGCTTAAACAAACTACCTGTGCTAGAGTACAATCTAGACTACTCGAGATGGGGGAAAAAACAGGTAGGATTTATCTTTCATCCTAGTATAGATTTAATATAGAATAACTAAGAGGTTTGACACAGCATATAATAACATCATCCATTTACTAACCATACATAGAGATTAACTATAACACAGGAATTGAAAGGAAAATGAAACCTGTCTTTTTAAGCTGGACGACAACAGCAATGGGAGGCCGTTCCTCCCTACCAACTCCTGGAGAGCGCTCAAACAGCGACTTCTCAGGACCCCTGAGCCTGTTCTGGTCTGCTTGGCTGGAACTAGGTGGAGCAATTAACAAAGTACCAATCCTGAGACTCAATACCAACTCTGCATATTGCAGTAAGATCTTTCAGCTGCAACTCTGCACTAAATCAACTTCCTGCAGTTTACCCCTCAAACAACTTCCTTCAATTTTCCCTTTGCCAATAAATTCCTTGAAGTGCATTCACCTAAATGATTCTTCTCTTGGAATGAGCAGCCTCAGCTCTCTACATTGGGCATTTTTAATAAGATTTCCTAGGTCTTTTTGGGTTAGTTGTCATTAATTGAGCCACCTGATCTGATCCCACTTTCTTGGGGGATCATGACCCCAAATGTAGGGAAGTTGCCACCTGCAACATAGGAAGTGTTTGAGGATGCTGCCACTTGTCTTTTTTCTCTCCACCTAGTTCCTTCCACTACTTGACCAGTAACACTCTTTTTAACAGCTCTCCCACGCTTTTGTCTCCACTTTTTATTTATTAAAAATTAAATATTCAGAATTACATTCCAGATCCTTGACTCTACTGAGTCATCAGTTTCCACTTAGCATTAAATTTAACATAATGTTTGGGAATAATATAAAAACAAATAACATTATTTTACAAAATTGGGGCATGTGACAAGCACAACATTTATTAAGTAAATAGGATAAGAAGGATATGTACCTTTTGATCAAATTTTGATCCTATATTTAATCTTTTCTCCAAATGATCCAGAAGCTCCAAGGTCTTCAACACATTCCAAAAGGATTGATATCTTTCCACAAATATCTTAGTTATTATATAAAGATGAATGAAATATTACAATTGCATATAAAGATAAATGACGATGTATTTCATAAACCATAACACATAAGAACATTGATGCACCAAGTGTGGAATAAAATCATTCTTTATTTATAAGTAACAGGGAATGATACCATGTTTATCTGAGACAAGCCTCCTCTGATGACCAAGGATTGAGTTCTCTTGCTCCAATATCCAAATTTATTCCTCCATCATAACCTTCCTCTTCTAAGATTCTCCTCTATCCTATATCCCTCCCCTCTATTTATACTTGGTAATCATGGGGAGTTACAAAGGTTAGGATGGTTAGGAAGGTTGGGGACGTTATGATTTCGAACCCAACTGTCCCTGACTAATCATTTTTTATATTTTTTTATTTTTGTCTTAATATAACTGTGGGTGCATATACTAGCAGGTCGTGAATGGATTGCGACTCCTATGAAGGAAATCCGCGAATACATATTGTGTTTATCTAACCGCGGGTTTCCTATGGCACTACTCGTGAATGACTCATGACTTGTAATGATAATAGTCGCGATTACAAGACAATATGATTTTAAAATATGCAAAAGACTGGAGAAAATAATGTGTATCAAGGAATATCTTCATCTATAGATTTTTGGCAACTTCATTCCATATGTCCTTTTGTGTACTGACATGCTCAGTTTCAATACTCAGACAAAGAAGTTCCATTTCAAAGTATAACAAATGCAGGGAGGAAATTTTTTTTAATAAAAAGCACCTTGATGGGCTACAATGAACCTGGGTCACCAATCTACCCCACAACTCCACTATTAGAGATTGGATATTATTCTTACAATGCAATAAAATATATGACATACATTGAAAAATGAAAATAGAATGTTGAATTTTTTTACGCAACTTACCTCCACTATAGGCGTGATTTCTACCTAATCATTTTGTACAATATGAGCCTATTCATTTTGAGAATGTGATATTAGAATCCAAATGTAGTGATTTCTACCTAGTCATTTTGTACAATAGGAGCCTATTCATTTTAAGAATATGATATTAGAATTCAAGACATTAGGGTGTAAAAGTTTACATTGAAACAATAGTAAAGAATCGTATACTAACACTTTCATCATTGAGTACACTTTCCTTCTCCGTATATTCTACTATTTTCAAGAGTTCAACTAGTACTTATTTTAGATATAATATTTCTTATATATTTTCTTTGATATTATTGTTAGATTATTGAGAATATGCATAACATAAAACAACAAATTTACATTAACATCTAAATCAATAGAAATGATCTACTGGTCTAGTCTTCTATCCATACAAGCAACAATAATAATTTAAGAATTAAGAAACAAGAGAACACGAGAACAATATACATGGTAAAAACTCAAATGGGGAAACATCCACGGAATACTTGGTCTTTAATATTCTATAGAAATCTCCTTCTTACAATACAAAACATCTCCACATACACATCACTCTACATCTTCATATTCTTCACATCATGTCACAATCATGTGTGTACAAATGGAATATACCATCGTAGATCCAAATCCTAGGCTCTATCAAGCGCCGAGAGGGATCGAATCTCTTTTTAGGTATCCATCCATTTGATTCAAACCAAAAGACACATCTTTTTATTTAAGGTTCACATATAATATTTTTATTATTAATATTTAATATTATTTACAACCGACATATAATATTAATATTTAATATTATTTACAACCGACATATAATATTTATTATTATTTTTTATTTTATTAGGAACGAACATTACAACATTTTCCCATACATGGTTTTAAACCACATGCAAGGCCCTCCTACAACCATGGGTTGTTTAGAATGCCTTGCACATGGTCTTAAAACCATTTGCAAGGCCCTCCTAAACCATGTACAATAAAACCATGGGTTGTTTAGGAGGCATTGCAGATGGTTTATAACTCATGTACAATAAAACCATGGGTTGTTTAGAAGACCTTGCACATGGTTTCATGTTCACATGGTTTTAAAACCATGCACATGGTTTATGTGCAAGTCCAACATTTTTTTGAGGATAATTCAATTTTTTATTTTTTATTATTTTGTTAGATAGGAACATTACAACATCTCCCCCATATTGTGTTTTTTCGTGACCCACATTTTTTTTACGGATAATTAAATTTTTACTTTTTTTATTGTTTTGTTAGGTAGGAAGATTACAACATCTCCCCCATATTAGGTTGTTCTTTTGGCCGATTTTTATTTTGGCCCATAATTAAAATCCTAGATCAATTTGGAGAGTAAACTTGTCTATTTTCCTCTAATAAAAGAATAAACATAAATACTAATCCACCCCAAATTCTCTCATTTTATTCCTATAATAGAGAACAAATATAAATACTAATCCACCCCAAATTCTTTCATTTTATTCCTATAATAGAGAACAAATATAAATACTAATTCACCTAAAATTCTAAAATATATAAAAATAAAAATACAATCTTAGTAACCAACAAATTTCACAATTCCCACAATTTTATTTAATTATTGACAATGCTCCACTGTCAATTATAGATATATAATAAAAAATATAACAAAGTTTATAAATAAAACCAAAGCCAGTCAACTTGGACCTAATGAAACTGAAGAGCATACAGAAAGGTAAACGCCAATATGCCACTGATCACAAATTAAACCATAGAAGGAAGTTCATAGTTAACAAACTCAAGATTAAGAACAACCATGGACTGGCTCACGTGGATCAGCTTGAGAGCTAGCGTCATCAAAGATGAGAGCATGGTTTAGAGTATCATATTCGGATCTGATGGATGATGATGATAGCCTTGGCATTTTGATTCTTATGAACACTGCCTTGAACTTGCACAAAAGATGATGCCTGCTACAGCTACTTATTTTTATGCAAGAACTTGAAGCAATCACCGTCATCGATTAAAAAACCTCTGTAGACGTGAGCCTTTAATTTGGCAACGACCCCACCATGGAGAGGCCTTCTGTGCCTACCTAAATATACAACCGGTCTCTTCTTTTGAGAGGTTTCTCCATGCTCAAATTGATCACGGATAAGACGATAAATATTAGTGAAAGAATATCCCATGTTGATAATTAATGAAATCAACAGATTTCATCCTATGCTTTGACGCTCTTTCAAGATCTCTTTATGTTTCACTGATACAAAATGAAGAACTGAAGAAGTTATAATTGATTATTAATAAGCTATTAAGGACCAAATTATAATAATAGATTATTCTTCAGATATCAAAAACTGTTTTTGAGATTTTCTCTTTTATTTTCCTCTACTTTCTCCTCACCGCATTAGTATTTAGATGACAATACTATTTTTCTCCACTTTAATCTTTATTATCCTCCAGTCTGTCTGGTTCTCTACCATTTAAAGCTCAATGCGTACTTCCACACAACGAAATTAGTAACAATATTATTTTTTTCAACTTTATTCTCTATTATTCTCCACTCTGTCTGGTTCCATTTAAAGGTCAATGCATACTTTCACACAACGGAATTTCCTATATTATGAGAAAAATTTCAAAGAAAGCGTTGATTGATCTTCCAAGCACGAATTTCATCTAATCCGTTCGCAAGATATTGACATTTGTTTCCATCAAATACACAAGAACTCACATGTTTATTCTATTTCCTCTCTGTTCATCAACAAGAAAAATTACATATTTGTACAGCCATGATATTTTTCTCAACCATCAAACATCAGAATTTTTATCAAGATGGACAACTATTACAAAACCCAGATGCTTGTATAGCTCCATTTTTATAATTATATAAGCAAATATCAATTCCTATTCATTGCTTCAAAGGCTGCGGCAAAAAATTAGAATCTGAGTGTTTGGGAAAAGGCTGCGGCAAAAAATAATAGTTTCTTGTAAAAAAAAAATAGTTACTTTCACTATTATTTTTTGTGGACATGTTAGTAACGTTACATCACGTTACAAGATCTCTCTCATAATATTCACTTTCACTATTATTTTTTTCCGACATGTTAGTAACTTTACATCACATGTCAAGATCTCCCCCATAATACACTTTCACTATTATTTTTTGCGGACATGTTAGTAACGTTACATCACGTTACATCTTGTCAAGATCTCCCCCATACTGGGCTGTAGAGCGCCTCTCGGCGCAACAACATAAGATGTGTGATTTCACAATATATCACAACATACCCAAAAGGGTCTCCTTCAACTATATTATATACAAAGAGGTAAGGAATATTTACCTTTCATAACAAATGTGGGATAAATAGATTTCCACCTGTCTTATATAAAAGTGATTATAAAAGATTTAATTACATGATTCATGTAGGATAAATATATTTAAATGTATTAGAGTTATTTATGCCTTTTAATGATATTTTACCAACAATACCACAAAAGTCATAATTACATACTCTAACAGTTATCTTGGCTTGTAGCTAAAACATCCTTATACATTTTTTCCCAAATAATTTATTTGGCATAACTCCTGGGCCAACCCCATGACATTGTCCCCTTACATTAGAAAATAATACCTAGTGCAATGGAATCATCCCTTCTAGAAAATTGTTCAGTTGCAACTTCATATTGTGCTTCTTCAAAATATTTTGTAGATTTTCCATGCAATTAAAAATATATATATTAGAGAACATTTCCAATATGTAAAATGGATTATAAATAACATCTAAGTTAGAAGGTTGATAACTTACTAATTTTTGTCCAACTATTAGTGTGATTGTAGTTCCATCCAAGGTTTGTTGGAACTTCTTCCATAGCTCTCCCTTCGTAATGGGTGTAGTATAACTAAGGGATCTATATTTTTTCTAGTGACAATAGGAAAAATATTATGGTTAAGTTCAGACATTATAAAGAATCTAAACTATGTTCATATTTATAAAAAATAATTACCATATCATATTTGAACCTTTGATAAACTTGACATCTAGAGGTGTGCAAGTACCACTCTTTTTCTCTATTTTCCTTACTTTTTTCTCCTTATATTCTTCATCTCAACTGGAAAATAAAGAATATAAATGAACATAGAAACCCCTAATTATTACAATAATATATGAAAATTTTGTTAAATGTACAACATCAAGAACCATTCTCCATAAGACTTGTGTCGTATCAATTTTGGAACTTATGTTGTATTAAGTTCATAAACCTATTCATGCGACTTGTGTTGTATCAAAGTCCAAAACTTATGTTGTATTAGGATCATAAACTTATGTTTTATTAAGTTAATATCTTTTGTTGTATCAAGCTATGTTGTTGAGGGTGTAAGAGATGCATGTACTATGATCTGATGTTGTATTAAGACCAAGATCTTATGTTGTATTAAGATGAGGACCTTGTGTTGTATCAAGGTCAGATACTTTTGTTGTATCAAGTCCAAAACTTATGTTTTATTAAGTTCATGATTCCTTTGTTGTATCAAGACTATATATACTATGTGATGTATGGCTAGTCATGGTCACTAGATGCTACGAGTCTCCTTTAGGGATTAGTTACCTCTAGAGTGATTTCATTTAGCAATGATAATATGACCCATGGTAATACATATGATCATAGGTTAGAAACAATTATTCTGAGTATGATATGATAAATATAGTTAGTTAATTAAACACTCATGGACCATGCATAATTAATTAAATGATAAATGATATGAGCATAGAAATAGAATAAAGCTTTGAATTGTCTACTTCATACCTTCAGTGAACTTGAATGGAAAATACTTCTGTTAAGTCCAAGTTGTGGAAAACAAGTTTTGGTTAATTAAGGAATTTTTTCCTTAATTTATGGAATGTGGTTGTTGAAGATGACATTGATGGTGAACCACTAGTTATATTCAGTTCAGTTCAGTTTAGTTCATTTCAGTTACATTCAATTATATTTAGTTCATTTCAGTTACATTTAATTATGTTCATTTTAGTTAAATTACATTTAGTTATGTTCTGTTTGATTACATTTGGTTCCATTTCAATTCAGTTCAGTTCAATCAATTATCACTCAGTTAGAGGCAGCTAACACTAGTGAATAATGGAGAGCGTATACCTTCATTGTGGGAGATAATTACAAGGTGACAACTTGGAACCAATTCAAGGAAGGCACAATAGGTAATGTGAGAAGAGTACGTACAGTGTTTATAGTGCTCATAGTTCCCAAAAGGCATGAAACCATTCGCTACCTTCATTGTATGTCTGAATAAGCTTGTTATTAGAGTACTATCCACTTGGAAAGGCTATGAATCTTGGGATATTATAAACCCACTTATACCTAGGATAATAATTTTAATCATTTTTTAATAATTTCCTACCCACTAGACTAGATAGTTGGCATCCACTTGCACCACTTGTCAACTCTTTCCATATATACCACAGGAGCACATTTATCTTGATTCTGGTTAGATCCTTCCAACTTCATTTACTACTAGAATTAGTAACTTTGCCTTTCTATAGATTGTCTTTATATTGCTTTTATCCTACTTTTTTGTAGACAAGGTAAAGATAGTCAACTAGGAAACTGTTATCTTTTGTTTCCAACCCATCCTCCATGATTTTCTCTCCATATTCCATGATTGGCATGTTTTTCTATCACTCATGACAACTCAATCATGGTTCAGCCAATTCGTTGTTGAACATTGGGTTCAACGCTCCCAGTGATTTTCATGACATGGACTAATTATCTCTCAAGATCCTAACTTTGGCAATTGTGGTAGAGATTAACACATGTGGTTTTTGGTCTAATCACAATCGTGAGTCCAACAATTGGTAGCAGAGTAGGTTGATTCAGGGTCAGTTTAACCACTTGAATTCTTTGATTTTTTATGATGGATAATAAATCTAAGTTTAATAAACACAGATTACCTTTATTTGATGAGAATAACTATGCATTTTGGAGTGTTAGGATGAATTTTTTTTTGCATTCTAAAGGAGTTAATGTTTGGAAAGTTGTATTGAATGAATAAAAAAATCCAACAACTATACCAACAAATTCCATAGGTAAAAAACTCTATGAAAATAATTCCAAAGAAATGTATGCATTTCTTGGAGGCTTGGAAGGTTTTGAATTTGTTAAGGTAATGCACTATGAGTCAACAAAATAGTTATGGGACAAACTTAAAAATATTTATGAAGGATATGTTAAGGTAAATAATGCTAAACTACAATCTTATAGGAGTCAATTTGAAATCTTAAAGATGGAGGAAAATGAAGATGTAGCATCCTATTTCTTACTAATTGATGAAGTAGTTAATACCATGAGAGGTTTAGAAGAAAATATTAAAAATATCAATATTGTGCAAAAGGTACTTAGATATTCACCTATAATATTTATTTCAAAAGTATCTCCTTTAAAAGAAAGAGCTGATCTTCATACTTTATAAATGGATGAATTACATGGAATTCTAACAGCGTATGAAATGAAGACTTCTAGTGAGAATTCTTCCAGGAAAGAAGCAACTTTAAAGGTCGAAAAGAGAGACAAGAAAAAGGTTGAAATCGAAATCAACAACCATGAAGACTCGGAAGAATATGTGGAAGAAGCTAACTTTGTCAAAAATCTAAGGAGAGGTATTGTCAAGTACATAGGTAAACTTCCACTGTACTTTGAGGGAGAACTACTCAGTGGGTGAAATTCATAAAAGAAAAGGATCGTGTTTGAGGAATAAGTTGTTTGATATATACTAAATTTATCTTGCATTTATGATTATGCTAATAGAAATATATATATTCGAAGTTCCAAAGTGGGGAAGAATGCTCACTCTACATTGAGGGAGATCTACTCAGTGAGTGAGATGTCTAAATGTAGTATTGTGGGAAGAGACCAAGGCTCCAATATTTGTATGTTATTTATTATTGTTTTATTTTTGTTGAGGAAGATATTTTTTCCTCTACACCTATATGTATTGACTTAGAGAGTTCTATGTGTATTAATTTTTCATGCTTGAGAAAGATGTCTTCGTATTGTAATCAAGATTTCTACATATTTCGTGAAAGCAACGACTTCTTTGGATAGAGGACTGACCCCACCCTCTCTCCAAAGGTATTCTTCATTAATTAATTAATTAATTATGTTTATGTGGGCAATGACAGCTTCTTACTCTATTAATGGATAGTTTCACAATATTTTTTCGTAGTATGAGTTAGAGCAACCTCTATTATATAGATTTCTATGATGACTTGATCATCATAAAGTGTTTCCTTTTAATTAAGAAGTTGGAATAAATTGTTAAAGACTAAAATGATTTTAGTAACCATGGCTAGGGGGTGGGATTAATCAAGTAGTTATGTTGAGAATTTGACAAGAAAATATTTAATTAACTCTTCACCTTGGTGGATTTCTCGCCCAGCTCTGGGGTGGCCTCTCAACGAGATAATATATGCCATACAGAGAGCCAATTGGTTGGGAAGAAAGTTTAAGTCAAGTCCCTAGTATCCCTAGGTTTATTAAGTTCTTGTAGAAACTTTCTCATACGTATGCGGTGCTAGAGAAATTGTTGATGGTAATGCATTGTTATTTCTCCATATAATATTGTAATGAAATGTGAAGTTGTTACTAAATATCTATTTTACCTTTGTGAGATAGGGATGCATTTTAATAATTATTCTTTTCTTCACTAACTGAATTTAAGCATTGAGATATCTTTATTATGATTATGTGATTCAAAATATTTAGCTAAGTGTTTTGGATAACCTTAACTTCATGCTAATAAGATTTATATGGTTGATTGAAAAAAATTCTTATGATTAAGAATGTTCTTACAAATGAAAGAAGTTGACATGGTTAATTGAAAAAGGCTTCATGCAATAGTTACATTAAAATTCATATATCCCTGTAAAAATTAAATGTGTTCTTGTATTTTGGAATTAGCCTACAAAAAGAATTTTTATAGAATAGAAAGTTAACATTGTAACTTTAGGTATAAACTTACTATTCTGAATTATATTAAATAAATAGCTAAAGAGTTGAATTTACAACTTTATGAATGAAAAGAGTTGTATAAAAAAATGAAGATATAATGAGGTTGTGGATGGTAATAAGAAGGTTTATGTATGCTCATGTAGGATATGTTAAGAGATGTAAAAATTATAAGTGGTTTGCAAGGGCACCTATATTTCTGAATGATTGAAAAGTACAAATAGATATCCTTCTTAAATAGAAGCTTGATTATATAAGTTAATAAAGAAATACAAAGAGTTGGAAACAATATATATTATAAAATACTTACTCGTAAAAATATTGAGGTTGTTTATACCTTGCGTTAGCTTCAAATGGGGATTGTGTCTTTGTTACTAGTTGATATGGAGATGTGTTAAAGTGCTCATTTAGTAATATGTTTCGGAAGAAAGGAATTTTGTTGAATTGTAAAGAAATAGCCCATTAGTTAGTGATGAATAATGAATAACCCTTTAATACAACAACTTTCTTAACTGAATTTGTGGCTCCAAATTTTCAAAATATTTATGAAAGATAAGTTATGATTAAGGATTGAGGATTGGATTGTAAGATAGCCATGTAGTTGTATCAATGTTATATCTCCATATAATATGATACTTAAACTCTTACAAGACAATAGAATTAAGTTACGTATAAGAATGAAATTGAAGTGAAAGTACCATAGTTATAAGTCACATACCCATATAACCTGCTAAATTGTATATCTAAAAAAAAATATTTCACATAAGACATGGGCCATGAATCTTTCTCTAACATTTATTCCTGAGCTTAATCGTTTCTGCAATAGTCCTTCCGCATATAAAAAGTTCCCTTCTACAAATCAAAGGTCCCTTCCGCAAACAGAAACTCCCTTATGCAATTCCACTTCCGCAATGCGGATTGCGAAAATCGCTTAATTCTTTTATAATCTTACCCTTCTGCATTTCCTCTTCTGCAATGCAGATTGCAGATTGCGGAACCCATGTATTTTAATCAGTTTTCCTTTTTACTTTCCACATTCCGCAATGTAGATTGTGGAAAGCCTTATAATTTTCACAAATTTCCTTTCCTCTTTTCGCATTTCACAATGCGTATTGCAGATTGCGGAAACCTTAACATTTTTACGATTTTACTTCTGCTTTCTGCATGCCGCAATGTGGATTCAAGATTGCAGAAACTATTATATATTATAAATTCTCCTTTCCGCTTTCCGCATGCGGGTTGCGGGTTGCATAAACACTCACATCCTTCTCATTTTTATCCGCCACTTTCCGCTTTTTGCAATGCGTATTGCAAATTGTAGAAACAATTAATTCCTTTATAGTTTGACTTTGAGTTTTTGCTTTTTGCAATGTAGATTGCGGATTGCAGAAAGTCCTTATATTTATTATATTTTTAACATTGTTTCTAATTTCATAATGTGGATTGTGGAAACACCCCAATTCCTTATAACTTTTACTCTATTTTTTATTTCCACAATGCAGATTGTGGATTGCAAAAACACCCCATTTCCTTATAAACTTGACTCTGCACTCTGCTCCCGCAATGAGGATTGCGGGTTGTGGAAACATTTGAATTCTGGATACATTTTTAGGCTTTTGTGGGCCTTCCGGCCCCAATTATTTTCACCTACCTTCTCTATTTTTTCTTGGAAAGACTAAGGAGTTGCCAACCCTCGATGGGCTCACGGATTTAATTCATTGAGTTACTTAGACAAGCATAGGATTAGGTATTTTTTAATGGTGTAAAGTGACCAGTTTTCTAAGAAATCCAACAGCCAATCTCTCCTTCATATTTTTTACCCTCCCTTAGGAATTTAAGGTATTATACAGGGGATTCATAAAACTAGGAAAGGGGCTAAAACTAGGAGAGCACATTGGCTTCCCTACCAGGGGTCCCTTAGACTGGGTTTAACAAGGAATCGTACAACATCCTAGTAATTATTTATAGAAACAATATTACACCATTTGAGCAACCAATATCACCAAATGCAATTCATAGTCATTCAAAACATAATATGAATATACACCAGCTCATAAGCAACATTTTCATCAATAAAACTAAAACTGGTATTTATCATTTCAGAAGCATTGAAGCACACATTTACACATATGCAAATATACCATGAGCTCAATTGATTTGCATAAACATAAACCTAGTAATGAAACATGTTTGGAAAGTGAGTCGTAATGAAAAAGTAACAACCACATTCCACCCAACAGTAGATTCGGCACAGATCTTCTCTCCCCTCAATCACCCCCGAGCTAAACTATGCATGTCAAGAGTGGAGACAACCAACCTCATTTCAGGAATCCAAGAAGAAATCACTTGCCTAACACAGAGTGCTCACACAGCAAGTATTTATTTCAACTCTTACCTAACACAGAGTACTCACACAATAAGAGTTCATTCTTTCCAAGCATACTCAACATCTTCCTTCCTCCTCGCATATGCCCTCTTATAATTTGGTTTCCTCGGTATTATTTTGCAGATATGGTCCATTCCCCAAGGAATCCCCATCATCCACTATGCCCTAATTTCTCCAGGGTCTATCCAATATTCTTTTACAGCTACGATCCATTCTCCATTGAATCCCCGTCAACCACTACGCCCTACTTTCTCCAAGTTTTTTCTGACGCCATTAAGGTGTTTCGACGCCTCATGTACTTCCCTGAGGTTTACTGCTCTAAGTCTACCCCACTTGCATGCATAATCTCCTCTTTTAATGTGACTTGTCGCTTTTCATTCATAATTTCATTAAAGGAAAAATTTGGTAGTTACAATTGTTCTCTAGGGACTGTTTGGATGGTTTCTACAATCATCCAAACTCATAAAAAATATACAATCAAGATTTAATATTACAAGTAATGTTTATAAATCAAGGCATATTACATCCACACACCCTTATTGCAACACTATCCACAATGTTCTTAGTATTCCTCCATAGCATCAGGAAATAAACCTAGGTACTTCTTTTGCACATCTTCCTATAGTTCTCAAGTCCCCTCCTCCAGGATAAAATGCTTCCATTGCACCTTAACCCGAGTGCAGACCCAGTTTCGAAGTATTGTTTCTTTCTTGTCCAGAATGCACAAAGGTTCCACTTGAAATTCTCCTTATGGTCCCACCTGCACCACATTCCAGTCAATGATATGAGTGGAATCATGTATATATTTCTTTAGCAATGAAATATGAAAAACATTATGAATTCTTAAGTGTGCTGGAAGAGGAATTTTGTATGCCACGGATCCAATCCTTTCCAAGATTTGAAAGGGTCCACAGAACTGTGGTGCTAATTTGTTACATCTTCCCAATCTTAGGGATCTCTTTTTGGGCTTGACTCGGAGGTAAACATGATCTCCGAGGTAAACATGATCTCCGACCAAGAATTATTTATGATGTCTCTTCAAGTCAGCATAATTCTTTTGGCGATACTGCATCGCCTCCAAGTTATTTTTTACCTTTCGAACAATCTGTTACATTTCTTGTAACATTTCAGGTCCTACTATCATTTGATCCACAATATTATCTCAGCTAACAGGGGTAGTATACTTTTTCCCATACAGGATTTCGAATGGGCTCATCTTGGTCGAGGCCTGATAACCATTAATGTATGCAAACTCTACCATCTGTAAGTAGTCTTCCCACTTATTAGGCCTCTCTGTGACATGCATCCTTAGCATGTCTTTGATGACTTGGTTAGTTCGTTCTATTTCTCCATCTGTCTCAGGGTAATAACTAGTGTTGAAATTTATCTTGGTTTCTAACCATGCAAACAATGATTTCCAAAAGTTTGATGTAAACTTGACATCCTAGTCATAAATTGCCATCTTTGGTACTCCATGAAGTCCGAATACTTCCTTCAGAAATATTTTTGCAACATTGAAAGCCTTCTAAGTAGACTTCATAGGAATAAAATGAGCAGACTTGCTTAACTTATCTACTACAACCATAATTGAATCATGTTGTTTATGAGTTAATGTAAAACCTATGATAAAATCCAAAGATATCATCTCCCATTTCCATTCAGGAATTTTAAAAGGTTGTAACAAACCTGCTAGATGTTGATGTTCAGCCTTCACCTGTTGAAATTCCAAACATTTAGACATATAATCAACTAAATCTGCCTTTATTTGGGGCAAAAGAATTTCTTTCTGAGGGATGTTATCATATTTTGGTAACTAGGGTTCCCTACATAAGGAGGTCTATGCATTTCATTTAGAACAAACAATTTTAAATCTGCAACATTAGGCATGTATATTATCCCTTTAAACCAAATTAACCCTCTATAGTCTACTTTGAATTCTGTCCCATTCAATTTTACCTTGTATTTCAGTCATTTATTTAGTAAATTTTCATATTCATCATCATGGATGTTGGTTGTTTTTATTTTTCTCATCAGATCACTTTCTGGTTGGCTCATAGTAATCTCATATACTTCATGAGCTCATTTACTGAGTGCATAAACCACCCTATTTTCCTTACCCTTGATATGCTTTACATCAAAATCAAATTCACTTAAGAAGGACATCCATCTTGCTTGTCTGAAATTTAACCCCGTCTGAGTAAAAAATTTCTTTACACACGTGTTGTCTATCAACAAAAGGAATATTTTCCCTAATATGTAGTGGTGCCACATTTTCAAGACATGCACTACTAGTACCAATTCTAAATCATGCACTACATAATTCCATTCATGCTCTTTCAATTTGTGAGATTCATAACATACCACATGTCCTCCTTGACATAATGCTACCCCTAGTCCTTCCTTACTAGCATCTATACATACTATGTAGTCTTTATAGGGGTCAACCACCTTCAATATTGGAGCCATGGTTAACAATATTTTTAGATTTTCAAGGCTCTCCTGACACTTCAAGGACCACAAAAAATTTACTCTCTTATTTTGTAAGGAAGTAATGGGATAGGCTATCTTTGAGAATCCTTGGATGAATCACCGGTAGTAACTGATGAGTCCCATGAAGTACTGAATGTCAGCGAAATCCTTAGGCACAGACCATTCAGAAAAATACTTAATATTTTGAGGGTCTACCACGATCCCATATTATGAGATGACATGACCTAGGTACTGAATTTTTTTTCTTAAGGTATCCACACTTCTCGCACTTAACATACAACTGATGCTCTCTTAAGGTCAGTAGCACAAATTCCAAGCGTTGTTGGTGTTCTTCCTCCGTCTAGGAGTAGATTAGGATGTCATCAGGAAATATCAACACAAATTGATCTAGTTATTTGTTGAAAATACTATTCATTAGGCACATGAATGTAGCATGGGCATTGGTTAAGCCAAAAAAAATTACTATGAATTCGTAGTGCCCATATCGAGTCCTGAAGGTTGTTTTACTTACATCTTCTTCTTTAATCCTAATTTGGTGATAACAAGGCCACAAATCTAACTTGGAGAATATTTTTTCTCCCCACACTTGATCAAATAGATCATTGATTCGAGGAAGAGGATACTTGTTCTTGATGATTACTTTATTCAGCTGTCTGTAATCTATGCAAAGCCTTAGAATCCCATCCCTTTTCTTAACAAATAAGACTGGTGCTCCCCAAGGAGACACACTGGGTCTAATGTAACCCTTAACTAGCAGTTCTTGTAACTAAATTTTCAATTCAATTAACGCAGGCATCCTCATACAATATGGTATCTTAGATACCGGTGCAGACCCAGGCACAATCTCAATGGAGAAATCTATATCTCGTTGAGGGGGTAGTCATGGTATATCTTCTTGAAATACATCCATAAACTTACTTAAGACTGGGTGGTCTTTTACCTGTGTTTGACCTTGATTAAGGATTAGTTCAGTGACATGCACTGCATACATATTATAGCCCTTTCTCATACATTTCTTTAAATGCATGGCTGAGATTTTCCTTAAGGAGACAGGTTTGATGATACCTTCTACCTTCCTAACAATTTGATCCGCATCCACATAAGTAAATTTTTTATCAAAACAATTCAATATTACTTTATACTTTGCTACCCAATCCATTCCAATAATCATATCATATGAACCTAAAGGAAAAACATTCAGATTAATCCTAATCATATGATCCCTTATTTTAACTTCCCAATCAGCAATAAACTCAATTACATTTCTCCTAGATCCAGTAGCCAATTGGACTGACTAGGGTTTTGCACGCCTTACCTTGGTGATCTGAAAGTCCTCCATTCCTTGGAAGTGATGTAACTTAAGGTAGACCCTGGATCAATTAGTTTAGAAAGACTTTGGCTAGAGATAGTACTTTCAATCTCCACAATTGCATATTGATAATCTGCTTGTCAATTCTCCAGGGATGCATTAATCTGGTGGTACTTTTCCCAACTTCCCCAATAGTGGAATCTTCTTGCGGGTTGTGAACAACCTCATTAGTTTGGTTGAGGAGTGGGAAGTTCCTTCGCAAGTGGGGTTCTCCACATTGCCAACACTTCAGGGGTTCTTTAGGGGTTCCCACAGTCCCATTAGGTCCAAGGTTCACAGATTTATAGTACTTCTGGGGAAGTTGTTCATTTTTGTTGTAGGAATTTACTTGTGGATTCCTTGGCATGTTCCTGAAGGGTGGGGGCTGGAAGCTCTTCTTCCATTGGTTGTAATTTTCATGTTCTTTACCCTTCCATACCTTGGAGAGTTCATTCCTCTGTTTGTATTGTTGAAAACACAACCTTTCCTTTCTTAAGGCTTCATCCAAGGTTTTGGGATTGTCGAATTCAATACGGCCCTTATAATACTACAGCAAACAACACAAAAACCTCTGCACTTTCACTTTTTCTTCTTTAATATACGACACAAACTGTAGCGATTCAATAAATTTTTTAATGAGGTCCTCTATATTCATTTGGCCAAGTTTCAATTCATATAATTCTTTGGTCTTTCTCTCGTAGTATCTCTCTAACAAATATTGCTTCTTGAACTCTAACCATTCCATGTTCTTCATTTTTATTCCCTAGGAAATCTTCAGATCCTGTCACCAAATGTTGGACTTTCCCTTCAGGTTGTAGATGTCCATTCTCACCTTCATGTTGCTAGATTAATTATACTTTTGAAATTACTTCTTAATGTCTAGAATCCAAGTCTCTGCTTCTTCTCCGGTCTTGGATTCCCCGTCGAAGCTGGTTGGATTTATCTTTTTAAATTCTCCTTCCAAGTGGTCGATTTTTCTTTTACCAACCCACTTGGTTCGATTTGCAAATTTTTGAGTTCCATTGGAGGAACTGTCTTTTCTTTCGGCACTTTCAAGAATTTTTGGGTCCCTCCTAATCTCTATTTGGGGTTTTCCCCATTATTCTTCTCTTCCATACTTTGCAACAATATCTCATTAATCTCCTCCTGCCTTTCCTGAGCCTTGTTTAGCTTCTCATTATCCGCTTTGAAGCTCTGTATTTCTACGATCGGGTTCCTCATTGTCTCTAGAACTTGATTGGCTTTAGAGTGTTCCTTCTCTAGTTGCGATGAGCGTGGTGTTGGTACACCTTCTTCAGGTCGATCTGCATTCTCAATTTGTGAGGCCATTGTTGTATCATGTTGCAGAACAATTTTGCATGTGCACAAAACATTCCAATGCAAATTGTTGTGATTAGAACAAATTTTTTCGTAACAATTCAACAGAACTAGATGTTCCCAAAAGGCAACAGGTTGAAACTTTGTAGCTCTAATACCATATGCCACATACCCATATAACCTGCTAAACTGTATATATATAAAAAAAACTTTCACATAAGACATCGGCCATGAATCTTCCTCTAACATTCATTCCTAAGCTTAATCGTTTCTGCAACAATCCTTTCGTATATAAAAAGGTCCCTTCTACAAATCAAAGGCCCCTTCCGCAAATAGAAACTCCCTTCCGCAATGCGGATTGTGTATTTGCAAAATCGCTTAATTCTTTTATAATCTTACCATTCCGCATTTTCGCTTCCGCAATGCGAATTGCGGATTGTGGAACCCCATGTATTTTAATCAGTTTTCCTTTCCACTTTCCGCACTCCACAATGTGAATTGCAGATTGCAAAAAGCCTTCTAATTTTCACAACTTTCCTTTCCTCTTTCCGCATTTTGCAATGCAGATTGTCGACTATGGAAACCTTAACATTTTTATGATTTTCCTTCGTCTTTCTGCATTCTGCATTCTGCAATGCAGATTGCAGATTGCATAAACTCATATATCTTATAAGTTTCTCCTTTCCTCTTTCCACGTGTGGGTTGCAGGTTGCAGAAACACTCACATCCCTCTCAGTTTTATCCTTCACTTTATGCTTTCCGTAATGTGGATTACAGATTGAAGAAACACTTAATTCCTTTATAGTTTGACCTCTAGTTTCTGCTTTTCGCAATGTGAATTAAGGATTGTGCAAAGTCCTTATCTTTATTACATTTTTAACCATGTTTTCGCTTTCATAATGTGGATTGGAGAAACACCCCAGTTCCTTATAACTTTTACTATGTTTCCACTTTTCACAATGTGGATTGCAGATTGCAGAAACACCCCATTTCCTTATAAACTTTACTCTACTTTTCACTCCTGCAATGTGGATTGCGGGTTGCGGAAACTCTTGAATTCTGTATACATTTTTAGGATTCTTCAATCCTTCCGGCCCCAAGATTTTTTACCCACCTTCTCTATGTTTTCTTGGCAATACTAAGGAGTTCCCAACCCTGGATGGACTCATAGATTTAATCTGATTGAGTTACTTAGACAAGCGCATGCTTAGGTATTATTTGGTGGTGTACAGTGGCAAGTTTTCTAAGAACTCTAGCAATCAAGCTCTCCTTCATAGTTTTTACCCTCCCTTAGGAATTTAAGGTATGATACAGGGGCTAAACCCAGGAGAGAACAATTGATTTCCTACCAAGGGTCCATTAGATTGTCTTTAACAAGGAATCGTATAGCATCCTAGTAACTCTTTATAGAAACAATATTATACCATTTGAGCAACCAATATCACCAAATGCAAGTCATGGTCATTCAAAACAGAATATGAGTATACACCAACTCATAAGAAACATTTTCATCAATCAAGCTAAAACTAGTATTTATCATTTCAAAAGCATTGAAACACACATTTACACATATGCAAATATACCCTGAGCTCAATAGATTTGCAAAAACATAAACCCAATAATGAAACATGTTTGTAAAGAGAGCCTCAATGAAAAAGGAACAGCCATGTTCCACCCAACCATAGATTCGGCACATATCTGCTCTATCCTCAATTTCCCCCAAGCTAAACTATGTGTGCCAAGAGAGGAGACAGCCAACCTCAGTTCAGGAATCCGGGAAGAAATCACTTCCTAACACAAAGTACTCACACAACAAGTATTTATTTCAACTCTTACCTAACATAGAGTGCTAACATCGTAAGAGTTCATTCTTTCCCAGCATATTTAGCAGCATCCTACCTCCTCGCATATTCCCTCTTATAGTTTGGTTTCCTAGGTCTTACTTTGCAACTACAATCGATTCCCCGAGGAATCCTCGTCAACCACTGTGCCCTGATTTCTCTAGGGTCTTTCTGATCTTATTTTGTAGCTACAGTCCATTCCCCATTGAGTCCTCGTCAACCACTACACCATGCTTTCTCCAAGGTCTTTTTGGTGCCTGGTGTACTTCCCTGAGGTTTATTGTTCTACGTCTCCCCCTCTTGCATGCATAGTCTCCTATTTTAATGTGACTTATTGCTTTTCATTCAAAATTTCATTAGAGGAAAAATGTAGTGGTTACAACTGTCCTCCAGGGATTGTTTGGACGGATTCTGCAATCATCCAAACTCATAAAAAAAAATAGATTCAAGATTTAATATTACGAATAATGTTTATAAATCGGGGGCTATTACGTTATAAATAGAGACTAATATGTTTGGCTTTGTTTAGACATGTTAAAAAAATAAAAAAAATTATCCCACTTCCCTAAAAATCACATTTATGGTTTGGATATTCCTAGATACATGAATAATATTTTGAGGTCATAACAACCAAAAAAAATTATCACAATATTAACAGCCTAAAGTGAATAACATATCAAAAGTATGAGATATTGTGTATTAATGTAAATATTAATGATGTACATGTCTGTAAGGTGAGAAGAATAAAGTTTGTTTATATCACTAGCATGAAAAGTAAAAGAAATTTTTTTTTAAAAATGAGATATTTTTTTACAGAATATATAAGGAAAATAAAGAAAGGCTAAAAAGATTTTCAAAATATGCCCATTGCAAAAGGAAAATATAATATATCAAATAATTTTGATAAATAAAAGCATTAAAAATGATAATTTAAAATTAAAAAATATTAGTAAAACCATTTTAATTTTTATTATATTTTATTATAAAAAAATATGTTTTATTTAAAAGAAAGGCACATCAATAATAATAATTTCAAATTTTAAATTGAAAAAATACTGAAATTATTATTATTATAAAAGTAACATTTTAGTTAATTTGTTAAGGCAAGAAAATAACACAAACATTTGTTGAAGAAAATTTGTATAACATCATTATTCCATTGAATCCATTTGAACAATAAAGCTAAAACAAATAAAAAAATATTATTAATTAAGTAAAAAATTTCAAACTATTTAATCGATCATTATGAATTAAGTAAAAATTCCGCAACTACCTAATTATTATTATGAATTAAGTAAAAATTCCACAACTACCTAACTATCTCAAACTATGAAATGATCATTATGAATTAAGTAAAAATTCCACGGCTACCTAACTATTGTACTTAGTGTATTAATTAAAAAAGTTGGCATTATGGTTTGATGATTATTAAATAAAACTAAAAAGTGTATAGTAAATTATTACTCAAATATAGTAAATTATGTAAAATATAAAAATATATAAAAATAAATTATATTTTTCTAAAATAAGTTAATGCTTATTTTCATTAACAATAATATACGATATATATAAATTATGTGAAATATAAATATATAAAAAGTTTATAGTTTGTAAATTAAATTTAATACTTGTTCTTTTTAACAATAGTATAAATATACTATGTATTTGAAATTAGGAAAATAATTTTTTTTTAAACTATTCAGAAAAAATAATGTTTATATCATGTGTTTCGATCAAAGATAATCATATTTTTATGAATATATTTTATATTAAATAAATAAAATATAAAAATGTAATAATAATAATACTAATATGATTTATAAAAATTATTATTATTAAAATTAATAAAAATAATTATATAAATGTAACAACCATTTTAATATATTTTTATAAGGATAAATCCACAGTTTATATATGGAGAGTAAACAATAAAAAGTATGGAAATTTAAGTTTCTTTAAGAATGGAGACTATTTGGATTTATGTCTAGAAAATAAACAATAAAAAACATAAACATTTAAGTTTCTTTAAGAATTAAAACGATTTCAAAATGGGTTAAATATATAAATAAGATTATATTAAAGTAAATTATTTAAAGATATAGAATTAATGAAATTAGATGAAAGTTATAGTTTAAATATTTAAATTTAGTTAAATACTAATGAATTTAAAAATAATTTATCAAAACAAAAATGATTTAAAAGAAAATTAAACTGGAATATAATTAATATGTTATCATTTATAACAATATATAATCATATTGTATTATTATAAGATAAGAATCTTGTTAAGTATTCATATAGTATATTATGTCATTTATTACATACTATCATATACGTATCATTAATAAATGAAAAATTAGACGACATATACTTTAGGTAAGGAATGTATGATAATATATTATGTATGCAACACATATTAGATGTGTTAGAGTAATGTATGTTTACATAAAAAAATGTTGATCTCTTAAAACAAACCTTAATCCAATAGGAACACATGTAATAATACTCAACTTAGTGGACTCGGACAATATTCCTACAATAGTATTTACATGTGCACAATACCCTAATCCAATAGGAACACATGTAACAATACTCAACATAATGGACCTGACAATATTCCTACAATATAGTATTTACATGTGCACAATAGATTTGATTGTTGAGAGGTCATTGCATTTACTATGCATACTTCAGAGCTTGATTACTCTCTCATTGTCTACCCTACTCATCATTTTCCAATAAAAGGATGAATCACTCTCGCCTTGGATAGGGAAAAGTTTCATTGCCATACCCTACTCATCATTCTCGCCTTGGATAGGAAAAGGGTTGAGAGACACGTAATGATTATGTAAGGAAAATTAGGTTATAAAGTTATGTTAAGGTCATGATAAAGTTATGTCAAGGCATTTCACTACAGTCAGCACATAGTATGAGCACACATTGGCTCGTAAGCAACATTTTTATCAATACATTAAATTTGGCATTTATTATCAAAATAGGAGTGTGGAAGCACACATTCACACATCTGCATGCCAAGCTAATTGTGCATGCCAAGAGTGGTGACAGTCAAACTCAGACCCATTCTCCAGTGGGGAGCCCTTTGTCTTACATAGACAATGTCTGCTTCAGCTTACCTAAACGCAGAGTGCTTTCCCATCCAGCCGTGCCCAACATACTGAGCGGCGTTCTCTTTATAGTTTCATCCTAGGTCTTTTGCAGCTCCTAGAATCTCTGTTTCGCTACCATTTTTTTCCTAGAGTGGGTCTAGCGCCATGCTCGCCTTCCCACGCCTGGTGCAACTGTCTGAGAATGACCCTTCACCTCCCCACTCTCCGCATGTATAATTTCTCATTCAACATGGTTGTCCTCATCATTTAGATTTATTTATTACAAGCATAATGTTTTCAGTTACAACTATCCTTCAAGGACCGATTGGCATATTCCAGGTCTACCAATCACATTCAAAAAATAAAATAGTCTTTTTAAAATTATTACAAATAAAGCTTAATACTTGGGGATATTACAAATAGCTAGGACAAGCCTCATTTCTAGGCTTAGGTCCTAAGCAAACTATACTTTAAAAATAAAATGCGAGAGGTCTGAACACATCACCTTGGCAAGACGATGTTAATGTCATCGTAATTCATAGGTGATGCCACAAGTGACATAAACCTGTCCATCAAATACAGAACCAATGCAAGTTAAATTACATGCGTAAATACATGTGACGGAAACCTTAATATGTTGCGACCAACATTCACATGGTGACAACAAAATAATGAATAATAGAGTAAAATACTTTTTTTTATTATTCATGGATTTTATAGGTGTGTGACATTTTATTTTTATGTTCATATAAGCAATTTTATTTTAGAGTATGAGGTGGTAAAGAGAGTATTTTTTTCTAGGATTGCACAAGGATGAGAGAAGTGTATTGTTTAGTTATTCCAAATTTGAAAAAAACAAATAAAAAATTAAAAGAATATAAAAATTAATTGGTGGCTTATTAATGAATAATTGATAACTGATTGGTAGCTGATAAATGGATGGAAAATAACTAGAAGAATGTGATTGCACTGAAGAGGTGCATTCTACAGTCGAGTAGGGGAGAGATGTGTAACTCCTTCCGTGCTCATCCTAGAGTTGACACGCGCCCTTTATAAAAAAAATAATAAAATGTTATTGAAAATAACATGTCGACTTAATTGAATTTCAATTATTTAGAAATGCATATATATAAAACAAAATTAAATAAACTAAAATCATAAACATTGGATTACACATTTTCTCAACATTTCAACCTTAAAAAAGGGTTTGCACCTTGACAAATTTGATCTCTCTCGGTGCTTGGTAGATCCACTTTTAGATGGATCTATGTTGGTAGATAAAAAAGTGCATGAATACAATGATAACTTATAATTTGGGGTAGATAGTTGTTAGTATACATAGATAACTTATAATTTAGTGGTAGGAGTCTATTTAAGTTCACCAACCACAAATTAAATGACAGTTATCTTAATGTATATATATAATATGTTAGGTTAACCAACCACAAATAAATTAAATAGTTATATATATATAGATATAGATATATAAAAGTTAAACTTCTTGTTGTTGTTTTATATATATAAATATAAATATAAATATAAGAGTTAAAGTTCTTGTGATTTTATATATATGAGTTAAAGTTATGGTTATGCTTTATATATATATATATATATATATATGTTTGTTTATTTATTCAAACTTCGTTTAACTCATATATATGAGTGTTAAAAAAAGTTTATGATTCAAACCAAAGAGTGCTCTAACTACATGAAATCTCCTTGGAAATTGATTAAAAAAATGCAGAGCGCGTCTGCAGGTTTCAAAAAAACTTGTGATCAGTGTATACCTAATGTCAAAAGTTCACATGGTTGAGAGTGACACTCATTGGGCGAAGTAGATTCTCCATCATCGAGTATATCTCTCTACAATTCATACTTATGGATGATGGAGATATTGGCCGTCCTTTCCCATCACATATTTTATTAACTAAATGTTGTACCATGTTTATAAAATAATATTAGCATTTTTATATAGTATTATGTTTATAAAATAATATTAGCATTCTTATATAGTATTGTGGCACATTTATATAGTTTGTAGTTGGATTAAGTGGATAGAGATCAAATACTTGAGAGATAGTTTGTTTTTATTATTTATTCTTCATATTTTTCTAGTTAAACTGGTTCAACTTTGAGTTGTTTATGACTAAATACATGTTATTACAGACATTCTACTTGTTATCCATTTATCAACTATCATTTGTTTTGTGTATTCTTTATTTTATCTCACATTCTTCTAGTTATCTACCATGAACTGTTGTTTATCCATTCATCGCCTATGACTTATCCATGTATAGCTACTAGTGATCTATACAATACACTTATCTTCGTCAGTAAATAAAAAAACATAGACCTTAGTCCACCTCAAATCTCAAATAAAAATGTATATAAATATGCAAAGCTTATACATGAAGGGATATAAGGATATGTATATCTCTCATCATCTACCAATTTTGGTGCAATTTTGTGAGCCCATGACTTAATTCATGAGTCAAGGATAATATGGGAGGCTATGAAATGATGACAGGAGGGAAACTGATAATCTACCAATTTTGTGCACCCATGCTATAAATCTTAGTCTCATATAATGACTGTCAAATGTTGAAGGATAGCAAGTCATGATATCTAGAGTCTAAATAACATCTGGGCAACTATCGATGATGACAGGAGAGCAATTCATCACCTACCAATTAATTTGTGAGCCTGTGGTTGAAATGTTAGAATCTCAATATAGGCCGCTATGAAATGATGTTGAGAGCAACTCGTTACCTAGAATGTCAACAATTTGTGCTTTGGATTTGAAGTTTGAAACAAACCATAAGTTAATTGTGGATACGTCAAATTTTGAACATCCAATGTGAATTGCTTTGGAGTCTTGGCATCTACTTTTATGTGAAAAATTGTTTTAAGAGTTTAATTATTGTGTTTTTAAACAATGGGAACAACAATCTTTCAAAAATATATTCAACAACTTGTAAATTGGATATATCAATAACTTGTGATTAAGTAAGAATTATTACTTCCCAAAACCCATTGTGATTTAGCAAGAGTCACAACGTCTCAAAACCCATAAAAGTGAGCCTCTATCCCAAAAACGCCACCTTGTTATTACCTCATATTAACTTAGGTCAAAGAAAGTAGATAAAAACAATGGTAACCCGAACCTAAAACCAAAACAACCAAGTCATCCACCACGTAGGTTGAAAAAACGGTGCCCACCAAAATTATAAATTTAAATCACGCGTGCGCGTAGTTTTAAATGTACCGCACACACAATAGAAGTGCGCTCGCACTTCTAAGTGCATACGTGTTCAATACGTGTGCACACATCTGTTAAGTTAAAACTTTGTTTTGATTTTATTTTCAAGCATTTGCAATGAAATGATGATGATGATGAACAATGATGATGATGAGGAGGAGGAGGATGACAATGATGATGATGAGAATGATGACTATGATGATGATGATGATGGAGATGGCGATGATGATGAACAATGATGGTGATGATGGTGATGATGATGATGATGATGATCACGATGACTATGACTATGATGACGATGATTATGATGATGATGATGATGATTACGATGATAAGGATGATGATGTTGATGACGATGATGATGATGACCATGACAATGATGATGAACAATGATGATGACGATAAAGATGACGATGATGATGATGATGATGATGATGATGACAATGATGATGACGATGATCATGATCATGATCATGAACAGTATGACTATGATGACAATAATTATGATAATGATTACGATGATGAGGATGATGGTGATGATAATGATTATGATGATGATGACAATGATGATGATGAGGATGATGACTATGATGCTGATGATGAGGATGAGGATGATGGTGATGAGGAGGAGGAGGAGGATGACTATGATGATGATGATGATGATGATGGGGATGAGGAGGAGGAGGAGGAGGAGGAGGATGATGATGACCATGGCCATGACCATGAACAATGATGGTGATGATGATGAGGAGGATGATAACAATGATAACAATGATGATGATGAGGATGATGACTATGACAATGATGGTGATGATGATGATGATGATGATGATGATGATGATGATGATGATGATGATGATGATGATTAGGATGATGGCTATGATGATGATGACAAAAATGAGGATGATGATGATGATGATGATGCCGATGATAATGATGATGAACAATGATGGTGATGATAATGATGATGATGATAGGTTTAGTTGAAACTTTGCTTTGATTTTATTTTCAAGCATTTGCAATGGAATGATGATGATGAACAATGATGAGGATGATGATGAGGATGATGACAATGATGATGATGAGGATGATGAGGATGAGGATGATGATGATGATGATGATGATGATGGTGATGACGATGATGATGAAAAATGATGATGATGATGATGATGATGATGATGATGATGATGATGAGAATGATGATGGTGATGATGATCACGATGACTATGACTATGACTATGATGACGATGATGAGGATGATGATGTTGATGACGGTGATCATGATGATTATCATGATTACGATGATGAGGATGAGGATGTTGATGACGATGATGATGAGGATGAGGATGATGATGACTATGATGATGAAAAATGATGGTGATGATGATGATGATGATGATGACCACAATGATGAGGAATAATGATGAGGAATAACGATGATGATGATGATGATGACGACAATGATGAGGATGAGGATGATGAATATGACAATGATGACAATGATGATGATGATGATGATGATGATGATGATGATGATGATGACCATGATGATGATGATGACCATGACGATGATGATGACCATGAAGATGATGATGAACAATGATGATGACGATGATGATGACTATGATGATGATGATGATGATAACAATGATGATGATGACGATGACGATGATGATGATGATGATGATGATGACGATGATGATGATGATGACAATGATGATGATCATGATCATGAATAGTATGACTATGATGAACATGATTATGATGAGGATGATGATGAATATGATGGTGAGTATAATGATGATGATGATGATGATGATGGCAATGATGATGATGAGGATGATGACTATGATGGTGATGATGGGGATGAGGATGATGGGGATGAGGATGATGATGATGATGAAGATGAGGAGGATGATGACTATGATGATGAAAAGGAGGAGGAGGAGGACGATGACGACGACGATGATGACAATGACGATGATGATGAACAATGATGCTGACGATGATGATAAGGATGATGACAATGATGATAATGAGGATGATGACTATGATGAGGATGATGAGGATTACTATGATAATGATGATTATGATGAAAGTTGAGCCTGAGCTTAGTGCATAAAGTTGATCTTGAGCTTAGTGCAGTAGCTCAGCCTCCTTTTAGAATGCATTTTTGTCACTTATTTTGATACGATGGAATTAGTTATCCCTCGTGTTCCTCATGGGATAATTCGTCTCGGTTCATCTTGTGCTCTCTTTAGTCTTTTCTGATTTCCTAGGCTGTAAGATGATGATTATTTGAGCTTTTGTTCTTGAAGATAGTGAATTTATTATATAAATGATGTCAAAAGGGTGTTTTCAAAGTAATGGGGGTGATTAAAATTCCAATACTGTAGTGGCTGTGACTCATGAAATTATTTTCATGTGATGGTTGTCCATCAATGTCTGCAAATGTATGGTCCATAGAATAGATAGATCATTTGGTACCAGAAATCTTCAAACAAGGGTGTGGCCATTGGTGTAATGAGTTTTATATGTGTATTAAAGATTTCTACAGTTTTCAATATTTAGTAATGAGATTTTGCCTGTTTTTAAGATTTAGTGATCAATATTTATAGTAAGCCATTTGATACTCCATACAGTGTGGCCCCTCTGACATCACATCTATAAAATTTGAAAGACGAAGGATTTTGTAGAGTCCACAGAGCCCAATGCTTTCTTCTTTCTTGATAGTAGTTGTCAATTTCAATTACTCATGGAACTCGCATCCAGGATTTTGATATTTCATCTTGCACAAGCACTCTCTGCATTTTTATTAGTACACGATTGATGACTTATTAACAAATCTTTATCTATCCTCTTATTTTTATATAAAAAACAACCATTCCAAATTTGATCCGAGGATGATGGCAATGATGATGATGAGGATTATGATTATGATGATGAGGATGAGGATGACTATGATGATGATGATTATGATGATGATTATGATGATGATTATGATAATGATGACTATGATGATGATTATGATGGTGATGACGGTCAATGTTGGATGCCTCCCTTACCCTCCACTAGCCATAGCTAAGGAGCCTAAGACCTCATAATGGCAACCATGGGCCTAAGAAGAAAGTAGTGGTGAATACTATATTGTAAAAATACTCGTACATGTGTGAATACCAAGACGTTGTTGAAGAACGTTAGTTATTAAATGGGATAAATGTTAGTATGTAAATGTTGTAAATGTTAGGTAGGAGCGCATGCGCGTCTCGTTGTGCGTACACGTTAATGCATGCACACACTCTTATTCACGCGTGTGCGCGCTCAATTACGCGTGCATGCACTTGTTACTAGTTTTAAAAAAAAAGAGATCCAGATTCCCGGGATTGCTACCAATTTTCATGGGTTTCTACAACAGTTCACATGTTTTGTGCTCCTGAACTCTACAATTTGGCTCACACAAAATCCTCACTCTTTGATCTATTGGATAGAATATCACTCTTGGAATCTAACAAGACTATTCAGTGGTCTTAGAAATTAGTGGATACATTCAAACTACAAGTTTTCATTACAAGAAGAGATCATTTTGAATAGGTAAGGTGAATTGTAAATAATTTTTTTCATTCACAAGATTTCAGATCATTTCATTGATTTATGTTTTATCATATGCCTATAATAATATCTCTCTCATAGACAACATTTAATTTCACAAGAAGAATTCCCAACTTCACATCTAAACAAGTCCCATATTCTCCATACAAGATGAAGTATGCAATGTTAACTAATTTACATTTTGACATGAATATATTTTGATTTCACATAATGATGGCATAGATGAAGGTATCTCTTGAGACTCTTCAATTAAAAAGAAAAAAATTTGAAGTAATCATGGGAGAGGGTCCATATTGAATAGTTCACCAAGTTGTCCATATTCTCTATACAAGATGAAGTATGCAATGTAGACCAATAATAATTTGCACATGAATATATAATAATTTCCCACAAGGATGGCATAGATGAGCCTTCTCTATTGGGACTCTTCAATTTGTATAAAAACCTTGGAAGCAATCATGGGAGAGGGTCCATATTGAATAGTTCACCAACTTGTCCATGCTCTCCTCTTCATGCTAGATTTATCATAACATGCCATTGAGCTTGATAGGGATGTCTCTACCTCAATTATTTCTCCTTTTTTCGGGGGATTTGCAACCTTCTCATTGTGTAATTAGTCAATTTGTTCTCTTAATAGTTAACTTGTAACTTAATGAGTGTAATGTATTCAATTTATTCCCAAGACATCCAAACACCAACTTGTGTCTTCCCTCGCAACTAATGTGGCATATTACGTGTAATGTCATCTCGTACGAAGGTGTTGGAAATGAAGAATATTTCACTCATCTTCTTTTCACTTCCAATACTTTTTTAACACAAAGGAAATCATAATCCTATAGCTATAATACCTACAAACTTGACTCTCTTTACTTGATTCAAATAGAGTATAGAAATGAAACATTAGTTCGAACATAAAGAGAAACCTTTAATCAATTTTTATCTATCAATGCCAATAATTACCATGCTAACATATATGTAATTTAGTTAATTATGTTAGAACGCTTCATGTTTCTTGTATAATGGAACTAATACCTTATTTGTTGCTTCTTATGCAGGGGTAGACCTCATAGTTTTGATAAATAAACTCTTGGAGATGGGAAACTCACATAACATAGCAAGAAAAAATAGAAGGAATATGCCCATTGAAAAGGAAAATGAGGTGAGAGAAAAGACCAGGTTGTAAATGGAGAGAGTTAGATATGGTCCATACATTTCCACTGATTCTGCGACTGATCCTAACATAGTTGATGAAATAACAACCTCTACTTCAGAACCACGGGTGAAGCGGTTGCATCCAACGAACCCAACTAAAATTCCAACATCAACACAATCTCCAACCAAAAATCCATCATTGATCCATGTTGAGGCTCTTGAAGACATAGGTATATTGAGAGACGCTGAGTATCAAGCATTGGACCTATGAGCAATGATTAATTTGCAATCTCTCCAAGAAGACCACAACCATGTCGAGCACACTCCCAATATGGACCGACATATGAATGAAGCACCAAAACAAAGAAGCCATGGGATTCGTAGCTCATGTCCACCTTCCCTGCCTCAACTGTCTACTGCAAGAAAAAGGACTCCTTGATGTATCCATCTAGATGAAAGTTGTATGTCAGGACTTGAAGGTAAGTTTCCCAAACGCATTATTGATTGGCAATGTAGCAAATTAATGAAGGAATATTTTGAATCCAAAGGCAATGCAAGTAAATGTCAATTATTACTATGTTTGTTAAAGTCAAATTGTCCAGTTGTTGTTAGGAGAATTTTGGGCATAAATATATTTAGAAGTTCAGAGGATGATAATCATATTGTTAGAAATCTCCAATCTGCTTTTAATGCGATTGGGAAGACGTCTCATAATAAAGATCTTTTTGCAGCTCGTTGTGTGTTATCAGAATCAGTGGTAAGCAAGTCCACACGGCAACGTTGCCTCCTTTCACACACTTCTCACATACTTAAATTAAATAGAAAAATTGTTAAGAATTACTCTTTTATAAGAGAAAATATTCAGACTCCAGGTGGAAAAGATTGTTGGCCTTTTGTCAGCAAGTTTCCTTGTCATGATATGAAGCTAATTGATGTTGTTAAGGACTTAGTAAAAAATTTCTGGCATGATCATACCAGACCTTCATCTAACCAAAGAGATGTTCTAAAGTTGAGAAAAGGTTCTACTAAACATGAACCCAACGTCAAATACTTCCTTGACACAACACAGACTGAACTCTATGAGAGATTCAGGAGTGAGCACACACAATTGAACCTGGGCCAAAGGTACTTTGAGAAATATAAACCATGGTACGTTCGTATATGCATTGGTCGAAACACATACGGTTGTAGATACCATGTAGAATATGAATATTTTATGACACGTATAAACATATATTTTGTGATTTGCAAACTAACCTTAAGCAGGGCTCCAATGAATTCGTAATACCACCGAATGCATCGAGATATTTTATCGTCACCATTATGTGTCCAAGGCATGAAGGACAAAAATACCATGTAAAATCATGTATATATGGGGATTGTTCTAGGTGCAGTGGGTTTTCTCTTTTGAACCATTGTATTCATGGAAGTGATGAGCATCAATTTGGCAATATGAGTGTGGACATGCAGAGCTTCAAGTACGTAACCTATCAATCAGATAGTACGAAGGAAAGTAAAAATATTTCATTGGTGAAGTAATAGGTGCAAATAATTATTGCATTTTTTTCCTCTTACATGTTCAGTTTCTACATATACATTCTAATACGACCCTTGTTTTAATGGAAACAGGTACGGGTATGTGATCTTTTTACGGAGTTCTACAAGAAAACCGAGCAGTATGTTCAACATGTGCATGTAGCGCGATGGCAGGATGAGCAGTTCAGAAAATACAAGGACAGCTTTCCCATTGGGACCATATTTCCAATTGTGCATTTTGCAGAAAACTACACCCTTCAGCCACAAAATGAAATTTAGAGTCAATACTACCATTCCGACCAAGTCAGCATCATGGTACATATTACATATAGGCATGGCCCTAAGAGAAGCATTAACAATAGGATAATACAGAAGGAGACAAAATTTTACATAAGTGATGACAGATGCCATGATATGCATTATGTGCAACATTGTTTTCAAATTTTCTATGATCAGCTAAAGGAGGGAGATATACAGATGGATCAGCATTGGATATGGTCAGATGGTTGTGTGGGCCAGTTCAAAAATGCCCGAGTCTTCCAATGGATGAGTATGTTAAATAAGACTTATAATGTGCCGCATATATGGAACTACTTTGAGACCGGGAACAGAAAAGATGAGCATGATGGGGTCGTTGCATGCATCAAGACTGCACTACAAAGGGAGGATATGAGGTTTACCAGAAACCCAAAGATGCAGAATCCATAGTTCAATGGTGCTTTGTAACAATGTTAGACCGAACTAAAGTGCAAAATACATCAACAGGGGTAGGAAGTCCAATCAGGAATTGGAATATGGTTGACATAGATCGATCCCGTTCCTATAGTTGCGGCACAGTACAATGAACACGTGGATTTCATTTGGTTCAAAGCTCAAACAACCCACTATTTAAAATATGAACGTGGAAACTTGCTTGCTTTTGTAGCCCTTGTAATAGTGGTGAATGGGATGAATGTGAATGCATGGGTTGGGTTAATGATTGGGATTGAGTGTCACTTGCAGTAGAACCACGTGTAGGGTCAATCAGTAATTTCGACAAACTACGACCATATCTCATATCTTGTAGAAACAAGACACATATATGCAGTTGTTGCCCCGAAATACAATGAATGGGGCACAAATTATTTGTTGGCATGATGCATTCAAGGTAAGAAAATCTGAACGGATCATTGATTGATGATGAAGGCAATGAATTTCCTATTGGCTTGATGGTGGTTGAGGGTGAATATCTTACACTAGATGGGAAATCAAGAAGAACTAGTGGGCATGTATTCATGGATTACAGACCAAGTTCTGTGGTCTATCACTTCACAAACTTGATTATTGGCATGAAAATCCATCTACAGATAATGTCAAATAAGAACTCAACCAAGGTACGTTACTTCTTTCCCCATTCAGAGAAAGAGAGATTGATGGCGAAAATTAGCAACAAAGAGGATCCAGATGGCTATATTGAATGAGATTGGGTAATTGCGTTTACACTCCACTTGGATGAAACCCTAGTTTGCATAATCTCTTCTAGAGGCATGCTTGGGCCATGCAAATTTGGGGGGGAGGCCACCATGGCCATAATCACGTGCCACAATCCCAATGGAACTAACGGTTCGTCCATCAGATCCCCGGTCAACATTCTATGGTGAGTTGCAGTAGGGCCTAAAAAGCCATTCAACGACACCTCGACCAATTCAAGGTCAGGGTCCCCATAACAAATCAGGAGGTGATTTACAAATCCATAGGCTCCTGGATGTGTGTTTGGGCATGGAAGACATGGGCACCCCACCCTTGATCGCTCGACACAGGGTTTTGCACGGTCGGTGCACCGTTGCAAGGGTTCCATGGACCCCACTAGGGAGAAACCCTAGTGTTCAAAATCTATCCTGGAGGCATGCCTGAGCCATGCAGAGTCAGGTGGGAGGCCACCCTGGCCATATCTTGTGCCACGATCCCAACGGAACCGATGGTTCTTCCATTGGATCCCTGGTCATCATTCTATGGTGACTTGCAGTACGCCTGCAAAAGTCGTCTAAGGACACCTGGCCAATTCAAGGTCAAGGTCCAAAAACCAAACCGAGAGGTGATTTTCAATTTCGTCGAGTCTTGTAGGTTTTTTTGGCATGGCCTCCATGGGAAATCCACCCCTGTCCGCTCAGCACAGATTTTCGCAAGGATGGTGCACCATTGTCAGGGTTGCATGTACCCCATTTTCATGCGACTTTCAACTCGACATAACTCAAAAACCGGAGGTCGGATCAATGAGTCATCGACTCCATTGGTCTCCTGGAATGCCATTACCTCTAGTTGGCCCTCTCCACCAAGTTTTCATGGCCCAGTGAATTCGTTGTGCATCAGTTTCGTAAACCAGGGTTTTACTCAATTTCCTTCAATGCAACTCTTGCATTGGTGGGTCAACTCTGCAAAACCCTCCACCATGCCAATATTCGTAGTGTTTCCATATTTTCATTCACCATACACACTTTTCAGAGCCAACGGCATGCAATATTTTTGATCTGTTTGTTTTTCTCTTCCGGACTAAGAGTGACCAAGCGTCCCTAAACCCCATTTTCATGCGACTTTCAACTCGACATAACTCAACAACTGGAGGTTGGCTCAACAAGCCATCAACTCCTTTGGTCTCCTAGCATGTCATTACCTTTATTGGGCCCTCTCCATCGTGTTTGCATGGACCAGTGAGTTCATTGTGCATCAGTTTCATAAACTAGGGTTTTGCTCAATTTCCTTCAATGCAACTCTTGCATTGGTGGGTCAACTTTGCAAAACCCTCCACCGTTCCAGTCTTGGTAGTGTTTCCATATCAGAATTGTCTATACACACTTGTTGGAGCCAACGACATGTAATCTTGTTGCTCCATTTGGTTTTTCGATCCTGGACCGAGAGTGACCAAGTGTCCTTGAACGACATTTTCATGCGACTTTCAACTCGACATAACTCGACAACTGGAGGTCGAATCGATGATACATCAACTCCATTGGTATCCTAGCATGCCATTACCTCTATTGGGCCCTCTTCACCGCATTTTCATGGCCCAATGAGTTCATTGTGCCTCGATTTCGTAAAATAGGGTTTTGCTCAATTTCCTTCAATGCAACTCTCGCATTGGTGGGTCAACTCTGCAAAACCCTCCACTGTGCTAGTCTTGGTAGTGTTTCCATATCAGTATTGGCCATACACACTTTTCAAAGATAATGTCATGCAATCTTGCTACTCCATTTGGTTTTTTTCTCTCAGACTGAGAGTGACCAATTGTCCTTGCACCCCATTTTCATGCGACTTTCAAATCGACATACCTCAGAAACCTGAGGTCGGATCGATGAACCATTGACTCCATTGGTCTCCTGACATGCCACTACCTCTAGTGGGCCCTCTCCACTAAGTTTTCATGGCCCAGTAATTTCATTGTGCATCGGCTTCATAAAATAGGGTTTTGCTCAGTTTCCTTCAATGCAACTCTTGCATTGGTGGGTCAACTCTGCAAAACCCTCCATCGCATCAGTCTTGGTAGTGTTTCCATATCAGCATTGGCCATACACACTTGTCGAATCCAATGGCATCCAATATTGCTACTCCATTTGGTTTTTCGCTCTCGGACCGAGAGTGACCAAGTGTCCTTGGACCCCATTTTCATGCAACTTTCAACTCAACATAACTCCACAATCGAAGGTCGGATCAACTAGCCATTGACTCCGTTGGTATCCTAGCATGCCATTACCTCTAGTGGGCCCTCTCCATCGTGTTTTCACGGACCAGTGAGTTCATTGTACATCGATTTCATAAACTAGGGTTTTACTCAGTTTCCTTCAATGCAACTCTCGCATTGGTGGGTCAATTCTGCAAAACCATCCACCATGCCAGTATCGGTAGTGTTTCCATATCAACATTGGCCATACACACTTGTCGAATCCAACATCATGCAATCTTGCTGCTTGGTTTGGTTTTTCGCTCCCAGACTGAGAGTGACCAAGTGCCCTGAACGACGTTTTCATGTGACTTTCAACTCGACATAACTCGACAACCGAAGGTCATATTGATGAGTCATCGACTCCGTTGGTCCCTTGGCATGCCATTAACTCTAGTGGGCCCTCTCCACCATGTTTGCATGGCCAAGTGAGTTCATTGTGCATCGGTTTCATAAAATAGGGTTTTGCTCAGTTTCCTTCAATGTTGTCCAAATATTGTGTACTTGCATATTTGAATTTCAACTTATATTATCTTCATGATTGGGTATATTCTAGCATTGGTTATGAATTCTAATTTGGAAAAACTTTGGGTTGAATTTGTTAAGTGATTTAACACATATCTTGAAAATAATGTTTTTAACATATATCTTTAAAATAAAAGAGTAGATTTATTGATGTTGTAAGTTGTTGTAATAAGAGATTCTGGATATGTTATATGCTTGGAAAGAGTGCCCTAAGGGATGTATCTTCATGGTGTTAATGTACACTTGGACTAGGGTTTATTTTGTTGGGTTTCCTTGTGATATTAGGATGAAGATAAGTGAAATATTGGAACATAGTGACCACCTTCATCCACATGTTGAGGAGAAGCAAATGAGCATAATAACCACCTTGGCACACATAGTGAGGATAAGAATTGGAGCATTGTAACCACCTGTGACACATATATTAGGGAGCATTGGGAACAAGAAGATGTTGTACACAACTAGAGGAGGAATGCATTACATGAGGAAACTTGGATATCCATGAGGACACTGGGGTTTATATATGTAAGTAAACCTTGGATAAGGAGATATAATACTAGAGGAATTGATGGTTGTCTTGTGGATTTCGTCACTCTTGTTGTGAAGTCAAAGGAGGTAGAATCAGGGTTCCAACTCTATAGAAGATACAAAGAAAAGATCCAACGTCTTTGGTGATATTGCAGTCATGTTCTTGTGTGATACATGGAGGTTAGGGAAATACCATGGAAAATTTAACTTGATAAGTCTCGATCTTCTTTTGATGCCTTGATTAGAAGAAGATTTTTTTAATTTTAGTTGATTTTCCATGGAGGTCTTGGTGCTTGTGTTGATGCAATAGTCAAAGACCTAGGGTTTGAGGAATCATCCTAGGATATACATGTTAACATTGAAACTAGTGTTAGACTTCTCTGAAAGTCCATGTGCTTCTATGATGAAAGATGATCAGGGTTTATAAACCCTAACAAGGAAAACAATTATAGTGTGTATACCTTAATGACAACAATGATAGTTTGGGGCTATCGTCGCTTATGGTTTCCAAATATATATACATGCATATCATATATATACATATATATAATAATTGTTTCAATTGTCCAAATATTGTGTACTTTCCAAGATTAGAATTTTACCTTATATTATCTTTATGATTGGGTAGATTCTAGCATTGGTTAGGCATGCTAATTTGAGATAATTTTGGGTTGAATTTGTTAAGTAAAATTTAATGGTGTTTATTTTGTTATCTATCCTAAATGAAAACATTTGGATAGTTCATCATGCACTTGTGTAGGCCATCAAGATGATGACAAAGGAAAATCCTCTGAAATAAAAGGAAATTTCTTGCTAAAACGACCCTTCAAACCATGATTGTACACCCAAAGAGAACATGTTGCTTCCAAATGATGGATCAGTAGGGATGATGTGTCTTTTATAGAAGACACATATTCATGAACTTGTTTCATTTTTTATTTGTCAAGGAAGAACAATTTTTATGTCTTGGATCTCCTCACACGTGCTTTTTCTTCTGTAATATTTTAGTTTCTCTTATGTAGAACCGCTTAGATCATTAGAGGAAATTTCAACTCAAAATGGGCCTTTTAACTCTAATTCAAATTCCATGTCATCATGTGTTAGCCATTGAAATTTCTTTAAATTTGAAATATCGTATAGGTCTTAAACACTTTTTAATATAAATTTGGGGATAGTATCATTAAAAAAACTACTTTTTTGTTTGTATTTTCGACATATATCCTTGTATTTCTACTCAAATTTCAATCGAGAGAGGTCGTTGGATGCGGAATTAAATTCTGCATCCAACGTGTACACACTCGGCATACTTTTTATGGACCCCGCTACCCGAAAAACAAGAAATACGTAAAAAAATGTGATGATGACATCATCATCATGTTTTTTTAGGTATTTCTTTTTTTGGGGTAGCGAGGTCTGTAAAAAGTATGCCGAGTGGGTATTTGTTGTATGTGGAATTTAATTCTGCATCCAACGAACTCTCCCAGTTGAAATTTGAGTAAAATCACAGGGAGATATGTCGAAAATACAAACAAAAAGTAGTTTTTTTCTTTTCTTCCTCCAAAATTAATAAATATAATTATTTTATTATTTTAAGTTGAAATTTCCTCTAATAAATATACCTAAGCTACAAGAGAAAATAGAAAAAAAATAGGATTTCACGAATTACAAACCACAAACCTAAAAACTAGGGTTTATAAATCTACACATATAACTACAAACTAGGGTTTTATAAAGTAGAAATTCACATACATAGAAATCATGTGCTATGTTAGTCTTACTTATGTAGAAATACTTAAACAACCTACCTAAGCTACATGCATAAATAGAAGAAAAAAACTAGGGTTGCATGAACTACAAACCAAAAACCTAAAAAATAAGGATTACAAATACCTAAACCATATACCTAATATATAAGAACAAATTTCAAGAAAGCTAGGGTTTCTTGAACTAGAAACCACAAACGTAAAAGCTAGGGTTCACATATTTAGACATAGAACTACAAACTAGGGTTTATGAACTCATTATATTTATATCATTGGATTTGATAGTCTCACTTAACTAGAAACTAGTAGAACCATATACCTAGAAGATATATACGTGCACTACAACATAGCTAGGGTTTCATGAACTACATTGGATGTAATTTTCCTTACAATTATGCATGTGGTTGAAGCATGTTAGTGGTGTTGATGGGATGTTATCATCATATCGTACAAAGTCAAACTAAGAATGATTTCCAGCCAAGTCAAAATGATTATGACAGTCCAAAACACTAATTTCCAGCTTTCCAAAATGAGTGTACAATCCCAAATGCAAGTACTAATGATAAACAAGAGTTGAAATGGAACTTTGAATTAGTGAAAGGTACTGTCAAAACAAAAGTATTTCCAGCCAAGCATTTAGCATTATGACAGTCCTATATTTCACTTTTTAGCTTGTCAAGACAAAGGTACAATCTTTTAAGTAAACATCGGTGATAAACAATTTTATAAGTTCCAAGTTTCCAAGCCAATGGGACTCTTAAACCAAATCAAATTTTCGGTCAAGTAAAATGTCTTATGACAGTCCAAGATGTAATTTCCAGTCAAGTAGGAATGATAACAAGTATATTCACTTGGTTTTTGATTGCACAATGACTTGCAAGCAATTCAAGGCCTTTTTCTTGTATTTTACCAAGTTATGGATGTTTATATACCACTATCAAAAAATTTTAAGTATGGTTGGGAATGATTGTTTAGATACATTCCCTTTAGGGTGTCTTTGTGCCACTTTAAATTGGGTTATGGACAAATTTGAGGTGAGGCGTTAGTGAGTGGGTAAGATAGGAAGGCAAGGAAGTGACCTTAGGCTATGATAGGTGGGTAAGAAGGCTATTAGGGATGCCCTAAATAGGATATTATAGTCAAGAAGTTAGGGTATCTAAGGATGAGTTAGTGGTGTTCTAGGCCTGTCCAAAATGGATATTACAATCAGAGATATTATAGAGCCTCTTTCTCCCATAATTTTTTAATGTATGAGTTGTGAAAGATGAGCT